>JBBMKD010000040.1:5935756-5986918 GCA_037834095.1 Argya squamiceps
CTTTTTCTCCCGAAAATCCTATCTCCCAGAGAAATAAACCACTACACTTGATTTGGCGAACGTGAAACCACGACAGGCCAGAATTTTTTATTAGTTGCATTTGACAACACAAAGCATGCAACATTTTCCTGGATAGATGCAACACCAAAAAATAAATTACTTTCATGTATTCCTATGAAAATATGAAATGATACTTTTGAGTTTTTCTAACCTAGGTATGAAACACAAAAGTTTTTAGCTAATCTCGGTATATGCTACAACTGTTAGATTTTTTTCAAGTATCCACTGTGCAATTAAATTGCAAATGCCATCACATCGAAGTTCCACGGGAGCTCAGGGTGCTCAAAAGTCTTCAGCGGTGGATTTGCCTAAGCAGAAAGGAGCATCTGCACAAATGTGAGAGTTCAACCATGCCCGTTTTATTTTTGCAATTCTGTGTCCTCAGAAAAGAGTTTCATGCTCAGTTAACTGAAATAGTTTCTCTGCTAACACAAAGTGGGAGTTCTTGTTCATTTTCATTAACAGAACAAAGGGATTTAGGTGCCAAACCTTTGAGTTCCTTTGAAAAAAAATTCCTTTTGTGTGGGATGACTAACAAACAAAACACCTGTTCTTACAAGTTGTTAAAAGCTTTCAGTTCCACACATAAAAGATGAGTATTTGTTACATTTCGGGGACCTTATGTAACAATGCTTGTTAGGGAAGTTGCAGTTCAGATTTCAGTGTGAGGGACACAAAGGAATGTGCTGCCCCTGAAACTGTTCCCATCTCCATTTGCCTGTGTGTCCCCCAGTGTCATACTCTGGAACAATAAAGTTAAGTTTACAAAGTACAAAAACTGCTTTTCTTTTTCTGGTCCTTTAGAAATAACTTATGAACATTCTGGTGTCCAAAGTCCAGTCTGAATATTACTGACTTGAAAGCAGCATCCCAGTCATTTCCATCCCATACCTCACGTTCACAGCAGGGGTGTTATTTCACTATGGTTCAACATGTCATTAAGTAATTTAGGATTGATCTTCACAATTACTTACTGTGATGTCCTACCAGAAAGGAAAAGATAAAAACTATGACCTGATTCCTTGCAATATAGTGCAATATATTCCACAACTCCTGAAATACAGGTGAAATATGGAAGAACAGGGGAAGACTTCACTGCACAGCTCTCACTAGGCAGTTCTGACCTTTCTCTTAATGACTCCTAATTCTCTGTATATAAGCAATGTGATTTCAAGTTTGTCAGATAATAATACTTCATGATACATTAACACATAATTTTAAAAACTCAAATAATGAAGCTGTACCAAATCTCCACCTTTTCTGAAAGGAAGACAATCTTCTGGAGCAAGCAGGGACTGTTCTGTGTTCAGGGGCAGATACAGCTCATATTAGGGAGAAAAGTGTTGATTTTTCAAATCCCTACTAAATAAGACAGTCTTTCTGCACCGTATGTATTGAAAATTGGGAAAGAAAAGAAAACTGAGATGTAAAATCTTTGCCATATTGCTTGACATGCTCCATTCCAAGGAAAGTTGAATTGCTGGCCCACATGAAGCTCTTCAGGAGATGGAAACCTGGATAATCTCATGAGACCTGCCATTTCTCCTGGTGGAAGGACATTTGTTGCTGCATGGCAACTGTCTGTCAGTCCATTAGAAACCTCAGAGAAAGATGCAGAAATGTAGAGGAAAGCTCCCTTCTGATCCTGCCTCACCATGGGAGTAAATTGGCTTGCTAAAGATCAGGTCAGGAGCAGGGTGCCCAGAACAAAAGCATCTCTATAAACCATGCACAGAACAAATGACCATGTTTTTGTTACCAACATCCTACAGCAGGGATCTTCTCTACTCAGCTTGCCTGGCACAGAATGCAAAATCACTGGCAAAGAATTCAGAATCCCTGAGCTACTCAAAGGATCTTTGATAACAAGAGTGGAGGCAAGGGGCAAAATTCCAGCCACTGGAAAGGGAGCAGTTCCCCATTACAGGCCTGCACAAGAAAGGCAGGTGTTAGAAAGCACCACAAGAGAGGAGGAGTCAGGTGAGCTCTCACTGTCCCCCCACCAGGTGTCCCACAAGATAAAATTTCACCTGGAAACTGCCTCTAAAAGCCATTTCTGGTGACAGCTCAGCTACTTCCAGCACATCTGATACCAGCCCCACTGTCCAGAGCTGGCAGAGAACCAGAGACAAACATTCAGCACGTTGGAAATAGATGAACAGTGCAAAATAAATTAACGCCCTCACCAGTATCAGCAAATATGTCCTTTCACTCTTTGTGGATAACTATTAGCAAAAAATTGGACAACCACTGGTTCTCAACAAAAATATTAAACATGAAAGTTTTATCCAATTCTAAATGAAACACTTTCATTTGAAAACACAAACAGGAGGTCCTGTAATTTGAATTTGTGCTCTTTTTCAGCAAATACAGAAAAGCACAGAGTAGAAGTAATACAATGTGACAGGTGACCAGACACAAATCACAAACAGTTAAGGAATGCCATTTACAAAAGCCCATTTCTTCAAGTTAATCACCCTTATTAATAAACAAATACTAAAAATAACATGATTTAAAATAAAATTAGTGAGGGGCAATAAAAGTTTAACTCACTCAATTACAGCAATAATTGTCGATTAGTCTCCATAATGTAGCTTAGCCAGCACTAATGCCTGTCACTTGAGACTGCATTTATAAAATGACTGGATCATAAAGAGGGATTTTCCCAAAAGCCACATTTCAACAGCTCTCAGTTTCCAAGATATAACAGGCTTCCTCTGTAATAAGGAGTGAGCCTTAGAGTGAGACAGAATAATGTATATCTTTGTAAATCTTTCCTCCTGGAAGATTTACTTTTCCCCAACAATAGATGGAATTGTTTAGCACAAATCATGCCACAATGCCACACCTCATGAAGTGTCTTAAACGCATCCACACAGAAACAGTTTCTAATATCTTTCAAGTGATCATAAATCCAGTCTAAAAGTGGGGTTTTTTACTAAAAGAGGGGGTTTTGACCATATATGGTAAATATGTTGTTATTCATGCCCATAATACAGGACGTAACTAAAATACAGGATATAACTTGACTTAAATTATCTTAGTGTCTCAATTGAGATAACACAATCTGATTGTGGAATAAAACTTAAAGCTGAAAAACCTGTAAATTCTATTAATAAAATAAAAAATTCAAGCCTATAAAATAAACTATGTTCTACATACTAAATTTTACACTATATGTGTAGAATTATTCACACCAAAAGACTTCTGCACAGTTTCATCCCCCTCTAGAAGATTAAGAAGCACATTTTCCTTGTAATTTTTTGCCCAGCCAATCTCATTAAGGAGTTAAATTTATTATTATACAGTCACTCCATAGAAACAAGACATACTGACATGTTCTTGCTCTCTATGAAAATATCAAACAGCTTGTGGTGATCAGTTACAATGTCCCATTTGTTTTTTCCATGAAAAATTGTTATTTCTTACAACCTCACATAAGCCCCTGAGAAAGAACAGATTGTATAAACTATACATGAGCAAAATTCAACACAAAGCACAGAATCAGGTATAAATAAACATCATGTAATTAAAGTAATATACAGATGCCTAGGGCTATAGCAGAAATTAGCATATATGGAAAAGTATTGCCTCTCCATAAAGAAGGACTCAAATTATTACTTGAAAATGAGACTTCCAAATCAAAGTGAGCACTCAGCTGAGCAATGACATTTGTACATACCTTGGTGCCTGTGGAAATTAAATGGATGCATAAGGGATATTCTCATAAATTCGTTTTTATCAATTGCAGTACAACAAGGAGAGGAATTTGAGAAGACAATGCTAAAAATGTTCTTGTATTTTCAACACCCAAGCAGAAGAGATACAAATTGGGCCTGATTGCTAACATCACTATCTGGGAATTTGGGAGAGATTTGTAATCTCTTCGGTTTCTTTCAGAAAACTGCTAAATGCACACGGGTACATGATGAAGCCCATGCCTTCATATGAATGAATATGAGGGAATTTCACAAAGTATTTAAACATTTCCACAGCTTCTTAACATGTTACACTCAGACCTCTTCCCACCCTCACCAAGCAGTAGCTTCAACACTTAGGATGAATTCCTGCCAAAATCAGAAAAAACAAATTAATTAATTATTTCATCTTTGATTTTCCTGCCCAGCATAAAGATATGATGTTATTTTTTCCATATTTTGAAAAGGCAGTCCATGTAATGCTTCTACAACACTAGAAAACAGAGCTCTCTGACCATCCCTTGGTATTTCTCTCTTGGCTGTGCAGGCCAGCATCAAAAATACCTTGTTGTTTTGGTTTTTTCTTTTGGTTTTGGTTGTTTAGTTGGGGGCTTTCTTATATGTCTTTGCAGAAAAACATGAAAACCTAGATATTTAAAACCAAATACCAATGATGTAACCAATTAATCAGTGCAATCAACTGAACATGCTGAGTACAAACTACATCAAAGGAATAAGCCAAGAGAATAGCATGTAATTTCCATTAAAACATGACAAAATGCATACTCTTTCCAAACATAAGGTCATGACAGTTCATTATGCATGATTAGCATACTTCCTTCCTGTATAACAGCCTGCTCACCAGAACCCAGTTAGTTTGAGTGTTGTGGGTAGGTGATACCAACTGACTGGAGTTACAGGATTAAAGTAATGACTGCAACTACAAGAAACTCTGGAATAATCTGCTTCTCACCCAGGTTCTATATTCTAGAAGGTCATAAAGCTGTTCAGTTCCCTGCAGATACTCTGTCTTTTCCAAGGCACATCATTATACATTCCTAGGTTCCATCCAACATTTGGAGGCCATATAATAAAAACCTGATTTAGAACAAATTCGTAGGCTCTGTTTGTTCCATGATACACCTACTGCATATAAAAAATATGAACAATTACATGTATAATTCAACAATACACAGTAAGAATCCCCTCTGATACCCAAAATACCTACATGTTTATATACACACAGCAACAACATATTCCTTCTGCCACACTCACTCCACACATAGTGAAGATATAAGAGTTTATGAATAATTTGAAGAAACTATGGAACCACTACAGAAACAAAGACATTTACTACTTTAGTCATTAAAAGCTGAAGTATCAGACTTAATTTTAATCAAGTTTCATACTGCCAAAACTATTTCAGTAGTTTTCCAGAAGAGGGTAAGAACAGTGATTTCTAGCTCATTAGAACCAGAAGAACATAACCTATAATTTGCCCATCAGCCAAATTAAGCACCAGAATAGCGACACTAATCTGGATGAAAGTTTTGAAGACTTGCATTGAAGGTAAGCAGGGATAAAGCATTTTGTTGCTTGTTTTGTTCAGAACCCAGGTGATGTTCTGAGCTCTGTGTGTATTCCCTCTCCAACCCGGGCCACAATTCCTCTTCACATCCCAGTTCCCTTTCTGCAGTCCTCCTGCCTTCCAAGTTTCTCCCTGGATTACACCTCAGACTTGCCAAGGCCATTTAAAGTTAATGAAGGCTGAAATTTTCTTCAGGCTACAATGCTTCCACAGCACTTTCATGCTTGTCTTTCATGTCAGTAATACTCTGTGTACCCACAGAAATTTAACTTAGCTTTACTACACTTGCACACAGGCAGACTGATGAAATACTACAGAAAGGAGTAGCAAATTTCATAACACATCATGCAGATCAAGCATACAGAGATTGCAGGGATGTTCTTCCCGTTAGATTTTGTCAATTTCCAGAATAATATTTCAAGCAGTTCTTCATAAGCAAAATCCCAAAATAGTAAAGGTCTGATCCAAAACCTCAAATGATTCTACAGCTGGTCAGCACCCATGGCTGTAAAACCTGCACTCATAATGAAAGAAAAGCAAATACCCAACTTAATATCTGTGACAAATTACATAAGCTTTCCCCATAACATTTTAACCTAAACAGCTTCTTTATTTCTAGACCTACAAAGGATCCCAGTAGAGTTGTTATCACGTTAGGAGTATGTTTCTCCAAAACACAGAGGTCTTTTTCTTATGATCAGTATATCACATTCATCACCATTAACAGTCTCAGAGGTGCTCAACTATTCAAACCTGGCTGAGGAAAAAACTGATACAAAAATCCAGGTACTGTCATCAGGAGGTGGTGAGGGTGGGGACTATTGGAGTTTAATGACAGCATAATACCTGAACTGGCATATGGTCATAACAACTTCCAAACATAACCCAACCACATTCTAGGGTTTCTTGAATGGCAAATAGTATATTATGGTTCATTTATTAAATGAAATTACATGTAACCTTTTTTCTTTTCAGTTTTTTACCAACCTTGCAAAGTGGTAAACAAAACCTTAAAAACTTAACATTTTCATCTATGCAGATCTGGCATGGCCTGTTTTCCACACATGACAAACCTCAGACTAGAAAATTCTGACATTCTGAATTTAAATTTAAAGCCTTGCAGTACCTGTGGGCTTAGCTGTTTGATACTCAGGAATAGAAAACATTCATTTTTGCTGAAAGAAAGCAAGCATCCATTTCCTTGGAACAAAAAGGGTGCAAACCTCTTTCTTTTCACTTTAAAAAAAGTGGATCCCTAATTTCCAAATCTATGAAGCACTCCTTTAAAAATCTCCTGGCATAATGCTTTCTTGGATAAAGAGCCTTGATATTTTGTGGAAGGCATTTTCTTCTGTCATTAAAAGACCATGAAAGAAATCACTTTTGAGCTTTTTAAAAATAATTAAGAGAAAATTAAATTCCTCCTGTTATATATGAGTTGTTTTAATTAGAAGTAGAAGAGAGACATAGCTCCCAAGTGACCCATAGTACATTTGAGACAAACAAAAATGTCATTTTCAGCAAAGAGGTGCCTGTTTGTGGGTGTTGAACCCCATGTGTGCTGAGCCACACTGATGATTTTTGTAGTGCTCACAGCTAATTTACAGGCTTTCCATAAACATAGCATTGCAGTGTTTCAATGATTCCTAAACATAGAGTTTATCCCAACACGTCTGTCTGTAATTATCCTGTTGAAGGAAAGCAAAGCAGACAGAGAAATCACATCTTAGAAAAGTCATTCCTGGGAAATTACCATATAAACCTTTCCTGTTTCTGTCCTCTCTTTGAAATGTTTCCAATTTTTGCTGCTTAACACATTTTTAAAAACCTCTACTCATTAGAATAGAGTTTAAAGCCATTTGAGTTTTTGGGGGAAGCTCATTGCACAGGAGAATTTTAGCTAAGGACATCCACCTTAGGAAGAACTTGAAGGGGATCCCACATCACATAATAAATTTTGTGATTATTTTTGCTTGACCAAAAACTGCTACCTGCTGTTATTTATTCCTTGTTGTTTAAGATAAAATGCTTATCTAAATGCTAAAAGATAAGACTGGAACTGCTGATTTTTTAGCAAACACGAAGAGCAGCACTGATTAGATGGCAGTGATTACAAAGTGGCTCAGGCAGAGATGCAGAGCTTGTTGAACATCCATGGAAAACTCTCTCCTCAGGATTTATTGTGCCAGCCTGTCTGGATGAGCCCACTCCCGGGTGAGCCAGGCTGTCTGATGGATCAAGGAAAAGACAAAACAGGTTCACAATTAAAGCTGAGCAAGTCCCACTCCTAGCACTCCACATTAAGCAGGTGTTTGAATTCAGAATGCACATGTCCAAGCTGCTCCAGGCAGTGCTTGGACTGCAAAGCAGGGACCAGAGGGAGCACAGAGCACACCAGGACTGCAGGGCTGCTCCAGAGCCAGCCCCTTTCTGCTCCTCACCACAGGGCTCTGGCAGTACCAGCCTCAGCACAACTCTAATGAAGACAATTCTGACAACTGCACCGCAGTTTTTATTTCTTTTACTTATTTTTCTTTATTTCTATATTTTATTTTCTTTTATTTCTTTCTTTAACATTATTATTATTTTTAATTTTAAAATAAACACGTTGGCAGATCTAAATCATAGACTGAAAATCTGACTTTGAGTTTTACAGGAACTAAATAGGAGTTAGTGAGGTTTCAACCCCAAGTCTTATTTAAATTCAAGAGAAAGTCCTCAGCAAATTGAGCATCATCCAGATTTATCACTAATGTACCAAGGAAAAATGTATGCTATATTAATAAATGTGTACTATTAAAATTTATTTGTTAATATTTACTTTATATATTATCTTATTTAGTATTTTAGTATAGTACTAAAATAGTAATGATAATGTTTTATTTATTATTAAATTACTACTAATAATAGACCAATCAGCATGATTTGCTTCCTTTGCTGTGCACTGAGTTTTAACTCCAGTGTTACTATATCATCACACCTTTGATTTGGCTGTCCAATAATTCAATACCACACTTGAAGCTGACAAATCAAGCCAAAAGAAACTCATGCTCAATGCTTAAGGAGTCATCAGGTTCTGCAGGCAGAATAGAAGGGAACTCTGGCAAAGAAAAGTTTGCAATTCTCTTCCCATGCTGGCATCCTACTCTTTGGTCATTGCCCTCTTTAGTCCCTTGCTGCTTTCTGTTGTAGTGGAAAAGATACAAGCATAAAAAATTCCTCAAGTTTCAGGGTATGCTGGTCAGTTTTGTTTTTGGGGGGAGGTTCCCAATTTTTCATGTATTTATAAATGGTTATCCAAGTAAATAAGGAAATGCTGCCACTTAGCAAAGTCCAATCAACAACAAAAACATGATTTTCAGAATGTATGTCAGTCCAAAATGTGACCAAACTTCTCTCTCCATTTAACATTCAAGATTTTTTACACCATCGCAAAAAATAAGGTGGAAACACAAGCACACAAAACCAATTAGCTTGCATAAAACTTTCATTATGACAACATGTATTGATGCTTCTTTCTTCAAGCCCATTTGGAGAGCTTCTGACACGGGGAAAAGCTATTCCATAAAACTCTCAATTTCTCTCTCAGGGTCTCAGTCAGGGTACTCAGCCATGGACTTTTCTAATTGTCCACCAGCAAAAACTGCCTACTGCAAAGCATTTATTCTGAATCCTTCTTTGTGTACATTGCACTCTCTGTGAAAAATATCTAAAGACACGTGATGTAGTAAGTGTCCTTTTATAGCTTTAGGCCCTTCATTGATAGTCCTAATAAAAAGTGCCTCTGCAAACATTTTTTATGACCGCACTAATTAATTTGGCAAGGTCTGTAAAACAGTCTAAAAATTGATCGCTCAGATTTTCAGAAGACACCTACATATTTATTTGTGCTTTTGCAAAATGCTACATCAATGCTGAACAGTGCAAGAATTTAATATGCTATTAGTTTAACCTAACATTGCTTCAATCAATAAATAAAATTAGAATAATTTACTCTCCTATGACTAAATGCTGAATTTAGCAGTTTTTCCAGATACACAGCCAGATGAGACCAGAGAATTAATTTCATTAAGAGTTCTTTATGCTGTGCTCTTCTAAAATTGAATCTAACTTTTCCCATTGGCCCCACTTGGTTATGATGGCCCTTGAATGAAATTTATCTTAGGATGCACAATACTTTAAACTGCCATCAGAATGAAGCATCACCAGGATCAGCTGCATTTGAATGAGGCCAAAGGAGAGAATTCCTGTGCCACCATTTCCAGTATGGAAAGCTTTCCTCTAAAATAAGATGTTGGCTGTCACTTGGCACAGCAGGGAGACAAAACTGTCAAAGAAACCATCTATCCTTATCTATCTCCTTTGATGCTTCTAACTCTTCTAAATGCTTAGCACTGCTAAAGGCTTTAAATTCTCTCTCCTTCAGGGGAAAAAAAAGTCTCTTACAAGAATAAAACATTATTTGGCTTAATTCATTCTACAGGAGAAAAGATCTTCTGAAAGCTGAATGATGTTCCCAAGGCCACGTGCACTGCAGGACTAAAATGTCCTATGGGCTTAAGGCTCACATTATTGAAGATATCCAGGTAGATGCCCAGTCCAGTTCAAACAGTTATCAGAGCCCAAATGCCTTTGGGATCCAGGCATTGGTGTATTCCTAACACATCCCATACTTTAAAGCAGGGCTCTGTGTTTAATAGCTGTTGGTATTGCTCTGAGAGAACTATCACAGTTATCCAACATCAGCTATATGTATTCTTTCAACAGAGCCAACAAAAACAGGAGCTGCCAGAGCTCGTGCATCCTATGGATTACACTGCAACAGCCAGGGAATTAAGGGTACAAAGGGCACAGATCACAGGCAAATCCCACAGCTGGCTGCTTTTGAGTGGAGACAGCACTTCTGAAAGTTGCCAAATGACAACAGTAGAGCCTTGATGTCCTTGGAAACTTCAGAAGAGGCTGGGTATAAGCACCTCTAAGCAGAGGGTAATATATGTCTGAAAAGCCAGATGCAGGATTGCCCAGAAGCTGCATGGCAGAAACGACCTGAACAAACTTCAGTCACCTCATCTCTGCTTGACTTTTGTTAGAGAAAAAATTCAACAAGTTCCAAGGCTATATGGCTATGTTAATATAGATAATTGGTATTTTCACAAGCAGGCACACCAGGAGGTTAATATTTGATACTTAGAGGAGGACCAAACGTGGAAGTCTCAGACTTCCAGGTCCTGGAGGCTGGAGCTGCTCCCAGGCTGCAGCATGTACAGCAATGAGGAGATTCTGCTCCCTCAGCAGAAACCAGAGGATTTAAATCAGCACACATCAGATACAGCTCCAAATCTTCATTCTTTTCCCTGGCAAGAACTGAACAAACCAGACAGAGTATTCCCAGCTATCTAGGCCTGAAAGGCTGTGCCAGCTGCCAACACTTCTTGAGCTGTTTCTTCATAACTTGCCACGAAAGAAGGAAACAGTGTGATGCATATGATTTACTGTCATACAGGGTATAAATGTTTGCTGACTGCACAAGGTATAAAATTCACCTCTATTCATATATATTTCAAGATATTAAATTCAATTATCTTCATTGAAATAAATTGTGCATAGAGCAATGGTGATTATAAACTTAAATAGACCATCTTGCAGTGGAATAAATAGTTGATATTACAAGTTTCACTAAATGAGTCTGCCCAATATCTGTCTTTCCAACAGTTGGATGCTTAGAACAGAGGTGTTATCCTGCTCATTATCCTAAACCTTCAGTGAACAATTTAGCCTCGACATTCTGGTTTACGCAAAAAGGAAAAATGTCACAACACTGAGATCACGGCAGTCAGAGCTATGGACAGACTACAGGGACTCACATTTACAGGGAAGTGCAGCCTTGGTAAGTATCTAGATGGAGAAAATAGAAGAAAACTTGGTAAAACACTAAAGGCTGCAAAGCACTCAGTCTCCAGAGTCAGCATTGCTTTGAGCAGATGATCAGACACCAGACATCCAGAGGCCATTGGGAAGCTGAGTTTTATTTTGATTGTTCAATCTACATATTCACAGACTATATCCAATGACTAAAGAACCCTTTGTGAATAACAACACTTAGTTAAATTTTGATGCTTATACCCAAATGTCTTGAGCCATCACAGTACTCTGCTTCAAAACATTACAGTACTATTCTGACACCTGCAGCAGTTTTACATTTACATCACTGAAGAAGGTTCAGTTGTGCTGACACAGACGTGTTCAGAGGATGGCACAAGAAAAATCAGTTCATGATGAACTTCAAAAATGCATCCCAAGAAATCATTCTGTTACTTCAGCATTTCTAATTATTTTTATGCAGGGAGCATATATCAACAAGAAGTGGTGCATCATCCATAACTCCTAATCGCTGAGCTAGTTTGTCAGATTAGATTTGTGGAAGCCTTTTCAGCACGTGGGAATTTCAATTAAAATTGTAGCTGGGTGCAAGTTGTCTGCAAAAACTTCCTGTCATTGAGGTGCCACACAAGGCTCCCCAGCTCAGGAGGTTGGTGCTCAGTTCCCAGTGATACAGCAATCATCTGCAGTGCCAGCACACTATGAAGCCCCAAATATGATAAGAGCCTATGGCTTAAAGATATCTTTTTTGGCTTTGAAAAATACTGGATTTCCTCATGCAGTTTTTACAGCTATGTGCCTCCACAGCTTCCAACCTTGGTCACTATTAGTTTTGAGGCACACTCAGGAGAATTACTTAAGAAGTCTAGAAATTATAGTAAAAGTGACTGCTTAACTCCCCAGGAAAGCAATGAAATGCATAAATACTTCCTAACCACTGTGTGATATTGAGCCCACAGTACTCAACTCATCAACAGATGATATGGATGACTTAACACCCATCCAAAAAGCACTGGAAGGAAAAATACAACTGTACCTGAGATAGGTATCATAAGACAAAGGAAATGCCAAACCCAACACCTTAATTGAGAATGCAAAATGTATCAAAATACCTCTCTTAGTCCTGCAAAGATCCTCTTTAACTGTTGCATATGTTGTAGCAAATAATCATGCCCAAAAATAATTACTTTCCTTAACATACTCATACACAGAGGCAGAGAAACACAGAATCAAAGCAGTGAAAAATCTAATGAATTTGAGATCCACTCTGAGAGGATTTTACCCACACGAGTTGTACATGAGTGAACAATGTTTCAGTGACACGTCCTTAAACTCAGCCTCACCCCATCCAGCTCAGAAGATTAAACCACTCAGTCCAGTGAACCTGGGCAGCCAAAAGCATGGCCAAAGGCTGTTCCTTGGACTGAATTCAACCTAAAAATCTATGCTTGAAAACAGAAGTCTCCAACTGCTGCTTTTACCCCCTTTCCAGTGAGGAGCAGAGCAGTTGTGGACACCAGAAACAGGCACTGCCTGGCTAATTTTAATTCTAAGCAGGTGTTTTTGGACTACAGGAGACTGTTTCTGGTAAAGAGCTACAAGTGAGCAAAGCTTTAACCATGTTGAGGAGAGTAAGTGGTAGAAAAGGAAGGGGTAGGAAAATAGTATTTTTTAAAATGAATAAAATGTGGACTGGATCAAATACACAGTAAGTTTGATTTGTGATGGTATCTATCAACCTGCCACAAAAAACTGAACACAGCATTCAGACATCAGCTCCCTCATGATTGCTGGATCTTACTAGGCATGGTAAAGAGAAAATTGTCATTAGTAATGTAGCATTATTTTTAATTGACCCAAAAAGCCAGCTGTCAAAGTGTTTTGAGTCTGCCAAACGCAGCTTTAGGTGTGTGGGAGGACACCTAAGGACTCCCATCTTTCTTACAAAGAAAATATCCACACTGGAAAATAAGTGAAAACTTAACCAAATAAATGAAGAACTGAGGGAATGCCTCCAGCATATTCTGATAAATTAAGAACTGCGTTCTTAAGAGTATTACACTGTGTCTATGATCAATTCCCATAATAGCTATGTATTAAACAAAAAACAAAACCAAAACAATCATAAAAAATCCAACTCGATGCCTGTGCCATACTCCATACAAAGGGGCTTGAACTAAAAAATGGTTATTGGTTCTGTAATATATTAGCTGTGAAACTTAGATTGATTGAGGAACTGAGGGGAGGGTCAAAATCCACCAACACACTCAAAGATCTAAAATTAAACTAATTTCTGCACACACAGTTTTGGAACTGGAAGTACCCTGTGACATCAGTGGGATTTGGCACTGCAGTATTTTATAAGCATTTATTTTTTGTGAACATAACATTTTTGAAGAAATTTTCTCAAAACCATGGGGTGGATCATCCTCACTGTTCTCATCCCAAAATCATCTTGTAGAAGAAGTGAATGGATTCCTTGACAGTTGTATCCTCATCCAAGCCTCACCAATTCTCCCAGGCATGTGAAGGCAGAGATCTGAAATGCTCTGGAAGGGAAGATCCTTCAGTCTGATCATGAAACAACTTCATGCCCTGCACAGGAAATACCTATATGGGCACATCATCCCACAGTTGTTGTTATCTGAAACTCATTCACATTTTGGAAAGAGGCCATATATCATATAGACTTGGCAGTGCTGCTTTGAAAGCCAGATCAGTTCCTTGCTCTGGTTCAGGACAGAGCTGTAGAAACGTGCTGGCACAACAGATGTCTGGGGGAAGGTGAGGAAACAGGCATGCTTCATGTTGTATTGCTATCAAAAGCAACTCACCATGAAACCATAGCCTCTCTATAAAACAACATACAAATAAACCCAAGATGAAGTCCCAACAAAAATTCCCAACACCATACAGGCAAAAAGAAGCAAAAGGTCTCTGGTATCTTCCATTATCTGTAAAGTCCATTGTCCAAATACAGCAAACTTACAATTAAGAATATTTCCTATTGTAGCTTACATCAAAAGAATCTACACTAAAAAAAAGGGGGAGATCCAAATGCTATCCTATCATTACAGGCTGAAGCATAAGCACTGCCCTAGGCATCACACCAAAACCTTTGACAGAACTGCACGTAAGAAGTGATTTGAATATAAATCCTTTACATAACACTGATATTAAACAAGGTTCCTTCTAGTCAAAGATTGGACCAATGAACATCCTGGTTTTGTTTTGTAAAGACATCTCTGAAACCCAGAAAAGGCCACTGCTACCTAACAGGCTTTGTTTGGCAGACATGTTCCCTTCTGTGAATTTATTTCTATTTGAACTGCATTACATAGCTTGGAAGGAGACAAACCTAGACTCTCATTTTCTGTGGAGTATCCATCTCAGCCTATCCACAACATTCTTAAATTCTTCTGATAATTAATCTGACTGTAAGACTTGTTTGTCTTCTGTAAATTTAAGCTCAAATACATTTCATCTCAAATCTTTGCTACTCACCTGAAGAGAAGGCTCTGTTGTCCATTTAATTACATAATGTCGTCAAGACACTGTCTGACTTTATCATGGCAAAATGATCAAATATCTTAATTTCTTGTTAAAGGATTGTCTCTAATTTTTGTAAGTCTCCTTGTGGGAGAGAAAGGTGTTGGCTGGTGTCCACCTGCCCAATAGATTTCTTTATGATTCTCACCAGGACTGGACATTTAGTTCCTAGAGCAGCTACCCTTGGCCAGAACAGCTTTGCTCTTCCAACTTAGAACTCTCCTACCAGAAAAAAGGCTGGATTTGCTCTTTCACCCAAAACATTGGAGATTCTCATGGATCAGTGAACTGTCTTAGGAGTCAAAGACTCTGAATTTGTGCCTATAATTTTGTAGAAGATATCAAACTTAATATTAACCCCAGGCCTGCCAGAAGTACAACTACTGAGCACTGATTTCCATTTGGAAATATGTTTTGTTGTATGGGAATCTGTAGGATATCAATGCTGTTATATCAATTGAACATATGACTGCTGGTTGCTATGTAAACCTCTCAAAAACTCATCAAGCATAAGCAAATTAAATACCTTCCAGAAATATATTTCATCAATATTATTACTTCTAATCTAATCACAAATCAAAAGCAGCTTATTTTTCACTTTGACTCTAATTATGTCACTTTCCTAATTTTCTATCAATTAAGTCACAGATCAGCTGTTCTACTATTTTACCTGGAACCAAAGGAAGGCTTATGGGAAAAATCCCCAGGTCATTTTTTTTTTTGCTTCCTTGATACATATTTTGTACTCCACAATTCATTTTAAAAGCCCAAACAAAAAATCAAGGAAAAATAAACCAAACCCAAAAAAACCCCTCAGCTTGAATACCACTGAGAACTCCTTGCCCATTTCTCAGGTATCAGCTATTAATTTTTACATCTTTTTTGGTAAGTGTTATGCAGCTCATGAATAGCTGTTGGTAAGTATTTCATCATATGAATGAGTTCACTTAATTATTTCTCAAAATCAAAGCCAGAATTTCTGAGTAATTCTATCATTTCTCATTGTTGGCATGTCCCAAGTTTCAGACAGAAGAGTGCCCCTAAAAAACTACAATTTTACTCATAACCTATTTTGACTTTACTGAGATTTATTTATATAGGAGATGCTTTTTTTTCCAGTCTTCTTCTGTTCAATTACTCAAAATGTAGGACTAAGCACAACATCTAATCATCTCAAATACAAGTTTCTGTGGATAAAAGCCATTGAAAATCATCCATCTTGCTGCTGTCAACATGCCCAGTTCACAGGGTGTAAGAGCACCTCAGGAAATGGTTTGGCTGCTGTGGATTTTTCCAGCATCAAAAGACATGGCTGACTTAGTCCAGTCCCTCAGAAGTATTTACATATAATGGTATAAATAGACTGTTAATCAGCTATGGTTTAGATCTGCTTATTACTGATACAGACTGCTGACTAGCAGAGAGAAGAGACATTCTGGAGGAGAACAAAGAAACACACCCACTTCCCCAGCCTGCCTACAGTGACATGCTAAATGAAAGAAAATAACTATACAGCCATCAGCTCAAGCAGAAGGTTTAATACAAATCATTTGTTTTCCAACCCAAAATTTAGAGTGTTGTACTTTTATTTTCATTTTTGAATGCTTATATGCCCAAAAGCAGAAATGAAATGCAGCTGGACCTCTTGGAAGCAAAGTCCACCATGTGATCTCCTTATCCATAAGCAACTGATTGTAGCCAATACGTGCACTGGTCCTAAGAAAAGCTAAGAAAGAATTTCACTTACAGATGTAATTTATATACATTAACAAAATCCTCATGACTAGGGTTCTACCTCCTACATGAACTATTTCACTACATTAAAATATTCATGGGAATATGGCACAGGAGTTTTGGACTGTCAAATGGCAGGAAACTTCCATTGCCCTGATTTGCTTCAGGTGCTAGTTAGATATAATTGGACCTTTGATAGATTCAGACAGTGAAAGCATTTTTTCAGTTATCAAACTTTATGCTCTTATTTAATTATTCTGCACCCTCAAGCATAAAATGCATTATTTACATAAAACGCACTTTATTCTCTGTTGATAATTTCCTCACTGTGTTGACTGACTGCAGCTTTATGAAAACTTCAGGGTTTAACTTCTTATCTATTTTATGCAAAAATAGATGTAAATAACGTCAAGCCACTAAGAGAATAAACATCTCTTGAAAACCAAGTGTTTGATTCCTAACGACAGAAGACCTAAAATATTCTGTACCTTCTTAACTGCAATTACTACAGCAATTGTAAGAATAAATCAAAATCAGCTACAGAAGGCAGGAGGAATAAACAGAGTGCCTTCATGGACGACCTTATTAAGAAGGAAAAGGATAAGGTGTTTGGGTTTTTTCTACCTTCAGCTACTGCCATTCATGGTTCCCCAAACAAAAGACATACTTTTCTTCCCCTAATATAGAAAATAGACCAAACTCCCTAATCCTAATGAGTTATTTTGGTGCACAGTTCTTGTACAGCACCGGTAAGCCAAGTTCAGCTAATTACACATTTAATTGTCTCCAGAAAGATAAGAATTAATTCACAAAAAAGAAAAAAAAAAAAGCCTTGGCTACATGCTGTAATAAAAGGTATCTGAATGTCTTACTGTAATTAAAAAGTCTTGGAGACATTGAAATGAATCTATTTTGGCAAACCTCCAGTATACAACAATAAGACACTGACTTTGAAACTCCTTAATATATAAAGGAAGAATAATAGGACTGAATGAGAAATTAAATCCAAACTCACTGAAGCATTAAATGGGAAAAAACAAAACAACAAACAAAGCACAAAAGAAAGAAACAAACAACAACAACAAAACCATGCCTTTCACCCAACTTGTATACCATTAACGAGTTCTCACAAAAATTCCCCAGTGTGCTGAAGAGACACATACTCTGGCTGCAGACAGATGAAAACCAGATAATATTTCCTATGCAAATTATCAGAAGGAGCCTTTTATGTTCCAATCCCATTTCCCTTTCCGTGCCACTCTCATCCTTGGCTGTCCCATGACCACAGCCATGGAGAGCTGAGCACTTCCCAGCCTCCCTGAGCCAGGTCCAGGCAGGACCCAGCAGCTCCTGCTCTCCAGACTCCAGGGAGGGTGTTTGACACCCAACAGCAGGAAATATGCAGAGCCATGCCCGAGTGAAAAGGGGAGATTCAAACACATTCCCTCCTTTGCCACTCAGTTCTTCAGTTAGCAAATACTGCTCACTTCATTTGAATTTGATAGGAATATCTCTGGGCATTCACTGTCTTTATTTATTGCTTGTATCTCCCTATCAGCAAATGCCAACTTAGTTAATATTGAGAACCTGATAAAATCTCTGCAACACCTGTCATGCTGGAGCCTTCCCCAGCTTTGTCTGACAAGGACAGCCTGATGTGACTTGATATTATACAAATCTCACTTTCTACTCTGCTACTAAAACCTGCCACACCTGTTAGAGGATTATCCAGCCAACAAAGATCACTTGAAAGGGAAGTTCTCTGAGGAGCCACATTTTCTCTCCATTCTGTGCACCAGGCTGGATGGCTCTTTACACCACCAAACCTGTCACGAGAAGTCAGCATTCCCTGGTGCACAGGCTTCCTCTTCGACAAAGCTCCAAGGCTGAGAGCCCATCTTCAACACAGGCATACAGCACACGTAGCTGTTACCACACCACTAAGTTTTAAATGCCCTGTTTTATCTGCAGATTCCCAAATATTCAAGAGTAATGCTCTTCAGACTGCATTCCTGACTTCCTGATCCTTTTCTGATGAGGTCTCCACCTAGTAATGCATCAGTTCTCAGTATCACAAACAAGCAGCAGTCGAGGCAGCTGCCAGGCCAACAGTATCCAGGCTGGAGCTCAGGAAGAAGTTTTGACTGTGCCCTCATTACCTGGAGTGTTCCATTGTCTCAAAACCAAGGAGACCATGAAATTTTATAAAATTTAGCTCTTACAAAACAGAAACAAACATCCTATTTGGCCATTGTCAGAAGCAGGGAGAAAGGGTTCAAATGAACAGCATCACCACAACAGGCAATCATTACAGCTGCTTTTTCTCCAGGATTCCTGCAATTCAAAAATTTTGTTCATCAGCATCAATGATAGCGTAAACTACGTTCTTCAACTGATGAAGAGTTTCTGTAAGTTTTTAGAGTGGGTTTTTTTTTATTAGTAACATTTTTTTATTGAAAGGAGGAAATGCCAAAATAATTGTTTTAGTGTGGTCACATAAAATGTCAGTTCCCATTTTCACCAGGCAATTCTGTGACAGGCCTAAACTAAGGGACATGCCAAGCCAAACAAAAATACCTACTGAGCATAAACAGACAAAATTACTTTGTCAGTGCTAACAAACCATTCCTGAGCATTTAATAAAGCTTTTTAAGAAAAAAGGCACCTTAGGATCAATGTCTTTTCATTCAAAATTCATGACCTCTAGTAATTTATCAAGTATATATATTTTTGTTGGTTCTTCCACAGCTCCCTCGAGGCACAGACATTTTAAAGCTAATTAAATAGAAACCACTACATTCATTGCACCCTGTAGTCAGCTGATGATGCTGCTTCCACCACTCTTACCTACCAAGCATTTCCATTAACATGTTACCAAACTTTTTCAAATTACACGCAAATATACAAACTGATATGAACTAACAAATCAGCTGGGACTCCTTGATTTCATACATCCATCTGTTAAAAATACAATTCTACTCATTTGGCTGATGACCAGAAAGAGCTTTACAATATTTAAACCACATTTCCTCTGATATGACAGCTTTCTAAAATACATACAGGAATGTCATTCCAGGGCTGACATGTCACATGAGATTTCTGCTCTATTTGCAAGCCCATCTGAACTTCCAAGCAAAACTCCAGTGCCATTTCAGAAGACTGAACACACAGCACTGCCGAACACTTCCCCAGGAAAGATGAATCAAATGGAACTACTGAAGCTGCCTTGTTAAAAGTACCTGCGTAAAAGCATAAAAACCACATCTTGCATACTAAAGATATGGAATAGCTGTTGGCCACTACATACAGAGAACACAAAAATATATATTTATTCAACTATAAATGAGGATAAGAGAACTTTCATTTTTAACAGACACACGTGGAATTCAAGTTTCTTTTTTCACTGAAGCAGTCTCAATGTATCAGCCCTGATTCAGAGAGCAGGCTCACATGGTATGAGATTATTTTCCTAGCTTCATTCTAGGTTATCCTATGTGAATGAGCAGGGGCTCTCTGTTCAACTATCAAGTTGAACGAGAACACTTGATAGTATTTGGTAGTTTATTTGCCTTAAAACCCTGCAGCATATAAACGCTTAATATTCAAGCCCTTGACATTTCTTCAGTAGGTAACAACATCATCAACTCCAAGATACCCACCATTTCCATAAGGAGGAATATATGCAAAACACACATAGCAATTAAAGCTGCATTGAACTCACATAGCTCAAAGCACAGGTGGAATGAAAATATCATTAATTCACTTGCTTTGCTTGCAGAGTTCCACATTCTTTTTTTTTTTTTGATTAAACACATAGGTAAATACATTAGTGTTTTGTGAACAGTTTCACTGAGACTTTCCACTTAGATTATAAACAAAGGATCATTTTGCTATGGATCACAGGGCTTCACAAGCAAAATACCCAAGGAGGAGAAATCTTGCCCTTCTGAAATCAGCCATCACTTAAACACACTGAGATCCTGAAGGCAGTCTCCTACTTCCAGAAATTCACTGGCTCACTCATAGGAAAGCTACAGTTCCCTTAGCACATATTATAGGTGAGACAAAAGTGCTAAACAGCTTCCCAAGCAGCATCAGGCTAATTAACATCATATCATCTCTAATTGGAAGCGATTCAGCAGCGTCAGCGCTGTAGCAGGAGTCTTTTCAGAACTCAGTGATGTGAAAGGAGAACAGTGACACCAGGAAGTGTTTCATTTTCTGGCCCTGTAGAGCAATTGTTCACTGGAGAGTGGTCTGGAGTCACCAGCAAAACACAATCCAGACACTGTGTCACTATTTCCTTCTCACTGCTGTATTCAAACATGCTTTTGCAAGCACACCACACTACACAGGCTGATTAAATCACCTCTGTGGTGCTGGGAAGGTCCAGAACAAGAACAAGATCAAAACCTCAGCTCCTTCAGTCCTCAGAGGTTCTCTGTTCTTTCCAAGTTACTCTGTGCAATCTGCAAGCTAAGACCCATATCAACTCAACTGTCCATTTCCTACTGGGTAATGCCCACCAAAAGTTTAATTCTTTTAATGAAGATATAATTAACACATTTGTCAGGTCATGCAAACCCTGACCTACTTCTTTGCAGTGCTATGAGTAATGAGAACTTCCCCAATCTGACTAACTAATTAAAGAGTCCTAGTATTGAGTGTGGCTATCAAGGATGTAGCCAAAGTAAGCAAAATAAAATGAGACCTTTCAAACCAAATGAAATTCAGCAGCCTCTCTGAGAACCCATAAGGAGCATTACTGCTGTCCAACTGAACAGAAAAAGATGATGAAAAATAACAACTAAAAATATTCACCATAATCAACTTACTAAATCACATTAAACTATCCCTTCCTTACGAGCTGTAATTTTTAGAGCATTTGTTCTAAAGGACACATGAAAGACTGAGACCTTCATAGAAACCCATACAAAATCCTTCAACTTACTGTGCTGTGGAATAAGCACAGCAATGGCTTCCCCCCTAAATAAGCTGTTCAAATGAAAAATGCTTATTTCAGGGTTTTTTCCCCCAGAGATACCAATAAGTAGTGCTCAGGATATAAAACAGCTTAAACCCAAGCCAGACTTTAAACTCAAGTCAGTGTGTTATGTCATGTACTTAAAAGTGGAGGTATCCCACATCTCATCTCTGCCATCCCACGGAAGTCATGCTTAATGTGTGACAAAAATTGTTCAAGAAGAGAAGGTTCAGAAGGACTAATGGAAATCTGAGCTGTTTTACAAAAGGATTTCTTGCAAAAAAAGAGTGCAACACTGTAAAAATGAGTTCCAAGGACACATTTCACATTGAAGTAGAGCCTATTATCAGGATATAACATTTTCATGCATCATTTTATATCAAGGAAAGCTGTGTAGTCTGAGAAATGGCTGTGTCTAGCTCCTTCTGGCATAAAACCCTCCTTTGTGCTGTGACAAAGAGTATATCACCACAAAAATTTAGCTTCTCTCATACCAATTTCCCTAGCAAGTGTAAAAATCCATAATTTTCCTAGTATTTTTCAGAGACAGCAGGAAAAATGGACAAAACCTTTGCTTTTGTCATAGTGTTCACAGGCCCTGTCACTGCCTAGTCTGCCACTGGGGCTTCAGCAGCCCTTCTGTGTCACACTCAACCAAGGAAAATGTGTCACCACTGAGTGACATGCCTTCGAAGAGCCCCTATTTCCTTTCTTCTCCATGTCAAAGGAGCTTTAAATATCTACATTCACTTGAGTCTTGTTCCTCATTTGATAGTTATTTTAAGCCATGTTTCAAGATCAAGTAGTGACTCAAAAGACTGAGTATTGAGCTAAAAATCTAGATCCAAATTCTAATGGTCTGTCATTTAGAGTAATGCCACCTGGTCTTGGTGCCCTCTGCAGTTCATTGAATCACTGGGATGGTAAAATATTTAAAGTAACAAGCTTCATGTAAAACGTGGTCAGAGTGGAAAGATTAGAAAGGAAATATGAAAAAAAAGAGATAATGCAAGTCCATGTCAGGTGAGGCAAAGTGTGACCCTGTGAAAGCCAGGCTGCCCCATGGAACACAGTGACCCACAACCTCTGCACCTTCCCTGCACCACAGAGCACAAGCATCACGACAGTGAAAAGCTCTTCATTTTTATGCAAAACACTGATCCAGCACTGAGGAAACAATGGCAGAAAGCTGTCAGTGCCTAAAGAAAGTAGTACTAATCACGTTCATATAATTTTCTATTTTAGGAAATCCCATGCTAATTGATTAAAGTAATTAGCAGCGTTAATATTAGCACATTCTTCTTTTGCCTTAAAACTATGCAAGGTATGTACAAGGAGCAACACTTGCTTTAAGAGGGTCTATAATACTCAAAATACTTCAGTCACACTATAAAAACTGTCTTAGAAAAAGGCAATCACAAGCTCATTGGACAAAACATAAAACATTTTTGTTGATGGCGATTAAACCAGAACTTTCCACTGGAACATTCTGAAGATCTCAATGTGCTTCCAAGTGCCTCATCCCTTAGCTTGAGCAGTTCTCACGAGAAAACTCAAGGTGCAAAACAATTCCAGAGGTTTTCCAATAGATTCCAGAGGTCCTATGGTCTCAAAAGTTTTAGCAAAGGGCCTTTTAGGTCAGACTTCAGGAAAATACACCAAGCTGGATGAGAAAACATGTCCTCTGTACCTGGTCAGTAACCAGGATGCAGAGTAAGTGATGCTACTTCATTTTTAGGTTGAAAATTCCAGATCCCAACTTATGTTCCAAAATTTGCTTGAACTAAAATGGAACACTAGAGGAAAAGGCCAAGAGTGTGAATTTCTGCATCAGCATATATGGAGTCACCTAAAAAGACCTTTGCTCTCCAAGTCAGGAAAATGAACACCACAAATCAGCAAAAACCAGGGCCTATTACAATTAATAAAACATTTCAGACTTTAGCATGTAAAAATTAAAAGTTAACATGATAATAGGCAACTGAAGTTCATTTATTTTTAGATTGTGCATTTCTGTCATTTCAACTGTGCATAAAAGGTTCTTTCCTAATTCATATGGCTTTTTAGTAGTTTGCATAATGCAGAAAGTAACAGCAGAAACTAAGCAGAGTCTATAATATGACTTCATTGCAGCTGATAGAAATAGAACAGCAAATGAAGTATCCATCCAATATCTGCTCTGAACTGGAAGATATTATGACTTACCAAATCATGTTAAATCTAATTTCCCCAAAAAAAAGTCACTCTAAGTTAAATCTTTCCTCAGCATTACTGTCAGAAAGCCCATGTAGGCATCAAAGCAGTACTAGGATGAACCCAAAGTCCTGTTTTATTATTTAATACAAGTTCATTAACACCTTTTGTAGTAGTGATTTCTACATATCTGAAGAGGCTTTTAATTTTTAATCTGTACATCACTTCTGTTCAGTCCATTCTGTGGTGCTGGGGAACAGCAGCTGCTGCCCCACTGATTTTACCTTCATATCTTTATTTTGTCGCATTGATTGAAAAGTCATCAAAACAAGTTTATGGTTAATTGAAGCAAATATCTTAGCTGTTTTACTTGTAAATGGAGTGATAAGCAGACTGTTCAGCATGTTAACATCCTAGAAAGCCAGGAACATTTTTACTTCATTCTCAGGGAGTCACATGCTCTAAGCATATTCATCAGTCATTAAAGAATTAAAGCTGCTATGGCAAGAACAATTAATACTTCTCAATTTTCTGACAATCTCTTGACTCTTCTGTCTAGAGTTTGAAAGCAATTTACTGATACACACAAATTAATTCTCAGTACCCTGCAAGGTCAGAAATATCTTTGTTTCAGGAGGTAAAAGCAATGTGTTCAGCAAAATGAAGTCATGTTCAAACTGACCCAAATCCAGAGTGCAGACCCCAAGAACTGACAATAATTAACTTCCAGCTACGATTTAGGATTTGCATATTGTCCACAATTCTGGGTACCATGACCTACACATCTTAATTCATGCACCAAAAATCAGAAACTACCAAGGAAAACAATCTAACTAATTAAAAATGCGCAGCCAAGTGACAATTTTTTAATCATAAAACTCTGAGCACTTTCCTACCTCCAACTCCATTAAGTGTTATTTCATTAGCATTCTCACTCTGGTACTTCAGAGCAGGGAACTGCCAATGCACAATAATTAAGATCCTCCCTTGAAAAGAGAATTGTGTGACAAGAAGCAGATGCGAAACTGGAAGCTTGAAACTAGAAAAAAAATTTGCTTCATCTTTCATCATTTCCAACACACACCTAAGGTTGCAGCTTTTTGGAGTTACAAGCATCCAAAAGAACAGAAGCAGCTATAGTTTTTGATGATCCCATTAAGTTTAGAAATAATACTAAGAAAATAGCAGTGCTCAAGTGACTCAAAACCATCAAACCATGGTTCCTTACCCGATAGACAGAAGCAGATGATACCATGCAAGAATGTAACTGTTTCTTACAAAGGACAGGAAAATTGACTGACTGCAGTCTGCAGTGAACTATTCATCACTGTCTCCACTAAATGCTGGATGGCCCCCTGACATTACAGCCAAGCAGAGTCCTGAGTATGGATTTCAAGAGGAATAAAAAGGTTAATAAGACTTATACAAAGAGGACTTCTCACAGGGTCATGCAACTTATAGTATCACGGACCTCTTAAGTAAATATCTATTCAATTAGTCAACATATTTTAACCTATAATTTCCTTTAAAACCTGACTTTCCTAATGCCCTTAACAAAGTTCTGTGGCTGCTTCATGAAGGAGCAGCACAGACAGAAACCAATGTTCTGAGTAGACAAACAAGGGGTGAGAAAACTAAAATTACTGCAAGGACCTATTGTTTCAAAGTACATAATTTGGAGCTTCTGAGTTAATATTCTACATTACTAAGTAAGAATTCTTTTTTCCTAGTAAAGCTCATTTGATCCCTAGCAAGAAAAAATATCCTAATCAAGGTAGGGGAACAGCATCTTGAAGGTCCAGGCTTTTAGAATGAGTTTCACTCTTGCTTACCAAAAAAAAAAAATCAGATGTGTGAATGCCAGAAAATACCAGGTATACAGTAATTCAGCAGGACACAGCAATAGTGATGCCTGTGTTTGTGCTGTATCTAGAGCATTTAGGGATTGTGGCTTACACGTAAGGAATCTAAGCCACAAAATATATATTTGACCAAATAAGAGAACTGATAACTGATCTAGTTAACACCTGCTTCCAGTCTCACAAATAAAACTTAACAAGCTCAGGTTGAAAAAAAAAGTGTGGCCCACTAAAAGGGAAAGTATAAATTATCAAAAAACATCTCTGCACACTTGTATAGCCTGGAACTGAGCCCTAAGTCGCTGGACTTTGAAGCAACCTCAATTTATTATGTAAGTAAAATACCAAGAGCTGCTTCTATATTTGTGTACAGAAGCAGAGAACACGCCTGCAGTTACCCACTCTGTGCCCTGCACTGGAGAGCAGAGGAAAGTCAGGCCTATCAATGCTGCCATCTACAGAGCACTGCTCCAGAGATAAAGGACTTGCACTCTTTGGAAGATAAAGACCTTGAGATTTTGCATAACAAACTGCTTGGAATCCAAACATTCTCCACCTCAGTTCCTCTCTGCAGCAGTTCCAATCAGAGTTATAGTTTATGGGAGGGGGCAGGGGGAACGGCCAGGGGATAACAGTGATTTCCAAACAATTTCAGAGATACATCTGCTCACACTGCTGTGGCTAATGTCACCTGCAGTAGTAATGCACCATTCCCTTCAGCACTTTACAGGGAAGATAAAAATCGATAAAGAACAGTGAAAGATTGGTTGACTTAAACAGCTGAAATAAAACTAAAAAAGCCTTCAGTGTATTCAGAATTATTTTAACCTTCCTTTGTTTTCTCACAAAAGTAAATAAAGATATGATTAAAACAATTCATTGTGATAAATGCATTCCATCTTAAAATGTAACATTCTGTATTTCATCTACCACCACAACTGCTTGACATCATAATTATCAACTTTAGAAGGGATAAGGAAATCTCTCCATAGAAAAACCTAAGTGAAGAGTATGACAAAAAAAAATGCAAATGAAAGTAGATAAAATGATCTCTACAGCAACATTTTGTCTTGTTCTACAATGGAGGCAATAACCTTTATAATTTGAAAGCATGTTTTGAATTACATTTTCTACAAAATCAGGCAACTTCTTTTAATATAGATAAATCTCACTCTTGTAACTACAATTATGGGGAAAACTTTGCTTTGTCTTGTCTTCAGTCAGCTCTACGGTAAACAGCAGGCTTCACAGTGTAAGACCATTTTTCAGCCCCAAATACACTAAATCCCAACTGGTGTGTTCTCTTCTGTAATCACAAAATGCACTCCATTTAGGAAATGAAGTCTTAATTGTTCATGCATTACCAGTGCTAAACCCTTAACTAAATACACAGTGCCAGGGTAGCTCCACAGCCCCAGAAATGTTGTTTGTTCTGGCAGAGAGAGCTGGCCCTGCTCCAGCACCTTGCCAGTCCGTTACAGAAATGGTAACTGAATGCAGAAAGGGCTCATTTCCTCCTGTCTGAAATTCCTGATAATGTGTATTTGGCTATTCAAGCTGTGCACATTGCCAGAGCAGGTTATGAACCAGGAAACAAAATTAAGCCTTTGCAATAAAACATTTCTGAATGTGCTGGGAGAGTACAGCCACAAGAGCTCAGTGCTGTTTCCACAGCTCCTGCACCCGCAGTGGCTCTCATGGCTCTGTCCTCTCCACCAACAGCCACACCTGTCCAGGGGATCCCTCCAAAAAAGAGCCCTGCTTTTTTCAGTTCTTGACCCTCCTCACAGATCTTCCCAGAACAGCCACCTCTGTACTGCCACCATGAGGGACTCGTGTATTCAGGATGTAACATGGTCATCATGATGCTTGGTCACAGGATCCTGCAGGATCTGCCAAAAATTTCATCTGATTCTGGGCACCATGCCCACTCCTCACCCAATACTGGATCTTTTAATAGCAGCAAGTTCACATTCCCCTGCTGACTGGCATTTTAAGCAGACAATGAGCTGACAGCTAATAGTGAGCACCACTTGCAAATGTACCTCTAGATTTAACTGCCTCCACAGCAATGCCCCTGATTTTCCACATCAATCCATTACAAGAGAGAAGTCAGCAGGGTGCTGCAGGGAGTACCTCAGAAGCTGAAAGAGTTCCTGGAAATGTTGGCAGAGCCCCTACAATGCACAATGTAAGTGAACCCAGCAGGCAGGCAGTGGTTTTACAGGCACACACTTGCCCTCTCAGTGGCCAGCATTTCCAGAAAATGACAGTCAAGAGCGGAACCTGACAACAAAAAGAGTGACAATAACAGCTATATCGTTTCAAAGCTCAGGCTCAGTAATTCACAAATTTCAGCCACTGGGCAGCAATATTCCAGTCACTTTTGTACAGCAATGAGACCTTGGTGTAGGTCAGGGACCTGAGGTACTCCCACACACCAAAACCTAATGCTGCTGTCACACACACTGAGCCACTGGACATTGATATCTGCCCACTGTTTCTAGCAAAAATAAGACTTACAGTGTCTATCAGGTGATTTTTTCTACCATTTGGCTGCAGCACCACATACCCAGGCCTGTGTTAAAGGTGTTTCTGCAGAGCATGGTGCAGGCAAACAAACACCAACACAGCTGGCACACAGAGCTGGATCTCTACCACAGCACTGAACAGGCACTGAACAGATTTTAACAATTTGCCCATTTTTTACAGAAAACATAAAGCAAGAAATACAAGATAAAGTCTTTCAACCTCCATTTCTAGCCCATGACCCTGCATTCCTGCTCTGCCATGAGATAGAAGGATGTGAGAGCACAAGCCACAGTGGAGCACAGAGCATGTTCTCCCTTGAGCACGTACCAGGTACCATGTAGGAAACATGTCAGCAAGCTCAAGCAAGCAAACACGCATTTGCTTTAATTTTATCTATGAAGTTTTGTACAAATCATAGTTTGGGGAGAAGCTGTTTCTATTCTAGCTTCATATGAATTTCAAATACTTAAGTTTTATTTTTAAGACGACAGTTATCTACAAGCCAAAGATTTAGGCAGCCTATGTCGAGAAAATACAAAATCTGTTGAAAGCAGAATTGGCTAGGCCAGCTCTGAAATTACCAGCAGAGAGGATACTCTTTAATTAGATGGTTTTCACCAGCAAGTTCTTGTGGACAGCAAGTACCTGTCTAAAACATTATGTAAGAAGAAAAGCTGCCAAAACTTTTCAACTGACATACAGACGTGACAAGGATCAAAGGGGCAGGTGTTTGAAAAAGGCATGGCTGCTAATTCTTTAATCAAGCATTACACATACAAAAGACATTGCTAGGGGAAATCTCTTAGTAAAAATTGACCTCCTCTTTGTTGCTGGTCAAAAACCTCAACTTTTCCTTGTGTTTTTACTTACTTGCTTCCCTGCACAAAAGTTAAAAATTAGAACATCTAATGAAAGCCATTGGGGAACTATTTTATGTAAACAGCTCAATGAGAAGTGACGTTTCCCTTTTCTTATCTTCTCCAACTACAGTGGAACAACAAAACGATAGCTCTAACTATACAAACCACTATAAGAGTGAGCCAGCCATTCTTATACTCATTTGCTGAATTTTACAGCAAAGGATGGCCTTTGGCAGCTCATCGCTCACAGCAAACACAGACTTCCCCACACAAGGACATGTGCAATCCTTCTTAACCTTTAAAAGGCTTAGAGCACAGGAATTTATAGTTACCAACAGCAAAAGTGAAATCATTTTGCTCCATCTGTATATCAGACTATAATTGTGAAGGAAGCTGCAAAAGCACATCTTTTTGCTGGAAGTCTGGAGCAAAACCACCAAACAGTAACGGATTTCTGTGTTTTACTGAATGTTACTTCTGATCCACCTCCCAAGCATTAGCTGTATTTCCAATAATTTTTGGGTGCATTAGTCAATGCAGGATACAGGAGGAGAAGACATTACAAAATTCAATTAAAATTATTAAACCTTTCCAAAATCTCAAACCCAAATGGAATATAAATTACAACAAAACAGCCCATGACATCTCAAGGAGATAGTGAATACCTGCGTCTAAACTCTTTCTGAAAATAAATTTAAATGCTCACTTTTTTCAGGAAACTAAGTATCAGGACCAATTAATGAATGAATTCTCCGACATTGCTGAGCTACCATCTGCCTGCAGAGATAAAGTCTGCAGCCATGGCTAATGCACCAATGCACAATGAGGTGAGCATCCAGCGTCACGAGGTGCTCCAGTCCCTCGGCGCGCGTGGGATGCCAGGTGCAGAGCAGCCTCTGGAGCTCCCTGGGTAACATCAAGCCTGTTTTAGTGGGAAGCTGGATACTTACTGCCATTTCAGGCTGACTGCTGGATTCAGTGTGACATCCAGTGTGAAACTCCTATAATTGCTCAGTCATAGACAACTATGAGCAGCAGCAGCGCTGCAGGATGATGGACTTTCACTGCTGACACTGCTGAAGCCTCTCCTTGGAGCTGGACGTATCTCAGCTCTGCTCTGGACTGTGGGATCAGTGCCCACCACTACAGGAAGGCCAAATCCTTCCCACTCTTTTTGCAGCTCCCTCAAAGGTCCCACAACACCGGCACACAAGCAGGGACTCACTGTGGGATCACTGCCCACACGGAAAACACAGTGAGCAAACAGCCTTTGCAGCCCCAAGATCTATCAAACACTTGCCTCACACTGATCCCACCAGCACTCACTGAACCACCACTCCTCCAAGTCACTGTCACATTCACATTGCCCACTTCCTCAAAGAATATAAAAATACACTTGCTAGAATCCAGCCAAGTTTCAACAAATCATTTTCCTGGTAGATGATATCAATGCCTTTTATTTAAATTAGATGCAGTATAAATAGTCTTTCTAATGAGAAAATAGTTTGAGGGGGTTTATGTGACACATTGAAAAAAATATTACTTGATCTAGTCTGCAACTCCTTATATGTTAGTTAAAGTTTAAGAAATAAAGGAAATATCAAATGGGACATCTTCTGTTAGAAACTGTTTCAATTTTTACCATATAAAGTAATCTCTGTAAAGTGTTAGATCTAGCTCAGACTAGTGACCAGTCCTCTGCTTTCATTTGCCAGAGCAATGAAACTCAATAATCTTAATTGTATATATTTTCATCTATGTATTATAATAAAAATGCACTTGATTTCAAGCAGAATATATATTCTTTGGCAAGTTCAGCAACAAATCACAGTTTGCATCTAGAGTACTTAAGTATTTTAGCATGAAGCTGCACCTACAGAAGACTTAGAGACTGTGGACTTTGGGCCATGCCTTGCCTGTGCCTCTGGGGTGCCTTTACTTCCACCAGGTTGCACTTCATTGCAGGGTTGACTGAGCAAAGGCTTGTGAAGTTGTCCCTTGGGTGTTCCCTCATCTCCGAGCATGCTTGTCTAATCATTTCTTTTTTCCTGAGATAACCATGTTCTCTATCTTTCTGTCATAAGGAGAAAGAAAAACCTCCCTCCTCAAAAAAAAACCAAACAAAAAACCCAAAATAAATAAACAAACAAAAACCACAAAAGAAAACATTCCACACAACTTTCAAGGTTACTAGAACTGCTATACAATTAATAGCTATGGGTATCCTCCTAACAATGGCTTACTGAATAAAAAAAATCACCTCACTTTAAGTGTTGACTTTTAGGAAACTTCCAACATTTCACCGTTGTTTGAACTCCTTGAAAATAAAAGATTTAATACCTCTCTTTGCATAACGTTTATACACCATACATTTGTGTGGCATATGTCGTTTCTATAATCATTCTTCTGCATTTTTATCTGTGCTGTTGTTTGAACAGATCTTTAATGTGTTTCAGACAATGTGAGAATTAACTACAAACAGGCAGAAAAACAAGATTTGAAATGAAATTGTCGTCTCCCAGTTCAGCAAAAAGAGATAATACCCAACTGACCTTTCTACAGTAGCTTTTTAATGTGGAGAGCATAGGATATTCTAGAATTTCCCGAACTTGTACACGTGTTATACAGGTTACCCACTGGGACAGGAAATCTAACACATCAAAATATGATTATTTCAGTGTATAGAACAGGTCATCTGCACAATTCAGTGGATATACCAAGGATTTCCAGGTGGCCTGGGCAAGCATCCCAGAGGCTTCAATTCCAGCAACATTTATGTATTAAAAAAAAGACACTGAAAACCCTATGTACAGTAGGCCTAATTATGGATATACATTTTGCCCTACACACTCAAACTGATACATCAATAGAAAGGTCTCTCTTATCTCTGTCAGGTGACAAAATTGAGCAAAACCTTTGTGTTATCCTGAAGACTTGATCTTAGAGATCTGGAGTCTCAAAACCCAGTCAATTATATTTATAATAGCAACTTTCTTTTTTCTGAAGTAAGAAAACATACAGTTATGACTGTTCACTACATTTGCAGCTTATCAAACACAGCATGATTAGTTTTGATCTTCTCGCAGAGATCACACCAGCAAATTTGCATTAAAAAACCCAACAGCATCATTCCACTAGTGGTTTGTCATATTACCCTGAACAGGAAAACTTTGCTGCAGCCCTACATGGAAACCCACATTTCAGAACAGGAACTCTTTCCAAGAGGACAGCAACAACAGAAGTGACCAGCTACAGGAAGAATTCTTTATTGGACCAAATATTTTAGTTGCATTTTACCACAGATTCTGACCAGACTACATCTGGCCCTGGCATAACTCTGTTTAAAAAAAAAAAATTCAATGGCTGATATGCATGTAACAAGAGGATGTGGCAAAGTAGGTGATGACAACATCAAGAACTAACTCCTGTCGTTATTAAGCTCCTTTTTTTAAAAAACAAAAAAGTGCACCTGCTCAGCACAATATACACAGCTTAACTCCTGATAGTGAGAAATAAAATAATAATTATGGTGGCCTTGGACCAAGAATCTCTTGCTAATTACTTCTAGTAGATTCTATGCACACTTTGCACAGTTCTCTGTGCATTTCTCATCTATTTGAGTAACACAAGTACACTGCAGCTGCTGACTAGTTTGATCCTACTATTATTTTGGTACAGAGGACCTTAAAACAGACCAAAACAACCACTGTGAACAGAATTCAAAACGACAGAGACCTGCTGAGGTCACTAAGGTTTACATTGAAGAAGCATCTGCCTGTGGTCAAGTTTGCTGATGAAAAGGTTGTGTGTACCCCCTCACAGCTATGCATGGTGACAGCACAGGCACAATTCTCATTCAAGGTCAAGGAACAATCCACAGGCAAAGAAAGCTCCACTGACAGCCAGGGTGAGTGGCCATGCCTGGGCAGAGGAGGACAGAGCTCTGAGATCACCCAGGCATTCACCATATGGTTTCACAGAACCCAGACAACCAAAAGCTCCCAGAAAAAGGGGTCTGGGGGTGCTGGTTGGCAGCAGATCCCAGAGGAGTCAGCAGTGTGTCCTGGAAGCCTGTAGGGAAAACCACACCCTGGGGTCAAACCCAGCACAGGCAGCCTGGGAAAGAGGCAATTCTGCTGCTGCCTTCAGCACAGGAGGGGCCCCTGCAGGGGGAAATGGGCCACTGAATAACTGAATCAATACCATTCCAACAGAAGCTGTTTATTGTTTACATCACATGGCAGATATAGATTCTAAGTCTGCTGTCCACGTGGGCACACATCTCTGGGTTGGCTGAGCTGCTTCTTCCTGAGGCAGGCACACATCCTTCAGGACATCCAATTGGTCAATGTCCATCCTCACGTTTTACTTCCCTTATCTAGGGTTTATATTTTTGCAGACATTTTTTCAGGCTCTCTTCTTATTTCTGATCCTGTTGTTTTCTCAGTAACCTTGATGAATTCCGGAGAGCTCCAACAACAAAACTGCAGGTGGTTTGACAATATTACTCACAACTAGTTTGGCTCGTGCATCAGCATGGCCTCTTATACAGGTACATAACTACTGGCCTCCCCTGCAGCTACTTCAGAGACCAATCTTAGAGAAAGAAAAATGGTTTGGAAAGATGCTGTTTCATACTTTTTGTGGCAAGAAAACTGTGTGTGGCTTGTGTATGTGATGCAACCAGTTCAGCAAGGCAAGCTTTGCTGCAAAAGCAGATGCAAATTGAGTTATCTGGTTTATAAATGTAAGGAGTTTCATTGTTTTGATGACATATTTACAACATTTAGATTCTATCTTGTTGTAGTGAAGAATAAGGGATGCTCATAAAATATTTTGGCCAGTTATGCACCCAAGTAAGTATTGTCAATCGCCTATGGCTCACAGGGGTAATTAGACAATATATTTCTTCTAAGTCATAAGGCTGTTTAGAGATTTGGTTGAATGAACACATCAAAACACAGAATTGCTGAGGAGCTGAGCAGGAAAGGTCACGAGAACAGTGCTAAAATATGTGACTTGTTTCTCTTTGGAGAAAAGAGAAACCATGCAACAAGGGCAAAGAGAAGGAGATGAAGAAAGTTGTAGAAATAGGTTCATTTGTCAAAAAAAAAAAAAACAACAACAAACAAACTGAACTAGAATGTTTCCAAATTACATTATAAATTCAATCATTAGCATTAATTTATCCCTTACCTATGAAGTTTCTGCAGGCACCACCCTATCCTGGACTTTAGGACAGATAAAGCTCCCATGTACATCAAATTATGCAAAGGATATAAGGAATAAAAAGTATTTATGAATACAAAAGATGCTCAGAAGACTGGAAATCAAGCACACAAGAAAACTCTTAACTACAAAATAAAAAAAACAGGTTCAGGCCTTCACTTTGGAATAGGAGCAAATATGGAGCAAGTGCAGTGCTGCAGAAAAGCTATTCACTGTTCTGCAAACTACAGATTTTGATTTATTAAATTCCTTGCACACAATTTTTTTCTTTTTTGCATTGACAGAGCATGTCAAGCCTTTTTCTACCTGCTAAACAAACTATTTTTTGTTTTTAACCTGGGTAGCTTCTTCTATTTTCTGCTTGATAGCCTATTCTGGGTCTTTAAACTACACAAAGAACCCCCTGCAGAAAAACCACATGTTCGCATTCCATACCATATTTCAGGTGGCAAGTGCACTACAGTGACCATCCCTCTGGTACCACTGAGGGAAATGAACTCCTGCACCTTCAGAGACAAGCACATTTCTATTACAAGCCTGAGTTCAAAAGGTGAGATTTGTAAAAAACACCAGGCCAGGTACATAGGATGTCACACTGCTTGGCAGATTACATAAACACTTCTTGACATACTGGCTAAACTATAAAAGAATTGTGCTGTGCAATGATCATCTTGAGAAAACGTGTAAGCAAAGGTGATACAATAAATAAAATCTGGAGTGAGAAAACCAGTGAGAATCATTAACAATTCCACTTCAACCTCAGAGAGGACTCATGAAAAAAGTTTGTTGTTTAGGTAGGTAAATATATATTATGGACTATTTTGTATTCTGTTAAGATGCTCAAGTGCCTCAAGACATTTCTCTTTGCCAGTCACTTCTATTTCAGATCACCAGTCTATAAAAAGAAGGAACTAATATACACGAGTGTACATGCCACAAGAGCTGGCATCTATATAAATATCCTGCTGAAGAAAATTTCCCACTCCCTATCATCTCATACAAAGACACACAAGGAAAGCCAAGAGTTTGCAAGAAATCTGCTGCAGTACTGACCTCTGCTTTAAATCCCTTTGAAGTTATACATACATATATATAGAGAGAAAGAGAGAGAGGGGGGCAGGATACAAATATGAGAGGCAGCCACTAATTCTCTATCCAATAACCTCTTGCAATGCTCCAAAATCACTGATTTATCCTAGAAGAATGCCATGGGGCATCCTCTTCACCAGCCCTTCACAAAACTCACAGCTAAGAGATTTGGTCCAAAAGGGTTTAAAGCAATAAAACAGTTAAACCAAGCCATGACGGAGGTGATGTTGAAAATAACCCAAGTCTTGAACTGAAGTAATGTATATGGCTGCATTTTTCGGTGTTCTCAGTTTTCTCCATAGTGCTGGACAGATTTTTCCTGGGGCGCAGAATGGTCTTTTCCTCAAAAATGCTAAATCAAGCCAACTCTCAATAGTGCTGAACTCTGACACATCCATGTGGACTGTCAGCTAAGCCAACAAGGGAGAAGGATCACACCACGGTATGGAATCAGCCATAAGTATACATTTTGTTTCCTTACAGAATTTAAACCCCAGTGATTTGTGTATTTAACCATTTTAAGTGTTCTGCTTTTGCAGATAAATGAAATTAAATTAAATCTAAAATAAAAATGTTTTAAAAATAAATAAATACAAGCAAACAAAAAAAACCCACACCACAAAAATTACCAATGAAAGAAAATTCAAATAAAAGATATTTATATTTCAAAGCATGAAGTAGACAAGTAACCATATCTCTGGAATGATGTTATCTTCAAAAATACTTTCAGTAACATCCCAAATGCTCTCCAATGGTGTTTATGATCTTCCCCAGTACTGAAATGGATGAGGACACTGCAAAAAGGTAACTACAAAAACTGTAAAAGAAAGAGTTTGGTTTTTTCCAGATCCAAATCCCAAACAACAGTATCATTACGCATCTCTTGCCAAGTTGATACATTGTTTTATTACATGCAGTAAATCCTATCACGGTCACATCAAGACAATTCCTTAATGACTTGTCTGTGTAGCTACTGACCTAGGGCATTTTACTCAACTGGCATGAGGAGGGTGTTTTCTGGAGAATGCTGAAAGACAGAGGGAGCTTTACTAATTGCTATAATTACATGCTCGGGGTAATTTAGTTGAAAATGAGCCGCGTAGTGTTTTCATGTGGCTCCAATACTGCCCTGTCTCACAGTTCAGGGAGAAGCAGGAAGTCACAAGGAACCTACAAATTAGACAAATTGGATCAAAGCTGAGAAAACCATCTGCAGGTTTACCTGTGGCAACCTGTTTGCCCAACACACAGGCAGTGATGAAGCAAACAAGCAAAGCACTGGCATATGCTGCTCAGGAGACAGCAGTCAGACAGCACAGTGGAAAGCACATTTTATGGCTATGTCCTGTTCCTAAGTACCATCAAAATGTTTTCGTATTTCATCACTGAGAGCGTGCACTGAGTATTAACACAGAGGCAGAGCACCACAAGTTAGAACTGGGGATGATGCCTAACCACCTGCCTCTACTGCCCAGACAGGAAACAGGTTTAGAATAATGTATGTCTGTCCCTACCCTTCAGCCTTAAAGTACAAAAAATTGCATCACTGAATTCCTGAACCAGGCTTAAGACCTGCAAAACCCTTCAGTCTTAAACATCTCCTTTTTTTTTTCTGCTAATCAAATGCTAAGGCTTTGACTTGTGATTACTTAGAACTCAAACTGTACTGGTCACTCAAAGGCATAAGGGACAAGGCATGGAAAGAGCAGTGCCACTAAAAAAGAAAACCAAAACCAGAAAGCAGCCTAAGTCTTCCAAAAAAGGCTTGTCTGCTTACAGCAACAGCTGCCTGCTGTCTTATAGACTTGAAGAGAAAGAATCCTGGTCCCTCCTTTTTACTTCACAGAGGAATGAGCAGACACTTGTAACCCCCAGGCCTCTTGAAGCCCCTCAACCTCAGGCCTGTCCAGCACACCAGTCACAAGGTTATCACATGGCAGAAGCAAGAGAGAACCCTTTCACTCTGATGTTTCTTCTCAATCAGCAGTCAGGTGTTGTGTAAATGCCCTTATGCACAAAGAGTTTTTGTATGGATGACCCACACAGCATATAGAGCATACAGCCCATCACCCAGGGTTTATAAACAAGGTTACTGTGACCACCAATGCACCTGGAAAGATGTATTCTGCAATAGAAGGTACATTCACATCCACCCTGGAAGGATCACATCTCCCATGTCTCACACCATGGACCACACCTATCCCACCCTGTTGCCTGTGTGCTGTAAACAGACCCCAGGTTACAGCCCATGGATCTTCCAACTGAAACACAAATTGGAATTGATTCCATTTCATATTTTATATATCATATTTCATTTATCATTACTTGAAATACTACTGGATTTCCTCGGAGCTGCAAACATCTTGAACCTCCCTTGTCAGGAGACACTGCAGCAACATCTCCCTCTGGAAGGGTCAGAGATTTCTCTAAAAGCTGTGCTGTATGAATGTATGATAAGTGTATGATTCAACCTCTCACTAGGTGCACCCAGCATTCTTCAGCCTGTGGCAGGGGTTTTAGGCATACAGCAGTTGAATTCCTTTGTCATGTAAACTGGAATGGCTTGCCCAGGTACCAAAAAGAAGGATAACACAAAAAAAAAAAGTATCAATGGATACATCTGGACGAGGAAAATACTTCCCACCAGAATTCTCTTTCTCTTTCAGCTCTCAGAGAAAGTTTTGAAAAAGTAGGAAGTCTTCAGAAAAAAAGGATGGTAGAAAAGCTGCATCTCTTTCAGAATAATTTGTGTCCTTTTACTTATCTTTAAAGATAAACATAATGACTAACATTTGTGAGCAATTAGGCAAATCTCTGAGATTGCTCCTCATGGAAGCAGCTTTAGAGGTTAAATGTTTTAATTTCAAGAGACAGCTTAAAGATTAAGCAAAATTGCATTGTCAAGTGCTTTGGAAATGGCATCTTCACAAATGGAGCCTCATTTCTGCACAACTGGCTGCATGTGCACCAGTGGATGTGCTTGGGTATGGGTGATGGTTGTCCTTTCTGTGACAAAAACTATTACACCTCTACACTTGGAATTTTCTCCCAGTTCTTGATACAAATACTGGCAGATGTTGCTACCTTTGCCGCAGAGAGATTCATCTTTGGCAGGTTGCAAACTTGTAAGTTAAATGAGAACACTGCAGAATCATGGGAATACCAACACTAGGAAACAGACTTACATAAATTCCCTAAAACTATTAGCAAATTTTTGAGTAACTGGAACCAGGAGGGTTTTTGACTGCTGATTGAGTTCTCATGTTGGACTATATCCTGGAAGACCATCCAGAGGTCTGACTTCCCTCAGCTGTGGATGTGTATCAGCCAATATTTCTGCAGTCTGTGACAAAAGCAAAAGCTACACTACATCCAAAATGTGCATTCACATAGGTTTTTTCAGTGCTAGGACAAGCTCTTTATACTGGCCTTAACAAAAAAGGAGTATTTTTATTGTGAGTTTAGTTAGGTCTCTCATCATTTGCTTACCTATTTTAAGGGCTCTGAATGAATTTTTAATGGAGCTTTTTTTAAACCTTCATCTCTGACCAAAGACCATTTGATGCATTCCCAGCCACAAAAGCTTTGACGTAGCTCGTGGGCTATAGAACATGGCCTTGCTCGAGTAAAATTGTTCAGATTTATGCCACTGAAACATTTTCATAGACTTCATTGTTGATTTTGGCCAGCAAGACAGATAGGTCTACTGAATGGTCAATGAGAGATGTTAAGAAGTTCCACAGAGAGAACAGATGTGCCTTTTGTTTGGGGTCTAGGACTCCAGTGTTCACATTGATTACCATGCCAACAGCTGTGCAATGAAACTCTTGCTTTCTCAACACTGTGTAAAGATTAAACTCCGGCTTTTGGAAAACTGGACTATTTTAGTAGCTGTTTCACATTAGACCCAAAGCCAACAGTATCATCCCAAGCATTACCTTTGCACAGGTCAGGACACCTGACTGTAGATCTGAAAGGCAGGAACAGAACAGCAGAGGCTGGATAACAGCTCCAGGGCAAGCCAGCAGTGAGATTAAAACATAAAATTCAATGGGCAATGAGCAATTCAATGGGCAGCAGGACTGGCATAGCAAGCAAATGCAAGCCATTTTAAACAGTGGCCCATCAGAAAATTATCACTGAAAGCATAAAAAAGTGAATTATCTGAATATTAATGACAGTCAGAGAAAAGCAGCTTTCTGTTTTTCAACCAGCTATAAAAGAATGTATCAAAGGTAGGAGAAAGCCATTATCATTTTGTGCCACTTTTATAGACTTGGCACAAATCAAGAGGATATGTGAGGCACCACTAAGACTTCACCTATAAAACTGTCTGCCATTTCAAAACACTGGTACAAGAATCAGACAAAAAGGGACACTTAAAGAACAGAAAATTACCTAAATGGCTAAAGAAATTGAATTATGATGAATATATTGAAGAAGCACATTTCTACTTCTGTAGATAATAAAAAGGCCAAGGGGGAACTAAAATTTGATTAACTGCTTTTTGTATCTCAGTGTTTTTCATGTACTACACTGCAGAACCAAATGGAGCTTCTCTGAGTGTTTTCTGATCATTATCAAAGCTGAAAAATGGAATCTTCTGTTAGAAAAAAACCAACACTGGCTACTCAGAGAAGAATTATTTCAAGCAGTATATTCAACAATGAGAAGACAAAAAAGCATATCTAAACATAAACAGTGAAAAGAAGATAATATGAATCTTCCACTATTAATTTCACTGCAATCATATTCGAACTAGCAGCTAATAAAACTTTAAAACACTGAATTAGATTCTGGCAAATTACTGGATTTTCTTTGTGCTTCACTAATCAAGTACACTAACACACTGCAGTTGCTGAGTTCCTATTATACTCTGCCCTTGTTTCAAAAAATTTTAGAGTCCAGCTTAGGGTTGTGATTATTTATGTATTTACCTCTTCACACCTTCTAAATTATTAAAATTATATTAGGTATGTCCAGAGCCTATGGTTTTTTACAGTTTAGGAAGTTTCCACATCAGCTTGCACATGAGGAGTGAGGGAAAAGAAGGAAGATCAGAAGCTGAACTGGAGCATTTTTATGCCATACTAGAAAGGGGTTTCAAGATCCTCATGGAGTAAAACAAAGGAAGCAGAGTTTTCTTTACTGTTTCTGTTGACAAATACTCACATATATTCAGACTATCTTCACTTGTCATATCCTGCAGAGCCTACTGGAATAGTAAGCTAACCTGAGTGGAATTTGATGAACAAAGCTACTTTTAAAAAGCTGTTGGTTTTTTGGTTTTTTTTTTTTTTTTAACTCCTCAGATTGTATCATCTTCATCCAAAATTTTTCAACTACTTGTAAAATTACCATTTAAAAGTATACTTAGATTAAGTTATTGGTAAAATATCAGGTTTAGGGGATATCTTTTGCACATTTTTTAATGCCTTTTTAATTTCATGTTCTAGAGCCTAAATATTTAAAATATTAACTCCTCTTCTGTGGTACTGCATTTCTGCACTTTTTGGCACAAGATATGCAAACAAGTCCCAGTTTATATCACTGTACAAAAGTCCCATTTAACTTTCTTTTGCACTCTGAATTTAAGAAAAGTTTTCCAGACAATAGTTTTCTTTTAAGAAAAGTTTTCCAGAAGTAAGGTTCTTCAGAATTCAAAAGGAAAAAGTGTATTAAAACCCCTTCAAATTTAAATACATAAATAAGCAAATATCCCCAGGACTCAAAAATCTTGCTCGAAGTCACCTGGAATCCACTGTATTTGCAATCCTGGTTTATATAAAACCATTTTCAAAGAAAATGTTCTGAAGGCAAAGGGAGAAAAGTCTTGTTTCAGGCAAGAGTAGGAAGTGAATGCAAATACCTTATTCCAGGCGGTTGCATGATCTTTCTATTCTGCAGTTTTACAGCACTCACCATATTTCAATCCTCATTTTGTTGTTCTGTCTCTCACTGAAAGCCCATCATGCTTGAAAATGCTTGGACAAGAAAACCAGGACAACTGTAACACTTGATCATTCCCATATCATCATCTCAATACAAACAGGATAGCAGAAAGATAAAAATACTCTCAGCTCTTATGGTAAAATCTAAAGGAAGGTGTTGCCATCTGCACCAATTACAAAGACAAATCCAGACAAATACCTCAAGGCAGGCAATGTTTTTTCACCTGAAAAACTGAACACTTTCCCACATCAGTTCTGAATTAGCTGCAAGTGGCATGACAGCTTCCTCTGTCCTTCTCTTCCTTACTGTCACTGTCTGCTATTCCTGAAGGGAGGATGCAAGGAGGATGGAGCCAGGCTCCTTTCAGTGGTGCCCAGTGCCACGATCATAAGAGAGGGACACAAACTGAAACATGGGAAGCTCCCTCTGAACACCAGGGAACACTTTTTCACTGTGAGGGTGACAGAGCAGCGGCACAGGTCACCCAGGGAGGCTGTGGACTCTCCATCCTTGGGAATATGCAGGAGCTGCTTGGACACAGTCCTGGTCTAGGTGACCCTGGCTGAGCCTGGGGTCAGGGGACCTCTAGAAGTTCCTTCCAGCAGATTCTGAGATTTTGTTTCACTGATCCAAGAAATTCTCCCAATACCTATGAATGTTCCCTGGCTAATGGTGCAACGGTATTGAAATAATGAAAGTGCAACTGATGAAATCCATGTAAAGAGACCAGAATGAGGAATCCGTCCTCTGTACAGCAACCTCAGCCCATGGGCACCTTATCATTAGAGAAAATTAGGCTAAGAGCTGAACTGCAGGAAACACTGATTTATACAGGGCTGTTAGCCTGTCAATAATAGGGTAAAATACATTTGTTCTGAGATGTATGTGTCAAAGGCTATTTCCTCAAAGTATCTAATGAATAAAAGGGTAGGACAGTGCTGTCATTTCAGCTTGGATCAAAACTCACTTTTTATGTACCTTACAGGATTCTTTAGAAATGTAAGCATCAACAATATTTTGTTATCTAATAAATAAGGCATCTTCATTAATTTAAGTGAACAGGGTGGAAGTCTAAAGAAAGAGACAGTACACTCATAGATAGTATTATATTTTCCAAAAATATCTTTTATACACTGATGGTCACACTGCTAAAATGTATAAAACTATGCAAATGATCAAGCTATAACCTAAATTTCTTATTTGACATCTAAATCAGGTGTAAATGAATCAGAACTACCAAATTAATTTTATAAGAAGAGTGACCACAGATTAAACATCACCACTGAAAAAATGATTCTGTAAGTAAGCTGCAGCCACGAGAAAAGACTGATATAATGCGCCCAGAGTGCTTCTCATTTACACACCTGAATTATAAGGAAATGTTCTACAGTTCCCCTTGGGGAGGAGGTGAAATATGCTCCACTGAGCCAGAAACTCATTGCTCTTGATTCTTCTGCCTCAGGTTGACTTAGATATTCCCCCTGTAAATCTGGCAGATCATGGTGGGAAGTTCCAAATACACAATACTCACATTTGTCGATGTCATGTCAAAGTCATGTGGTTTTTTTTAACCACACGTGTGTACATACAAATACAGATTTTTACACACTCACACACTCTCCAGCAACATTTCATTCTGCCTTCTTTGCCGTTTCCCTACAAAGAGGTTCAGCAAGGGCCAGGGACTGCAGCATGCCGAGCCTGCAGGAACCATTCCAGAGCCCCAGACACGGAGCTCAGCCTGAGCACAGGGAGGGGAGCAGCTCCTCACAGCACCTGCCTGCCCCTGCTGAGCCCGGCAGGACCTGCCCTCCCACCCCACACTGCCCCTTCCACCACAGCTGTCCCAGCTGTTTCTCCACCAAAGTAGCTTTGCCCACAGCCTTGGAAAGAGACCAATTTCTCACTCTTTTATTCTTGGCTCTCTCTCACACTTTGGTAATGCTGATTGAGGTGCAGACGTGCACAGCAGATCTCACTCAGGCCAAGAACCAAAATAATCCAGGCCTTGTTCCAGGTTGCACCAAAGTCCTTAAATGGTTTGGCCTTGTTCAGCACTTCATCACTTTGCTTTGACGCATATGCCAGACTTCAAAAAGTCACCACTAGTCAGCATCACATGTCCAGACAAACAGATGTAACCTATATTGTCACCAGGACCGTCTGGAAGGAAGAACAAACGGTTCCAAGCCCTCCTTCCACTACTTCAAGACATCCTTTGACTTGTGAACAAAGCTCATGAAAACAGTGCACAACTTCCCTACACTGGTAAATTATTTCTCAAGGCAACTGTCACATTCTTAGGACATGATTTTCCTTGTGACTTCAGTTTTTATTGCTTCTAGATTGGACTGAAGTATTTCTGTACCAAGTAACAAGGAAATTTTGTAATGTTCCAAAGGATAAAACTCAGTGAAGGTTCTGTTATACACAACAGCCCTCCACTAAGTAAAATCTTGAGCAGAGAAGACAGAATCAACAGTACTACAGAAGAAAACTCATTAAAAGAGTTATCCTTCTCAGTATCTGTTTTACAGATAGGAAATTCTGGCATAAATTATCACAAATATCTAGGGCCATATATAAATCCAGCATGGTATTATTACTACTAGAACTAATGTATGTAACCTGCATTTTTTGTAACCTGTTCTTTTTGTGCACCTGTAAAACATTTTGTCTAAACCCACTGCCTCTTACTTTAAGAAGAAAATTATTCTTTTGTCCCCCTACTGAAAAGGAAAAAAAGAATATATAAATCTTGCATCTGAAAGCTGAAAAGTTACAGCACAGCCTTCCCCCATCACAGGTCCTGCTTTTCTCCCTAAATCACTTTGAATTCTAGACAGTCTGGCTACATTGCCAACACATCCATTCTACTTTGCATGGCTTGATTGCTAGATTTATTCAAGTCCATATAATTAAGTAGAAACCTTTTAGTCAAACCCATATGTCAGGGGTTCAGGAGCAAGCATGTCTGAAAGTCTTAAAAGTTAACCATTAGTAAAACAAATATATTATTTTAGATCTATAAAACAGTTATACAGAGTAGGCTACATTTAACCTTATGGAGCACAATGGGCCATGAAGTACAAAGCAAAGATTAGTCTTCCATGAAGATCTAAATGAGGCTAAAATACAGACAGACATACTGACTCCTGGAAGATCCAAATTTAGTCAATTATGAGTCTTGGGAAGACTAGAATAGTAACTCATTTTTCTGCTAGAAGTAGCTAATTACAGATTCAGAACAAAGTTCAGCAAGCTGTGCAATTACCAAATTACAGATAAATTGAACGACAGGTATCATTTCAATCATTATACACTTATCAGCATGCCAGGAAGATCATGGAAAGCTGGTGTTGGCACGTGTAGAACTATTCTAAGATAGTCCTCGCTGGATTCTCAGTATACAGTCATTAGCAGCATTTTGGCCAGCAATGACAGTTTGACCAAGAAAGATACTGCTTAAAATAAGGATTAATTTGGTGTTAATGAGTGTTTAATTTGACCGATCTTGTCTGGACCAGAATGTGAACACTAGTTTATTAAAGCAGCTATATAATTTTTTTTTATTATTTCTTTCTTGCAACCTTTACACAGTTCTAGAGAGTTCGGGGGCGGGGGGGGGGGGGGGGGAAGGGGGCTTGGGTTTTTTTACATTTCAAGATTTCTCTAGGGAATTTTACAGAAGAAATTATCATACTAAAAATCCATAAAATTATTTGCAGCAAGGTGGTGGCTGCTGTCACCACTGTGCTTTTAATAAAATTCATATTTTGCCCCTTACAGTAGTGGTTTTGTGTCAACATTTTAGAACCAAAGAGGTCATCTTGATTCCCTTTTAACAAATTAAAACTAATAGTCTAAATTAGTTTTCAATGGCTTTAAAAATAGTTTGTTGTTTCTCTAATGAACAAAGCAGTCACCTCTTTTTGATACATCTTAACTAGCTTTTTTTAATAATGTGAAGTTACATCTCATCATCTAGAAAAGGGAGGACAGACACAATCCTGCTAATTTTATAGCCCTGACAAATCTCCCCTTGCACAAACCCACAGACCTTATGGAAAAGAGCATGTCCCAGAAACTTCTCAGATGTTATAAAAAGAAACAGAAACTTTCGTTGTTCTAAATGAAACTGAATTATTTACATTCAGTGCTTTTAAACCATCATCTTATTCTAGCCGTTCAGCTAGAACCATGTAGGTGCCATGAATTTACACTATTTTAATTGGGGTCACCACAATATCTCAACCTAAGGCTTCCTTTATTCAGTCTTCTGGATACCACTCAAAATGCATGGAAAGCTGTTTTGTTGGGTTTATCAAATTAAGGATGTGAACAGCATTGCAAAAATAGAAAAAAAGGAGGACAATCTGAAACAGAACCAGGCTCCCCCTTTGCTCCCAACACATAAAAGAATCCAGAGCCCCTGACAATGAGCATTTTCCTGGGTGACATGTTGAATTCAGAAGATAAATGTAGATTCTACACTATCTAACCTTGAAAAATCATGTTTAAGTGGTATAAAAGCTGCCCTAGGTAAACATTTATTGCAGAAATCAATATTGTGTATTGGTAGACAAGGTCAATAATATTAAGATACCCCACATATCACTGAACTAGTGTGCTATTTCACTGCCATTATGTATAACCTGGCATGAATTAATTTAAATCACTGATCATTATGTGATGTGAAAAGTTCATCCCAGGATGCATCAATCCTATCTGGGGCTGAGCTGCAGAAATGTTAGTGCTGGTGGACAAGGAAGTTCTTTCACTGTAAGTCACAGCTTGCTTGGAAACAAGGTTATATTGACCATGAATTTATGGCCACACTGCAAAGGTTTTCCAAACCAACCAAAACACTTCTTTCTCATCTGAAGAGAAAAACTACAAAGATGATGTCAGCTTCTCTGAACATTCAGTAGCAACCAACATTACCGGACAGTCAAGCACTATTCTGGGCTCTTATACTTAAGATTTCAAACCAGATGAGCATAATTTAACAATATCCAAATATTAGCATTTTCTGTTCGCATTTTAAATAGATCATCTCAGTTCTTACTCAGTTTCAGACAACTGGTGGCAGTGATAGTAGAATTTATGGAAAAGCAATGCAAAAATTAATCACAAATTCAGTGAGAGGAAGACATATTAAACACAAAGCTGAAAAATTAAAAGCTTTGTACAATGACCTGAAACACAAATAAAAGGCAGAGAACTTTCATTGAAAAAAACCTCCAGTATTTCACTATGCTTGGGAAGGGCACAGAGTTGAGGATGGAGCCCTGTGGTACCCGACTAGTGACAGGCCACCAGCTTAGGGTCATCCCAGACACTGTAACCCTTTGCCCAACCCATAAGCCAGTAGCTCACCCATCACCTGATGTGTTTATCCAGCTGTGGGCTGGACCTCTTGTCCAGGAGGATCCTGTGATAGACAGTATTGAAAGCTTTAACAAAACCCAGAAAAATCACATCAACTGCCTTCCCTTGATCATCTAGATGAGTTACCTTGTTAGAAAAGGCAATGAAATATGTCAAGCAGGATTTCCTCCTCATGAGCCCGTGCTCGCAGTGACAAATTACTGCTCTGTCTTTCAGTTTTTCAATAACTCCCAGAATGATCATCTCAGTCATCATACCAGGCATCAAAGTGACATCATCAGGCCTGTAGCCAGGACCATCCCTCTTGCCCTTTTTGAAAATTTGGACATTAGCCAGCTACTAGGAAACTGGTACCTCTCCAGATTCCTGAGACCCTTCAAAAACCATTGAGGCCTCAGCCAGCCCTGTGAGCACTCTTGGATTAATCCAATGAGATCCCACAGACTTACAGGGATCCAAGCGTTCTTATCAAAATCAAAAGTGAATTAAATGCTGGGCAGAAGATAAAACAAGATCTTATTCTATTACTCCACTAGAAAACAGCAGAAAGAGCTTCACAAAAAATCAAAACAGCTTTTGATTTTACCATAAGTGTTTCAGCTCTGCTTCCTTCTTCCTCCAATGTAAACTGCCCTTAAACTGAAATCACGCACAGATTATATTTGTAAATGGGTTGTTAGTCATCTACAGAATTCTGTCCAAGGTCAAGAATGGCAGAAGCCTGACAATTCATCCCTAAGTGTGTGTTTTACAAGTGGTCTTCATTTTAAGCAGTGAAGACATTTGCTTGTACAAAATGACTCACCCAACATACTTTTGCAAGCTTTTTCTCCCAGACAGCTTTACCGGTTTTCTTTGCATTTACACAATGTTAAGAAACATCAGAATTTTTCTAAATTTGTTAGGCACATTCGAAGGAGTGTATGTTCCATTAATATAGCATCATGAGCCAACACTAACATCATTCAGCTTCCACAGTAATTTATGACTCACTAGGAAATATACACACAAGTAGCTAAATGCTGTACTCTAACAGCTATTGGTGTGCAAGACCACAGCTTGGACACTCAATAAATGTCCTAACAGAAATCTGAGGGAAGCAGCAAGGAAGTTTTCCAAGCTTTCTTATAATAATCAACCAAAATCATTCTTAGTGCCAATGCATTGACTCACATGAATTGTAGATCCAAAGGTAAAAAGGCTTTTTTTTCTGATATGCCACAATCAACAGCTAAACTTGTTCTTTAAAAATCAAAAACTGTTTGGCCTCCAACTGGTAACAGATAGAATGTTGTATCTTCTTTTAACTCAGGTGTCTGTGCTTTAGATCAGTGGTGTGGCAAAACTGGCAATGAACTAGCATCACACATTGCAGGAAAAATCCTTCAACATTTACAAAAGAAATTTTAAAATTAAGCAAATTCATTCAGCCTCTTCTAAAGCAATTATGCAACACACTATAAATTTGAGCAGTGCCATCTGGTAGGAAGATGTACACTGCACATGGAGCCATTATTTGCACATTTTCACACTATACTAAGCCTCTGGGGGAATATATTTTACCATGATATTTGAATTGGAAAAACATCATTTAAGGACTCAAATTTCTAAAGAAATGGTTTGCATTTCAATGCAGTTACAGAATTAAAAGTTTAACTCACAATACAAAGTAGAAATGATATGTACATTATCTTATGAAATGGGTCAGGAAAGAAAGATATTGACATCACCACTTTCAACATCTAGATAAAGTGGTTACATTTCCTACACAGACACTGCACCAAGTCTGACTTAGGTCCACTGAATGGCCTTCAGCTCTTCCATAGCTTTTGAGGGAACATGAATTCTTAATTTAAGCACAAGAAAAATAACTAAACGAACTGTAAATATTAGTTAGACCTTAAATTCATAGTACTGAAGTTTACTTTATTTCAAGACCTCTTTCATAGTGCAGATATGTGAATTGCCAAGTATGAAGCCAGCTTAGGGGATGAAGACTAGAAGAGATTACAAACATGCATGGTAACACAGAAGGAAAAGAAAGACTTCCAAGAAGCATGAGAAGATCCTTTCTTCATACAGGATTTATCAGGAAAATGCCTGGTATTACCAAGATCAAAACACTGGGGAATTCTGTTTCTCTGGATACAGCCAGGTTCTGGAGAATAGCAGTGGAAAGGGAGACTTTTTCACCACATTCCCCAATGTATCTGTAGCTAAGCACACAGGATCCAGCCAATTCCAGACTGGTTGCAGTATTTACCAAGCTGATTAAGCCATGTTCTATGGATGCAGTTAAGCATCACTGGTGAAGTTTGTAGACAGGAATTAGAACTTTATATGCACCAGCTGAGGTGATCTAATACAATAAACTACCTTTAGCAGCAGACCTAATAGAAAGATAAATCATTTTCCTTGGATGGCTCAAATTATCCCCTCATTCTTTTACCTTCATAACTCAGAAGCAGAAGTGGATTAATGCTTGACTCATGTCTTATTCACAAGTAGAGAGCAAAGGGCAGAAACAAATAAAACTTCATTGGAAAAATACAGCTTCTATTTACAAGAAGGCAAGATTTAAACTAATTTCCAGTGTAGACTTTCATAAGCTCCTTTGCTATAAAGATATGAGTCTTTCTTTGTCAGCAACTCTTTCCTCAGTCATTGCACAAGTACAGTAGCCCAACACTCTTCAAAGGATCATGCTGAAATCTTGCACTGAAAGCTCAAACATAAGGAACTGGATTCAGATAAAAATTACTTGGCTTACTTTCCTGTCTATTTTTACACAGAAATTGAGAGAAAATAAAAAGTATTTCAAGGAACTCAATTAAAAAAATATATCTAACATGTCTAGAGCGTTTTCCTATCCAGATAGTTGTCCCCCAATAAATGAAATTAAAATTAGCTTTAAACGTTTCTTGAGATAATGGATAGGCTTTTCACCTCTGACCATTTTGCCATCATCTCATATCCAGTTTATGCTGCAGAATCCTACAAAGAATTTAAGGAACAAATCATCAGAATCACCCTGGGTTCCATATCTGTTGTAGCAGCTTCAAGGTCAGCAGTCTTCAGAGCTTTTGTCCTGCCTACAATGACCAAGTGGACAGGACCAAGTGGCAATTTTGATGGATGTTTAACCAACAGTGATGTATTTATAAAGTTGCTTGTATATTTCATCTATGAGCAACCATTACTTAAATTAAAATTACAGTGCATAGCTTGTATTTATGAAAATAGGCCTCAGGCATTCTTGCTGTAGAGTCACGAAAATTGAGAAGACTGAGAATGTGTCAGAGAACCTCCAGTGACTCTAGCCTATTTCTCTACAGAAGGCTGCTTCACACTTTTTTATAGAGTAAAGAAAGCACTATGAGAGAGCTCAGTCTCATCTGCTCAAGAAAGTGTAAAATACATTCTAGAAGTGTGAGAAGAACCAGTGAGAGAACTGCTGGGATTTTCTCATTGGTTGCCTTTATTTGAATGTCAGCAGCTTTAATCTAGATCACTCATTATATAACAGGATCCCACAAATTCAGTGATACATTGGAAAAAGAGCTTTTCAACCTGGTTTGTGTTGGTCCTCTATTAGATCTTAAAGCTTGCAAAGCCCCACTCAGGAATATCTTGCACAAAAACATGAGGTTTATCAATAAATATCCCTTTAAAATATCACTTAAGGTCACAGCTAAGACATGAAATGTTACTTGCAATGCACATTTTGTTTGTCTAAGCATATTTGGCAGGTAATCTCACAGTACAGTGAGCTTCCTCCATCAGCTCAGGTTTAATTGCTTCCCAACACACACTCCTTCCCTATTAATGCTTTTTGACAAATTCACTGCACATCATTACTTGCTCTCTCATGCAAAATGGGCCACCATTTCTCAATCCCAGTAAGTTTTCAAAATGAACTAGTTTCTAGCTCAGACAGGTGTTGGCACTGCAGCATTTGGGATGCTGCCCAGTACAGTGAGAGGCTTGCCTAGCACAGCCCCAGTCAGAGCACTGAGCAAAGCAGGGTCTCTTCTTTACTGGGGCATCACTTGAGAAAATATTACCTGCTGTTGTTAAATAACAGAGAAAAACGGGGATTTTTTTATAGACAAGACGTTTTTGAGCCATGCACATGGGACAGAAGAGGCTTTGAGGACTATTTCTGCAAAACCCTTCAGTGACAGGTTTCAGCCAGTAACCTTCCCCTAAGTGTTCCACTGTGCTATTTCTGCAGTCAGGCAGCTTTTCCTTTCTCTAGCTGTTTCTTCAGCTCAGGTGAAATTCCTAGAATTAGACATGCTTTCTCTGTCCTACCAGGATTCAGATCCTCCTAGATCCTAGATCTACCGACTCAAGACTTTCCCTCCAGGAAGGTTCCAACTTCCTAGTCTGGAGGATTACACAAAGCAGATTAGCACTGAGAGTGTTCTGCAAGGCCACCCATCTCTACTCCCAGCCTGGACTTGATGTCCATTTCTGAAATACTGTGATGGTTTAGCACAGGTAGTTTTTTTGTTTTTTAGTCTTTAGGGAAGTATTAGCAAATACTGACAGCTTGTCT
>JBBMKD010000040.1:5987018-6014756 GCA_037834095.1 Argya squamiceps
TTTTTCTCCCGAAAATCCTATCTCCCAGAGAATAAACCACTACACTTGATTTGGCGAACGTGAAACCACGACAAATACAAATAGAATTAGTTACCAGTTCACTTTCCTGCACTCCAGTTGAATATTACAGGCTATTGGTCAAAAGTCTCTGATATTTAACACAGGAACACTGTGAGGATCTTTTAGGAAACTGCAGGAAAGCTTTGTGAGAGAAGGATAACTGAAGGGAGATGATTTCTCCTGTATGACATGTGGTACTGGTTTGGAGTCTGTAAAACTTGAAAATCTCATGAGAAATTGCATAGTCAGTCCTTTAAAGCTATGGACCCTCTTCACCTCTAATGTAAATTACACACAAAAAGCAAAATTACAGTAATGGAATATTTATTTGTGGGGTAGAAAGTTTAGGAGCTAGGGTCCTAGACAAGGAAGGTAAGTTTGCACTAGTTCCAAATTCCCAGCAAGAGTTACTAAGATGTTCTTAAAAAAAACTTTCTTAATTTAAACTGTAAAATAAAATCTCAACCTAAGTTTATCCTTCATTACAAGAGTTGCTGTATCATTAATACTAACTCTTGGACAGTCTTCATTTCACCACATTACTGCAGAAGGCAACCCCTGAGATACCTACAGAGCCTATAGGTAATTTTTTATGTTCTCTCAACTGCGAATTAAGCTTATTTATACATATGAAAACATGCTCTAAGGTAACAGATGGGAGCTTCTGTGAGAAATATGCACATAAATTTTAGGTTTCATGTGAGCTGTAGATGAAAACAAGCATACTGCCTCAGATTGAAATCTCCCAGCTGTATTGATTTTTCAGAATGGAACATGACTATAAGTTATTCACAGATGCTCTCCTCCTGCAGCAGCAAGCTGCTCTCCCTCCTCTCATGGGAAAAGGTGCACTGAGGAGAAGATCTACAGATGAGCTGGGGGAAAAAAACTACTCTAGGCATGAACTGCAATGGATCTGATGGAAGAAAAGCATTTGCTCAGAAGTCCAGGAACTATTTTTTAAAAAAGCCAAACAATCTCATCCCTCTTCTCCTTCATCTTCTCATTCCCTTCATCATATATGTACATTTAGCTCCACTATGTGACCTGTCCCAGACAACAATCCTGTCACAGACAGCAACACTACTCATCTCTGGTCTCCACCCCGCCCCAAAAAAGTCTCAGTCCCAACCACTGGCAGACTTTCCTTCATTTCTCCATTGCCCAGTCTCCCAAAAACTTTGCAATGGGGCTTTCTGCTCCTGCTCCCAGTGCCAGCGTCCAGGGAGGTTCACTGCAGCTCACAAGGGAGCATTCCCTGAGTTGGCTTCTACCTCAGCAGAGGAGAACTGAGGGGCTGCCCCCAGGCAGGCTGTCACACACACCAAAACAGCCTGCAGAATAAACCCAATCCAAAACCCCCACAGCTCTTTGTCTTGTCTCCCATCTTCACAAAGTGAAACATCATGACCCCTGCAAGGTTGTCAGGAAGTTTTTAAGCAGGGATTGTGCAACTAAGCATGTACAGAATGGATATAATACTGGAGAACCAGGTATGTCCCAGGTTTGGTAGGATTATGGATAGGAGATCCAGCTTGGATTCATGGTACTTGTGATTTACACTGACATGGGCACATTAGACCTCTTGGGTTTGTTTTTTTATTGCTTGGATCCATGACCCCATCTGGCAAAAGCATCCCAGTGACTGAGCATTTAGGAATGCTTACTCAATGAGTTAACCCCTTCTGAACAAAACCCCTGCACTAAGGCATCATTCAGGAACAATCTTACTCTGTCAGTGGGATGTCCACATGTAGCTTGGACCAAGCAGAAAGTTGTAATATTCTGCAGGAACAGCCTTCATGATCTTAGGACAAAGGAACATTCATCAGCAACAAATTCTGAGCAGAAGCATTTGATACAGTCACGACACTCTGCCAAGGAAGATTTACTTCTTTAGTGAGGCACAAGATTGCAACTGCTGAAATTCTGTCTCCTGGGCATTTGAAGTCTATAGCACCTCCACAAACTTGAAGTTTACTCAACTAGAAAAACTAAAAATAAACGCAAATATAAATGATGTGGCAGACTGACATTCATGGATCCTGAAATCCAATGCACATCAATGCTGACCTAGAACAACCAAAGCTGCATTGTCATTTCACAACTCATAGCTTGCCCTATATAAGAGATGCACTTTGCTGGTGCTAAATTCTGAAGCAAACCAGCGGTCATAATTGTCATCATAATTACAAGTCCTTTTCTTCTTATTGCATTCCTCTAAACAGACCAAAATAAAAAACCTTGCCAATTCCTCCCAAGGTTATTCTGCACACTCCCACACAAGAGAATTCCTGGGGGTATGGATCTGATGAAGTTATGAATCATAGTGTTTTAGAAATAACCAGGAGACCCTCAAGATTTGGTATAAACAGATCAACAAGAGTTTCCCTTGTAACTGCACTGTGACAGAGACTGAGTCAACAACACACACCCCAGGGCTGCTCCCACTGGGACTCCTACATGAAAAACTGGTGCCTGTGCCCAGTACCAATACAGGTCCCACACTTGGGTACTTCTTTCCAGCCTTACTTAAGCTCAAGGATGAGACCCACATACTGGTTCAGCTGCACAGAGACAATATCCCCTGGCTCTGAAGCATCCTGAGCAGCCACAGCTGTAGTAGGAACAACTTCCTAGAGACAGACTGATTCTCCTGCTGGAGAGTACTTTAGTTTTTCCATGAGGCAAGCAGTTCTGACAGTCCCTGAAGTCTGCAGCTGGAAGCCTCATGCAGGCAGCAAATGATGCTGCAGCAGAGAAATGATGGCTCCTACGTCATCATCTTTAGAAGCAGGAGCCACAGGCACAGCACACCTCTGACACATTCACACACCTCATGCAGTCTGCAAAAGAATTAACTCTAAATTGGGTCCTCAGTGTAACAAACCAGGGGATTTATTTTGTTCACCTTCAGCACAGAAATGGATGCAAAACATCCCCTTGCAAGGGGAACTCTTTTGCACCAAAAATTCATCTCCTGTAAAATATTGAAGCCAAGTCCCAGATTTCAATCTTTGTAAGAGGTTTTATGGTTAGCATCACACCTACCAACAGTCATCCTTAAACACTTCAAGCAGATGTAAAATGATATTACACATCTTCCTGAATATTCAGGAGATCAGAGAATCAGAATTTCTCATCTCAGAGGGATCATTAGGAAGCGAAGGTCTCATTTCTAAATTTTAACTTCCAACCACTACAAACCATTCTAGCAAATATTCCCAACTATTATGTTTATCCCACAGCTTAAGTCATCTCCCAAATGACTACTGGAGCCTCCAGTTTCACTTGTTATCTCTTCAGTGGTGCAGTTATGCATGAACATTAATTATAGCATAAAGGAAACCAAAGTTATTAAAAACATCAAATAAATGGGATGTATTCCTACAAAAATAGTTTATATGAGGTAAGTTTTGACATTAACTGTAAAGTAACATCTATTTTTAATTTTTAAATGCCTCTTTTAAAATAAACCTATAATTGATCCACAATGTTTCGTTATTCTTGATGTTCTTCTTCCACACCCTCAATTTCTACTTCCATTCTTTAAGTATAGAGGATGTTCGTTAAACACGAGAAAGGAAAGATGCTTTTTAAACCACAAATACTTCTGAACTAAAGCATGAGTTATCTTTTGCAGAAATCCACTCTCTCCACTTGAAGGAAAACATTAGCACATTTTGATACATTGTCCAAAACCTTGAACATCTGGAAAGGAACTTGCATATTTTATAAAAACCAGCCTTGACTGGACATAACCTCTTCACTTTATACCAGCATTTAACCAAATCTGGAAACAGGTAACAGTGGAGAAAGCAGGCTGGACAGCACACAACACAGCTAGAAAAATTTATAGTGTGGACTAGTGAAAAGAAAAAATAGAACTACTTTTACCCAAGTTCTTAATTCACATTAAAAATTAAACCCTACACCTGCCACGGAACAGTCTAAGTCTGGCTAATATTCAGAGTAGCTGCATATGGCAAAAAGAAGATTCATTTATGTATCTTAACACACACAAAAAAACCAAACAGCCCAGAGAAGCTGTCCCATATACCACAGACACATTGGTCCAAAATGGGTTTCTGAAATTGAAAAAAGAAAATTTGAAATCCTGAAGAAATAGGAATAGGAAAAGCTGCAAGCAAAAGTTTGACTTTGCTGATGCTTGCGTGCCTCCCCTCTACTCCCCGTTATGTAAAATGCTTGAACACAACACGCTTAAAGCAATCTTGCCCAGTAATCTCCAGCAGAGAGCTAAAGGATGCAGGAGCTTTTTCACAAAATCTGTCTTCAAGCCATCAGCTAAATATTCCACAATCCACGGGTAACTGCCTGGAATGAAACAGCATGTTCTATTCTGGATTTGGGACCTTGCAGCTTTAACCAATTATTTACATAGTCATGAAGATCAGCTGGAATTTTGGAGATGTTGCTGCAGGAAATCTCCACCAGCAAGAGCTGTCACTGGAGCTCCTGGGAGGAGGGAGCAGGAGGGTAAAATGGGAGTTAATTGGAAGAGACCCTTTGCCCAAATTACCTCTTCAAGTGCAGCCTTATGGTGTAACTGGGAGGTAGGGCACTGCCAGAACTGCAACAAAACTTAGCACTGGAGGCTGAGATGAAGGTGGACTCTAACAGCAAGGGAATAATATTGGAATTTTCCCCACTTTGATGCGCCTTGGCAGAGAAATCCGGTGCAGTACAGAGCCCTGAGGCTCTCCATTTTGCAGGGAAAATGAAAACATTTCTAATGCTGCAACAAGAAATGCAGAAATAATTTAAGGAAAGTCACTATAACACAAAAAGAAGAAAATAATAACCCAACAGTTTCATGCCCTGTTCTATACATCCTATCTAAAAAGTCAACTCCCATATACAAAATAAGAGAAGGATGGACTCTCATATTAAGTTTTACAAGTTCAATTAGGAATATAATAATCCTCACCTTTTTTGTTACATATCTTAAATAATTAAGCAACGAAAGTTCCAGATGCCCATCCTCAGTATAAAGCAGCAGCTCATGCCCCCAAGGCAAGCTCCATGTAGACCAGCCCTGCCTGTGTTCTCTGATAAAAGAAGGCAATCACTCTGAAGGAACTGTCACCGTTAATGTCACTGTAACGAGTGCTTTTGACATCTCACCAACTTGAATTGCCAGAAATAAAAGTTTGAGAAAGCAAATTTCACTCTGCTTGCAGAAGAACACTTTATTATGAAACCTTTGAAACCAAATTTCCACTGGCCAGGTGCTGTAATGTCCCTGGTCTTTTCAAGGAAGCATCAAGTACCTGTTTCTGTGTCATTGGTTACATTCCCTGCAGTGAGCTGTGGAGGGGCAAGTGACAATTGTCCACTTATACAAAGCAAATGAATCATCATGTCACCGTGCTCCTGGGCAACCAGAGCCAAATGGAGTTTCAAATCTCCTTCTAAAACTTATTTTTAATAAATAGTTCCATTCTAGAATTCTTCCCAAATTTTAGCCACATCTCAGCTGTCTTCCCTTGCTATGTACCTTGTTACAAGCTGTGAACACTGAAATACCTGAAGTTCTGCCTCATCTCACAGACTGTAGCACGTCTCATTTTCAAGCACCTTGCCTGTCAGTGTGCAACCTGTAAATCCAAAAACCTTGGGACAAGCATTACATATCACCTGTGCTTGGAACGTGCTGTCCAGGAGGTACCAAGGCTGGGTAGCAGATTCTCACCCTCTGTTTGTACTTTGACTGACAGTCATGCCTAGAGGGAATCCTTTCCACTAAACCTAATTGTTTTACTGAAATGCTGCCAGACACCTCCATTACACCCCTGATGTGCCAGGAGGAATTATAGCTTTTATTTGCACTCTCCTGAAAATAGCTCAGGAGTACATGCCAAGATGGGGATCCTGACATTATTCACAATTTGGAAAAGGCAAGCTATGACTTATCTTGAAACAAAGCACTGTTCTGTTTTCTTTTAAGAAAGAAATTATTCTAAATTCCATGAGAGGGACAGTTAACTGTAGCTACCACTTCAAGGGTATCCCAGACAAGAACAATCTTTTGTAAAGACCTGAATTTCCTGCCACAAGGGCACAAACAGGCGTGATATCAGTTGAGATCCCTGTTTAAAAACGTCTTTGGTAAGTAGTTGTTGACTGTTCTTTTATGCAGACATTGTCTATTTTCACCTTTTAGCATGACCAGAAGAAAATATCCTTAAAATGGGAAGTGCTGCTTAGGTTGCAGTGCATTTGCATACACCTTGCAGCGACATTAAATAATGGATTTCATAGCATGGACCATATAAAATACATTTCTCTTAGCAATTATACCATCCATGTGATAATCAGAAAAGGCATTTATGCATATAATAAATGTCAGTGCTTTTGCCCCCTCTGCAACATTACCTCACAAATCCATTTTTTCCCCCATAACTAAATATTTTCCCATAGTCTCACCAATGCTGCCATTTTAACTTTGATGTTATAGGCCAAATTTATTTTATCATTAATAACAAATAGCAGGGTTAAGGGGAAAATTAATATATTCAATAAAAAGAGGTAACAAGATACGTATTTCTGAACTAAAATCAACGCATTCAATAGCACACTATTTGCAGGACCTACTTTGCACACTGGCACACAGGAAAAATTCTCAGTTTTGTCTTTCTTCTACCGACACACTCTGTTATTATTCCCAGATGGATCACAAATTTTCTCTCCTTGAAAGGCATGGCCAGCACACAAACAGCTCTTTGCTTTTCAATTTCACACACATCCACTGCAGCAGCACCAACTTCAGCTTGTTAAGCCTCCTTCCAAGGTTGTTTGCTTTGTTTCAGATTTCAAAGCACGGTGATCTTCCCTCACACTGGGTTTTGACCAGTGGTTGTCCTGTGCTCTGCTCACCCTTCTCAAACTAAAGAACAGAACGAGATCCAGTGATGTGATTGCTGTTACACTGCATTGGACTATGTACCAGCATGCTAAATTCTATGATTAATGTTACTTTGTGTGACACAGGATGTCTCAACTTCCCCTAAACAATTCGGTAAACTGGTATTATGCAAGGATAATAACTGGAGATCTGAAATGAGATTTATCTCTAGTCTGTCATACGCCACTTGCACAGAGATGAATACTCTTATAAATATAAAAGGAATATAAAAAGAAAAGCATCATTCTAGATTCCAGGTACTTTCTGCTTTACTGAATGACATGCACAGATACAATTGAACTTGTAGTGGATTAATGCAACATCCAGAGTTCTTTCAGAGAGGAGCATTGCAAACACTTCCTAAACAGCTTCCACCCATACTGGTATCACTTCAATATATTTCATCATATACTTCAGCTCAACTCATCTACCCTAGTAAAGTGTATCCCTGCAGAGAAAATAAGTTTTTTAGGTTTCTTCTCAATGGACAAGCAAGTTTGTACATGATGAATTAAGCTAAGGGGAAATAAACACTATCTGGTTTATTGTTTTGTCTTACATTATCCACCATGAAAGGCCAAAGTTAGAGAAGGATTTCATTTTCCACACATTATTTCATAGGTACTTGTTGCCATACAGAGAATTCAGACCTGAAAAATCAGGTTACTTGAACAGCCAGTGGATTACGAGTCTACTGGGAATAGCTGGTAACAAAATTAATATTCAAGCCCAGTATCCTATTAGGGCATTTGTTCTCATTTGGGATTTCCAACTTATTTACCTGATAAGACTTTTTGCAGTGGAAGACAGTTCACAGTTCATCAAGCTTCAATTAAGGCAGTCCCCAAAGGGAATGAGATCAGTGGGATTTTAATCAACATGGCAATATGCCAGAGGAAAATACAGATTTTCATATACCTGGTAGGGTAAATAACAGACTAGTCACTGGGCTAGGAGAAAATGGGAAAAGTTACTAAGTGCCAGAGTGGGAATATGTTGGGTCATTTATTCTTTTCCCCTCATCCCCTGAAAAGACTAAAAATGTATAATTTACAGAAACTTTTTCTGACAGCCTGAGTAATAACATCCTCTGCTCCATTTCGTCATAATTCTTCAGCTAGTCTCTCCTTCCAAATCTGTGTGTCTTCTAATGTCTGCTGTTTCAACCCTAAAATATTACCAGCATACATAAAGGCTGTGTCTGAGCAGAGAATATATGGAATAAGGTAACAATGCAGCACAGTTCAACCATCCATGTCTGAAATAACGAGAAAGTAAAAACTGTTCTAATTCACAAACCACACATGAAGTTTGGGAAAGCAGATTTACCATTCCCTGGACAAAGTCCCAGCCTATACTTCAGACCTCCTGGTACCTGGAAGAGTGAAAGAACCTGCCCCACGTAACACTTCCCTAGGTGTCACCTGCAACCTTTCAAATTCCTCCCTGTCACAGAAATGCCTCGATATCACCAGCACCACATCTAGAGTAAATTTATCCCTTACAGGCTCATTGATCACCTCTTAAAGACAGGAGCAGAAAATAAGTACTTCAATAGAAGATGACACCAATGAAAGCAACTGACATATCAATTGTTCGTATGTGAGCAAGAGCTATTTGCACACTTTTATCTGCCTTGTATTTTACTTAAGTCCTTTAAGGACTACAAATTTTCCTGCCTATCCATTCAGACAGCTACTTATAAACTTACAGGCTTACAACTTTGAAAATCAGGGTCTTATTTTGAGATCATGTTTAACTTGGACTAAAATTAGCAATCGTGAATGTGTGGAGGTTTTTTCAAAAGCATCATTGAATGTAAGAGACCAGACTGCCCATTTGCTGATTTGCTAGATGTTTCTTAATGTTTTTCTCTCTTTGCAGCATGTTGATCTTCACTTTAGAAAAAACACAGGGCAAGTTCTGCAAGTTTTCTGTCCAAAATAGCAGACAAAGCACAGCTGCCATTCCAAGGCATTTCCAACAAAACTGAGGCAGGAGGCCAACTCTCACTTTTAAAGTAAGGCAAACCATAGGCAACTCATCTGGCCCTGAGGGCTCCTGTGTGCCAGTCACACTAGATCAGATGCAGCAAAAGAGCAAAGAAATGGAAGAGACAACTTAAACTTAGAATACTCTTCCAAAGCTCTCCTAGCAAAGTAGGTCTAGAACAGAGAGAAGTGGCAGCACAGGGGAGAGAGCAGGGGAATCGAGACACGAATGACCTGACAAACAGCTGAAAGTAGATGGTGGTCCTCTCAAAATCAAAAATTGAAACCTCAATTGGTAAAAAAACAAGAGTAGAACAAATCCAAATGAACTTTGGATTTGTAGTGGACATGGAAGCAGTTCCAGGAGTTTTGGCTCTGCCAGCAACACAGCTTTGTCTCATGACTGCACCTGGTCTCATCAGTAAACCAGTGACAACAGAAACACGGATAATGCCTTTGCTAACCCAGAGGTCGAAGCATGTGCTTCAAAAAGAAACTGGTGCCTGGTAAGGGACTCACAAAACTACACTAATTTTCCAGCACCTCCTAATTTAATATCTCCTTGTTTAATGACAAAAGTACAAGAAACAGATGTATCCTGTTTACATCAGTCCCACTGAAAAAAAAAAAAAATAGCATACTAAAATGAAGTATGCTATTCCAATTTCTTTTCTTCTGCTCTCCCAAAAGCACAGCTAGGAGGGCCTTAAACTTTCTGAAGCACTTTTTTTTTTTTTTTAAACCCGCATTGGCCTTTTTTTTCTACATGGTAACATATTTTCATTAACAAGCATTTTTTAACAAAGTAATTGGCCTCTGAAGATCCCTGAAATTGAAACAGCTGTAAGAGCTAAAGAGATTAGAATTCCAGTATTAATGAAGTCTGGAAAAAGTGTGAATTGCTTCAGGGAAGAAACAGGCTTGGTCATTTTGAAACAGAATTTTATCCAATTTGCTGTTCAACCTTTCTTGGAGAAAAAAAATACAAACAGCTCTAACCATGTGTTGTAGACCATATGTAGCATTCATTAACACATCATTTTAACCCTCCTCTCCAGCCACAGCAAATCATCAGAAAAAAAAGATTTTGCCCACTTCATTGAAGTGTTTTAGGAAGAATATTCCATTCTTGTAATGACATAATTTTAATTCTTTAAATACAGCAACAGAAAGTGGCAAGAAAATAATGCAGCATAACTAAAGTCTTCCTTTTCTAATGGTCTGCTGTATATCATCACCTAGAGCTTCTCTCAGGTACTGGGAGTCCATCCTTCCACAACTTGAATTTGCACAATAATTACAGATTCTAAAAAGCATTGCCTTCTGTAGCATTTTTAAAGAGCTCTTCAATAATAAAATCAAATTCTCAGTGATAGTGACACTCATTTCCAGTTGCTCAAAAAGACCAGATAAAGTGTGATATGTCTGAAGAACCCCTCAAAGCTGAAGACTCTACAAGCTCTGTGAACAGGCACCTGAGATCATCCTTTCCTCAGGACAGTACTGAAAAGAAAATATCATTGCATTTCTATAGCAATTTCCACTCTCTTGACCAGATTACTTCCAATAATCACTTTATCATCACCTCGTTATATTCACTACATATGTATTAGCCCATGGCACACTCCCATCATGTCATGGCAATCACTAGGAACCCTTTCTCCAGAGCAAAAGAAAGAGTTTTAAAAATATTTTAGTCCATGAAACAAAGTTATAAATGAGAGTCTGAATATTGACTAAGACATTTTTCAGTGTCAAAAAGTTGGTTGGTCTAGAACACCTGATTATTTACAGACAGAAATACCAGCACACAATGGCAATGAACACCTAGCAGAGGCATTAAAAACCTGGGATGTTTTGGGTGTCCAGCTGCAACTGCAACCCAGACTGCCCACAGATTTAGGTCCTATAAAGCACTGCATAGAATGCCTGACATGCAGACATCATCACTTCCAGCTTAGGCTGAAACTAGACCACAGAACACACAAGGGTTCTGTTGGATACTGCAGCCTTCGAACCACGTAGCTCCAGGGCTGGAAACGGGTTCTCTTTTTCCCTAACAGGCCAGGATGACAAGCAGCAAACAGCAGCGTTTTTCCAAGTGGAGAGTACATCTTCATCACATCTCTCTTGAGAATTCTGTTGCTGCCTGAGGCACAAAAGAACAAAATACAAAAAGGCAGAAATACCCGAAGAAAAGTCAAGTTCTCCTGTTTCACATAAAAATGCAAAGATATTTTAATTTCTGGGACAATGGTATGTTCTTTTCTAGGAAATCAGGTTTTAAAAAAATTTAGAGCATAGTTTACCATATTCTAATAGGAATCCCAAGACCAGTCTCTTTCCAAGACTGATGAGCACAGTCCTTGACTGACTGATAAGGAGTACATCAGGATCCTACTCCTCCCACTTCACCTTTACCAAATCTAACATTTATACAAGCCTGGCTGGATTTGGAGGCAATGTTATCATAGTGTTGCATGGTTTTCTCAATCTCAAGCCTTCTGTAAAGAAGAATGTAGAATTAGAAAGAGCACACTGAAGGAACATGCTCATCCTTCTTCATTGAAGAGTTTCCATCATAACACCTGTCAGCTTCTTGCTATTCCTGAGCTTCTTCATTTTCCATCTAAATACCACTTTCAATTTCCCACCTAAGTTTCAGTTGTCTGACTCATTTTCTGTTGTTTAATCAGTTTTTCTTCTTCCTGCATCCAGCCACAATACCCTCCTCCCAGGCTCATTTTTACTGGATTAAACAAAACCAACTTGCCTCACCTCCTGGAGGGGAGACTTTCATTCCCTAGTCACTGAAGTAACTAATTTCTAAGCTCATGACAGGATCAGGGCCTTTTAGAAGGTGGGAGACTAATTGCAGACAGTATTCCAGAAATTTCTCTATTTCCTGCAGAGTGAAATTGTCTCTATTTCTAATAGCTGCACTGATAGAAATTAAATACAGGAACATCTTTCCAACTTCTGGCCCAAAAACTTTTAATGCATTCAGCCAGTCCTTAACAAGATGTTACAGTTGGATCCTGTTTTATCCAATTTTTTCCTAAAATATGTATTTCTACAACCTCAAAGATTATATATATATACACTTCAAACTAGAAAATTGATCTAGAATATACCAAACTATAATTTGGTATATTTGTCCTGTAAACAGGCAAAGCATGTTTGGCTGTACTTTTAAGCAAAATACAATGCAATCCAGTGAATTCACCATACTTCTTTTAGCTGTAGTCTTAACATCAGAAAATTTCCCACCCTGGTCAACAGACATAACTAATCAAAAACTAGAAAAAAAAGCCACAGTGAGCAGCACAGATTTTAATCCTATCCACCCCAGTCATGGAGAGAACTGCTAAAATCTGGGTTAATCCTTCCAATCCTTAGTCAGAAATGAAAGTCTGTGCAATTGAAATAGTATGCCAGAATTAGATTTGCTTGTGCTAAGGATTTGATTAAGCCAAAAATTAAGATCTGAAATACCTTCAGTTAAAACCAAAGTAGTGCATTTCCACTGACAGATATTATAATCCAGAAGAGTCGTTGTACTGAGACCAAACTCATAACTCTTCTCTCCACAGGAAATTAATTTGGGACAAATCCCAGACACACTGATTTTCAGATAGTTTTGTCAAAAAAAAAGGTAGAAAAAAAGGAAAAAAATCAGCCTTTCTCCAAAGTGATGATGACAACCACTGGATTGGACTGTCATGAATAAGGAACAGTCACTAGTAAGGAAGTTCACAGAAATAAAGACAATGACTTATATTGACCTTAAAATGAAGCAGATGCTTACCAACACTGACAATTTCAACTACTTTGTTACTGCACTCAAAAACATTACATATCCATTAGATATAAAATACGCATCCCATATCTATCGACCTGTACTGGACAGGGGATTGACTTTATTTTCAGCAAACTGAGAGATTACACATGTCAACAGAGGAAATTTTTAAAATGAAGGGAAGTTACCAGTCTCCCAGGAGCCATTTCACTTGAAGCCTCTTCATCATTTGATTAAAGCCTGCACAAAACTAAAATATTACAAATAGTCTGCATTTGCTGCTGCTGCAAGTCTTCAGACTCATCTATAGACAATTTACATCAAGGCTGAACTTTATGGTTGTTTTCTTGTTGGAGTAACATATGAGATCACTCCAAGCCCTAGAACAGCAGTGATCCCCTTGAGCCTACAAATGCCACGTCTGTGCACTTGTGTAACACATCAACTGTGCAGGCACCACGGGAGGCAAAAGCAAAGTGGCAGCAAAACTCTCAGTTACAAATATTTAAAATCTACGGTAACAGAATAATAGAGGGAAATATTCAGTTGTTTTCTCCATGTCAAGATAGCCAGAGGTTTCAAGCAGTTGCATAAGCATATTTCTGTAATCTTTGCTGCTCCAAAGCTGGAAGCTTTTACTCAGGCAAGACTCTTTGAAGTTACTTTGGGAACTGGCACTCTGCAGATGGAAAAAACAAATGATTAAACCAGCTCAATAGGGAGCCAAGCTTACTGTACATACTTGATTTAAAAAGAAACTAAAGGAAGGTGTTGTTTTTTTTTAATACAAACTAGAATGCTTGTTAAGAAGGAAAAAATTCCACCATCTGAGCTGAATTAGAAAAGCTGTTTTAATACCAGAATTTTTAACTGAGTAGAATATGCAAATGAAACCTCAAAATGACCCAGTAAGGCAGAAACCTAACCATCAAAATTAAGTTTAAATAAGTGATCAGGTTTAACTCAAATAAAACCAGCTAGCTTGCCAACAGGGTTTCACTACCAATCTAGTATATCATGAGAGAAAACATCCCAAGTGCAACCTTTAACAAACCAAATCATTCCTTTAACCAGAGATTGCTCTTCTAAGCAGAAAATGCTGTAAGTCTATTGTGTGCTTGGCCTTTCCATCTCAGATATTATAAGACTATGTCTGCATCTTTATGGCTGTTACATAAAGAACATATTAAGCTCCTCATTAGAAAGGAAAACCCCCCTTCATTATCTCTTTACATAGCAGCATTCAAATCAGGAAAAGCAATTTAATAAGCATTAAAGGACTAATTATTTAAAGCATTTGCTTACTTTGCACTTGCTCTTCGTCCTTTACTTCCCAATGAAATCAATCACACCAAAGTCAGGATCTGACAAGCAGGAATTTTGCTTTCCTTGTGGATTTGTATATGACCTGCACACTATCTTTTCCTAATGGCAGTTTTCTCCTCGGCTTTTAGAAATGCCTTTGCTGACCCAGAGAGCTTTTTTTCTGCATAACTGATTTTAAACTAAGGTTTTGCATGCCTGTAACCTACTTTACGCAGTTAAGAAATACAGTAGAGTGTGGGAAATGAGCAAAGTTCGTTGTTATTTTAGCTTAGGTTTCCCACTGCTTTCAGGCAGTGTCCACTGAGGGCTCCACTGCAGCTTAACAAATCAATAGGACCCACATTGGAATAAGGATTGCTGAGGTGGACTGTTACATTTTATTATTGCCTGAAACCTCTCCTATTTTAAGATCTCTGCCTCATACTGTAAAAAAGGTAAATCAAAAACCAGCTTCTTTTAAGGAAGCTCAGGAGTCATCCCATACCAGGAAAGAACCAGAAAGAATAACTTAAAACAATTTAAACAAGCACACTAAAGGTTGGTAAGGCTTTCAATGACACACATACTACAGGTGACAGCTGGGTCCACATAAACTTCCTGCACATTCATTTAAATTTTTATTCAGAGATCATGTGATGTGTTTTTATGAGAAACTGGGAATCTGAAAATGTCTGTATATGGTGAGAAGGTACTGAGACACAGTTCAGGACATCATAACATGATTTTTCTTTTATTATTTGTACCTGTCCTAAGTCATCTATTTAGTGTCACTTTTTCACTGATCATTGGAAATATTACAGTTACTCTTATAGTATGAAATAGTGATGGATAGTAAAGAACAACAGGAATGCAAGAGATTGCAAGCCTGAAGCCTGAGAAAAGTCAGAAAAGGTGTGACATTACTTTTGCAATTGTTAAGACTGGTAAAAATGACAGGATATCTAAATCTGGAAATGGCTGTGAAGATCATTTTTGTCTTTACCTAACCCAAAGTGCAGAGGGGATCATGTAACTTGTATTTTCCCCTCCACAAGTGAGCTCACCCTGCAAGGAGTCAAGGCTGTCCTTGTCTGGCTCTTCCCTGTGCTCTGATCTCTGCAGACACAGCTCATGTTCATCCTCATGATCCAAACAGTCACTTACACAACATCAGGATTTGTGTCATTCAGGATCCAGAACTTTGTTCAGTGCACATAATAACAATTTAGTTACTAAGTACCAGTGAACCTGAGTCTCACAACAGTATTTTTAAAGTAACAGCACCACAAATTCACACACAGGGGAGAATGCAAAATTAGCAATCACCTAACAGAGTGGGAAGAAATTTGCTTTCATATTTTTTTCCTGTCAGTCTGTCCTCTCTACAAGTATTCTAAAGGGAGGTGCAAAATTTAGAATTTAATTAAAATATAAAAGGAAATTATGAATATATTTTAAGACTCCAGTTCCTAAACATTCAAGGTAGTAGGCCCTCCCACAAAGCACCTGAACAGACTGAACACAGATGCACAGAAAAAAGTACTTACATTACTACGAATCAGAATTAGTGAAAACTCTTTCCATTTTTATAGAAATTAATGCTTATAACAGAGCAGCATCAGTAGGCAGGCAAGAGCAAAGGGGAGGGTTTTATTTCAGGAAAGCCTACAGATTTTTATTTTATTTTTATTTTTATTTCTGTTTTATTTTAATTTTTGTTTTATCACCACCTCAGTCCCCTACCAACACTGCCCTAGGTCACCTGGTTGTTTATACTCCTTTCCTCTGTTTTCTGCTTATTAAATAGGAACAGGTGTGGCTTAAATTCATAGTTTTTACTTTCTTCTTGAGACCCCTTGAGAATTTTTATTTGCTCCAATTAAGATGATTTAAGCAACTATCTTCTGTGCTCTGTGCACACTGAAACAGTCCCACTTTTTGGAAAGAGTATTCCTAAAATTCAGGGATACAGAATTTTAAGCAGAGAGGTGTATTCCCTCCTACCCCCCTTTGCTTCTGCTAGAAGTGAACAAAGACAATAAATGGAAAAAAAGCCATCCTAACTACCATGACAGTCAAGTATAAAGTGGAATAGCAAATGGATGGGGTATAGCTGAAGGTTCCATCAGAGGAGGGTTTTTGGAAGCAGCTCTTGGGTGATGAAGCAGGTTGGCAGACAATGGACTGGGTAAGGAAAATCTAAGAGAGGGTGAAGAAAGCAAATATTTCTTTTTACAACTTCTGTACCAGTTTGCTGTTACACAGTTAAGGGACAGACCTTAAAATTTCACATGCTAAGCAGCTGAGCCATCCACACCTTTCTCTGGGACCCAGATTCCACAAAAGGAAATGTCAGCCTTTTTGCAGATAACAGTAGTTAAATGCAGATAAAGGAGAGAGGAGACTATGGCAAACAGATCAAAACAAAATAAAGGACAGGGTTAGTTTATTTCCTACAAAAATAATGTGACTGCTGAAAATAAACCAGACCATCCTAAATATACTTGACTAGAATACAGACACTTCTCATAATTCTGGCATCTGTTTTCTTATGATGAATTCACAAGCCTTATCTCATCCCAATTAGGTACTTCATATAGCTCTGATGCCTATGCCAACACAATTTACTCAGAACTCTTAATTAGCCTCACACACAAAAAATAACATGCAATTTGTCTGCTAATTATATGTTTCTGTAACTCTTAAAAGCAACTTGTTAGTTAGAACAGATTACCTTAATTCTATTTCCTGTCATACCTAATTGTGTTGCAAATTTTGTCAAACTGAAAGGTGGCTATAAAATCCCTGCCCTTTCTTCTTTCTCAGTGGTTCTACACACAGAGTGTGTTTCCACTACACACAAAATCAATGCAGTGAAAACAAAGCAGTCCTATTGTTAATTTAGTCACGTGGAAAGGCAAACTGCTCAACACAGACAAAACTTTCCATCAATAAAGTTACAGAAATCTTGAACCAAAAGTTAGGACACTAAGAACAAACCACCACTGTCAAGAAGAGGAAAAAAAAAAGGAAAATATAAGCAGCTTTTCAACCAGCAATCCTTTGAATGAAACGTGTTTATGGAAATATCTTGCTGCAACATGCACAAAAGGCAGGTTAAAAATAGTCACAAACACTGAGCAGAGGCCGTGGAGCAAGACCAGCACTGGTGCTCTCAGTAATACTGCAGCAAAAAATTTGTGACAAGGAAATGGTTCAGCCTATCTTCACTAAAAGCCTGGAAGGAAATTACTTTCCCAAACCTATGATGACAGGAGTCAGACTCCTGATGAGACAGGAAGCCCAAAACACTGATGGAGGAGTCATCTGGTAATGAAGCACCTCTCCAAGGGAGCTTACTCAAAACCCAAATCAAGGGATGCACAAAGAGAGATATATGGTCTTGATCTAAAAAAAAAAACTACTTTATCCAAGCTACTCCAAAATGGCTGTATGTGATCCTGCTGGGAAATTACACTACTGTTAGCCAATGCAGCACAGCAAAGCACCACTGCCTGTAGGCTCCATCCCAAGGAGTACGTATATCAATGTACTTGAAAAATATTAGAAGCATGAAGATTACCACCTGTTTTTCTCTCACCCTTCCTTCTCCAATTTCAGCAAGGGAATCCAGGAGAAAGTTAGGAGAAGAACCTGCACGTATACCAAAAAAACAGACCTAAATTTCTTAGGTCTGATGATGCCCAAATATGAAACAAAAGATGTCGTACAAAAGAAATGGAGATTGTTTTGGAGCTGTATGCAGAATATTAGTGTTTTAGTCAAATCTCATCCAGAGCCCTTTCATGTGTTTCTCAGTGTACTATAGCCAGAAGGAAGTGCACCTTGACTTTGAATGTGGCCCCATCCAAAAACATGTTCATCTTGCTAAGCAACCTACAATGAAATGGAGTTACTGACATGCTCTAGAAGTTTATGACCAGTCTGACCTCAGATATGTTGGATGCTGGATTTCCTAACTTTAGTTCAGTCTCTGTAGCTGTCAAACAGGAGAAAGAAAAACGGATTACACAAACCATCTACATATGTACATCTATGAATGATTTCTTTAATCCACAAGTGAAGCTGAAAGAGTGAGTATGCAAATAAAATCTTAGTCACAAATTTAGAGTAGAAACTGTTCCTTTTTCAAGAGGTTTAAATCATTTACAAAGGTTATCAGGGAACCCCATTTACCCCTCAGCCCAGGAGCCCTCATGGTTGAGACCCAGAAAGGACAGACCTTTCTCCAAAGGAATTTTGCTCTTCCCCAAATAAGAGAACTTCTACACCTGGAACCTCCTCCTCCCTCCAAATAGTGAGGTTTTTGATCACTTAAGCTTCATGTGGATGGAATGTACAGGAAAAAATTGCTGTAGGGAAAGGAGACAATGTTAACTGCATATCATAAACTTACAGCTGCTGGGCACCAACCAACCTCCATCAGCAACCTGGAATATCACATTTGCGTATCAGCAAAACTCATTTTCCTGTTGGTTGTTCAGCTTTTGTACTCCATTTCTTCTGCACACTTCAATTTCTCTCCAAAACATCCCCCCTTCTAACTAACCAATCTTATTTCCAGCTCTGGTTTCACAGAGCCTGCGAGTTTCACCTTTTCCCTGACCCAGAACATGAAGTCTCAGGACAGAGGAAGATATATCCTGCATTTACCGAAGGGCACAACACGTTTTCCTTGAAAGAGTGGGGAGAGCAGAGCATAACCCATGAGCAGCACTGTCTCCCCAGGGCCACGAGAGCCCCAGCTGGGTGTCCCCCTTGAGAAGCCCGGGCTGGGCAGTGAACAGACTGCAGGACTGGAGCTCTGCACTCAGAGAATTAAACCACATGCAGTTTTACAAACTGTGCCTCCAGCTTATGCACCTCAATTGCAAGCACAGGGGTTTTCTCCTAAGGACATTAAGTCTAAATCTAATATAAATAGCCAATGATGCTGCTGCAGCTTTATGTATTTATTTCAGTGAAGTACAGAAGAAAATATCTCAAGGATTTAAACAAACAATATGGTGACAGATGGTATGGAGACAATCCAGGCTGGGCTCCCTCAGTAAAATCCACACAACTTCATAGCTCCGGGGAAGAGCAGAGGCAGACTAGCAAGGAGGAGGGAAGAGGAGAAGAGAAAGAGTACACACAAACCAGATGACCACAGATCTGTAAAAAATAAAAGCTACAGCCAGCAAAGTTTTTCTGTGCGTCTATATAAAGCCCTTTGCACCATCACCATGTAGGCAGATCTATCCAGAGTCTTCCAAGCAAGATCAAAAAAATTATTATTATCAAATTAAGTTGTTAGTACAAATTAGTGACAAAATACACTAATGAACTGTCTATTCATATAATCTAAGCATCCTCAAAAATAATTAATAGATGAAACACAAAAAATGTGTTTGACATTATATCAAAGCCCTTCTGTTCTGTACACTGCATAATTTTATATTTTCAGGTGCATTCTCTGGATATATTCTGATTGCCAGAAACTTGCTATGTATTTTGTAATGGTCTATAATTATTTTATAGCTTAAAAGGAATAATTTTTAATTTTGTATTTGAGAATGTTCTTGGGGAAGAAAAAAATTCCAAAGATGCCACCAGGAAATTCTGCAAGCAGAAAATCATGCTGAAGGTCTTGTGTCCTACTTTCACAGCCCAGGAGTCTGCTGTGCTGTAATTACCCATAGGCAGGGAATAGTTTGGAGAGATTACATGGGTGATCTACAACAGGGGCTCACTAGCAGTTTTAAGCTGTTGTTGCTCAAAACAAAGATACTTAAAGATTTCTATTTTCAAGAACTGTAAGAACAGTCTGAAGAGAAAGAAAACAGTACCTTTGAGACAAAAATACATAGCTTACTGCAAAGGACTAGAGTGAAGCCAAACACTCCTCTCCCCTAAATGAGTGGTGTGTAGAAACCAACACTGCACCCTCAACTCAGCAGCAGCTGTAAATTTAAGCAAACTAAAATATGTCCAGGAACTTACTAACATCTAAACTGCATGAAAAATCAAGCAAATTCAAGAAGACTTTGATTTCCTACAATCTGTTCATTAGTTACCGAAATTCCTAATCTTTTCAAAACCATCTTCCTTCTACTTTGGAAAATTAAACTAAATATCCCTCCCTTAAGCTCCATAAGAGTGACAGTTCAAGTCTACTCTTGCAGTATTCCAGAAATTCATCCATGTTTTCCTTCACTGAATTAAGAGGGATAAACTTACATGGACAAGAGAATGAGGAATAATATAAACACCTCAGAAATTCCTAGGAAAATCCTTTAGAAAAAGGAGTGGGAGAAAGAGAGCAAGAAAGCAAAGCTCATATCATTCATATAATGCTCCTCCGAGTTCCAAAACCCAGCTGAAAGCAGCAAACACTCCCAGCCATGCCAGTACAGGAATAGCAATGTCTAAAGCAGCAGGCTCTACTCCAACCACCTCACCCTGGCACAGCTTTGCCTCCTGAGGAGGAAAAACAGGGATATTGTATCCACTCACTTCATTCACCTCAGCAAGACAAATCTCATGCATGCTTTTAACCATTTAATACCACTGATTACAGCATGTGTGTGTGCAAAAGGTGCTACCATAGATAAAGTTCTAGGTCTAAAAATCTTATGGACGTGCAAGACTTTCTTAAAAGTACATATGGATTGGCTTTCATGGACATGGACAAGTAAACACAGATTTGCAAGGAGGTCGGTGCTACATTTCTATTGAAGCTCAAAATAAAAATTAGAATATCTGAAGGTTATTCTTCCCATAGGGGCCTTCATACAGCTAGAAGGGAGGAAAATCAAATTCAATTGCTGCTTTAAATGAGTTAGAAGCTGGAAATATTGTGTGCAACAGACTATGTAGTAGTGCAAGCTACTATGTCTAGACCTGAAACAGCAGTTATATGAATACTGCTATTTTTGCACTAAGGTATTTATCAACCTATGGTTTAATCTTCCAGTCTTTTACAGTAACAAAGCCAAAGTGAGTATCATGTTAAGACACATAGTGCCATACACATCAGCCATCAGAAAAGTTGCTATTAGAGAAAATCTAAAATTTATCATTTTCTAGAATGAAATACAGAACTGCTTTTACAAGCCAAATAAACAGGCTGGACAGAAATATGCATATGCATATGGCAGACATATGAATTGGGGCACATTCCATGCAGTATGACCTCCAGAAAAGATTCTACAATAAAAAAACAAATACAACAACCCCCTGCAATCCATCAATTTTGAAAGCATTAAGAGTCGAAGCACACTTACACATAGTACAAAAGTTAAGGGTGGCTTTTGAACCTTTCTGGTCCTTTAGAGAATCACTGTGCCATGGAGACATTTGGCAAAGAACTGGAGGATGTGTAGACAGACTTCAGGATCGCCAACAAAGTCACGTACAGATAAGGGAGCATAAATGCTCCAGAGCCAGGAGTCTGGGTGGGCTCTGATCACAGCTGCTTAGAGCTGTGGTTTGCACAAGTGCAGCATAGTTTTTTGCCTCTCAAACGAGCTAAAACAAAGCAATTCCAGCTATAAGTCATAATGAGACGAAAATGACAAGTAATGAAAACATCCTGCAAGTATTTCACTAAAGTACCTAAAAAATCACCACCAAAAGAATGAAAGATTTCAAAGTATAGTTTCACTCAGTGCTTACTAGCAATTAGATGCCTTATTTATGCACTACCCCGGCAGTGCTCCAGGGCAGGGGGGGGCCATGGGATGGACTGAACATGAGTCAGCAGTGCTCCCTTTCGGCGGCACAGCCCAACCAGGCTGCGGCAGCAGCAGCACAGCAGCTGCTCCAGGAAGGGATATTCCCCTCGATGTTCCCCTCGCAGCACTCACGAGGCCGTATCTGCACTCCCCTGTCCTGTTTGGGGTCTCCCCATACAGGACACCAATATACCCAAGCAAATCCAAAGGACTGCAAGTGCAAGGGCTTGAAGGAACCTTCACCCCAGGAAAGCGACAGGTAAGGAAGGAGCGCTGTAAGCGCAGACTGCAACTGCACTGAAACGGAGCTGGACTCAGATTCACAGCAAAAGAACAAAAGCCTGTGGCATCAAGGGAAATTCTAATGAGATAAAAGGAAAATATTTGCATGGTGAGAGAGGTTAATTACTGAAACAGATTGCCCAGAGAGGCTGTGGTATGTACTTCCAGGGAGATATTCAAAACTTGACTGGATGATCTGACTTCAATGTTAGCTGGTCACAGAGCTAAGGCTGGGTTAGACAACCCCCAGCAATCCTGTCTAACCTCCAGGGCTCTCACAGAATCATCATGCAAAAATGTATAGTATTTACCTGTTGAAAAAGCAGTTATTTTGCATAACATTTCCAGATCTGTTTCAAGAAGTATCACTTTGTGATAGCCCTTCTGGAATATTACCCTCACCTTTAACAGTTCTTGACTATGTTATAACTGTGAGTGCTTCCACAACAGTAAAATGCCTCAAATTATGTCTTTCAAAAAGACTTCTAGAAAGATTTAGGTTTGAAATAGGCAAAAGCAGCATGGTTCAAAGACACTAAATATTCCTGGATGTATTTACAATACGTAGAGATATTTTTGCCACATGTGAAGAGGCAAGTCATTTAGCATTGACACAGAAGTAACCATGATGTTCTGTTTTTTTAAAAAAAGTATCACAAATACTATCATTATAATCACGGCATGTGGTGAAACAAAGGTAACTATGTTTGAAACGAAATACTCAACTCAGAAAACAATTCCTAAGTAATGTTTGGGTAGAGATGTCTCAAATGTCAAGAGATACAAGATGAATACACAGCCAGCCTGTTTCCAGCATCCTCCAAGGGATGCTGCTACACAGCAGGCTGGCAGAGATGCCCCAGACAATTCTCATCTTGTTTCAGCAGACCATCCCACATCTGAGTATGTCTGAAGTGCGTGGCAGAATTGGGGCCCACAGCCAAGGAGCAGTTCATTGGCAGGAGAGTTCCTGCCAAGAGCAGGTGATAAAATCAGCTGGAGCAGAGCATGTGGCACTGTCCAAAGGGTATCTCTGCAGCACAGTCGGGATCAGGTAAGTGTCAAACACCTCCATGTGTCCCATTGGTTTGTTGGTAGGGTTTGGACAGCTGATGTCAGGTGAAAATAGTTCAGCAAGGTTCGAAAAACATTCCAGTTTGGTTGGCTTCACATGCCTGTCTACTTTCCATGTCTGAATCATGCAAAATCTCTCCTCAGATGGTGCAGGCAAACTCTGAGCAAACTGAAGCAGAGCTGGGCTGGCAAAGGAGGCAGTCTAGACAACACACCATTCACCCCAGATGTTCAGACAGGGACTCAGAACTTCAAAAGCTGTATGTCCTGCATTAATCACTGCAAACTCAAAATGTGGCCATACCTCATCCCTAGAAATATAGAACGACTTTTTTTTTTACAGATATGGCTCTTCAGTCAAGATTCACATTGACATAATATTTATTAGCCACAGAGAATATGGCAGCTTATCTCCTCTGAGTCATTCAGTGAAGTCTTCAGCAGTATAGACATTATAGATGAGTTCTCATTCCTGTGCCCTCAGTTTAGTTGAGTTCAGCATCACATAACAACCACCTGGCAAAGAACTCCTATGATAAGGACATAAATGAAATGGCCTTATTAGAGTGCCAGAGCACTACACCCACAAGCAGGAGCGGGACCAAGCACCTTTTGCATAAGCAGGCATCTCAATGGATGAGACAAAGCAGGAGACTTAGAATAATCTTCACAAGTCAGCCAACACCTATGTGGGCCAGCTAAAGTCCTGACAGCGACCTGAAAGATTTCATATTTGCAGTCCTTCTCCCTCAGATTTCATCTCCCCGCCTTTATGACAGCACTGTGAATTTCAATTTCATCTCCCAGGAAGTCTTTCCAAAATAAATGGTTAATTGAGTGACACAGGCAAGTCTTATTACTGCAATGTTCCAAACCCCATTGCAAGACATTACACATTGCAAAGGTCATGTTAAAAATTAAGGCAATATTAGTTACATGAACAAACAATTCCTTCACCCAATTCAAGCTACTGAAGGCTGCTCTTAGATTGTTTTAACACACAAAAGACAATTTTGATTTCCCAAATGGAAATCTTAGAAGCTAAATTTCAGCAGGAAGTTTGCTAATAAAACTTTGATAACCCCTAAAATAAAAGACAGTGATACAATAATGATAATATTAGCATACAGTGAAAATAGTAGTAATTTACTGAGAGAAAAAAAAATAGACTGTTTTATTTTCTAGAGGCTCTTATATAAAAGTAAAAATACATCTGTATCAGTGACATTCCGCATCTGCTACCAAGAGCAAAGATGATTCTGTAAAGGAACTCTTCCAGTGTTTCATCACTTAGCCCTGGCTGGGATCTTCAAGTGTTCTTACACTGGCAGAGACAGTTAAGTGAAATATATATCAAATAGAAGCACTAAGTACATATAAACCCAGCTTTAAAAGACAAGTAAATCTGCAGTGTAATTTAAAAGCACATGAAATAACTGTCTCTGTAATTTGGTCACTGCAATTGCATTTAAGATAGCAACACTGACTGTAATGATCTTTCTGTATAAATCAAGATGTCAAAGCCATTATTATAGGATCTCTGCTATCATTCAGCACTTGTTGAAATCCCCTTTTATGACACGTTCTAAAGGAAGATCATTGAAAATACCAAGAGAAACAGAGCTCTTTTCCCAATGGAAAAAAAGTCTTTTCCAGAGGTAAAAGTTTCCAAAGTTCAAAGCTGATTCCTCAGCCATAATTAATCCTGCTGCTATTTCCCCCTTACTTCACAAAATAATATATCTGGACCACTTCCTTCCCAGATGTGTTCAGAGAGCCCTTTACTATTCAAAATTCACTCATAAGAAATAATATTCAATGAATAAGGAACGCTAAAGTGTGGAAATATCAGGAAATAAGTTATAATTAACATTAAAGATCTTCATGTGGTGGCAAACCAGTGGCTCCCCACATCTGCACTCTCTCTTTGAGCTCTCCTCTCTCACAGCAGAGTGGGAGGCAGAGTCCCCAGCAGAGCTCAGCCCCGGACTAAGTGTCTGTTTCAGAAACAGCAGTGATCACCTCGCAACATCAATTCTGCAGTGCCAGCCAGGAGTTCCTAAACATTGTTACAACGCTAAGGAAATTAAGACATGAGTCACTTCTCTTCCAGTCTCACAACAGATTACATAAAAATATGTTTTCCAACAAAACCATTTGTCATTATCTCCAGATTTCAGACAACCCCTTAACTGGATTTTCATGAACTACAGTAGGAAAGGACAAGTATCCAATTAGCAAAAATCTAATTCAATAAATCTATGGAGTGCAGTTGGTTCAAATGTGTAAGACTACTTAATTCAGACACTGTAGTGGATCACTAAAGTCTGGCTTATTATTGTCCTATTATTACTGTGGCACCCAAATACATTCAGGTCTATTGCTTGCTATTTCTTATAAGCATCACAGAACATCTGCTTACAGTTTTACATCTTATCCTCAAAATCATTTTATGAACTTACTATTAAGAGGCTGTTTTTACATTTACTGATCATAAGCTATTAAAGATTTTAACCATCATACCATGTGCTGGAGAGTAGTATCTCATTAGGGCTGCTTTTATAGTGTTAGAAAGTTGAGTTTCAGGCATGAGCCCCAAAATATTTTTGAATATTTGATTAGCCATCAACAAAGACACCATTATGCATACTTTCTTTTTTTTAAGTACAGAGAGAGAATTAAGAGTTGCTTGTAGAATTATTCACGATAGAGACCAACACAATGAAGTACATTAGAACTGCAAGAGCTCTTAAAAAGTTTTCCTACCTTATCTGCCATTATCATGGAGGCCCCGCCATGAATTCCAAGAATTGGAATAGAAGTCTGAGATGAAATAAAATCCAAAATCTGAGCTACTGCCTCCTGATCAGTGTCATCTCCAAAAACCACTCCATGGATCTTGGTGCCTGACATCAAGTCACAAACATGTGTTATGATGCTCTTAGGGTCAGTCTGGTTCACAAGAAGGGTCACTACATTGATATCAACAGTCAGGTCTGCTGACATTTCCCTGGTCCAGAGAGCTCTGATATCTCTCTCTGTTATATACTTGGTCCTTCCCAGAATCACTGCAATGTTCAGGATGGGATAATTTTTCTCTGCTCCACGAACAAGATCCAAAGGTGCCAGAAGAGCTTGGAGTACCAGGAGAGCACAGCCAATTTTCCTCATCTTTGCCAGCTTTATCCCCTGTAAAAGTGATCACAATGTGTAAGAAGAACATAGAGAAAAATATATATACTGTATATCTTCAAAGAAGGTTTTAGACAGAAAGCTTCTGGGCATAATACAAACTTTAGCAGCTTTTTATAATGCATCCTTCACCTTAGTTCCAAGTCAAGCCTCTTATATCCTATCAAAAACTTGGTATGATAATGACAGCATTACAGTTGGTCTTCCACGAGCAAGGCAAAAACTGTAGCAGAAGTTCAGAGAAAAGACCCATTAACATTCTTCCTGGATAGCCAACAAAATTAAAACAATTTTCATAATTTTAAAAAAAGACATTATTATCCTTCTCTTTAACGCTGCTGTTCTAAAATAGGTAAAAAAAGTCTTTTTCCATCTGGGATATTTTCCTTCATCCCGGACATCTATTTAAATTTTAGTCACGGTCTAGGAGAGAGGTATTTTAACTCAAAATGAGAGAAGTGAGCCAGACGTCTGCTGGAAACCCCAGTCCACATACTCTATACATTTCACAGCATCCCAAGCTCATGCTGGTTTATTTCTGAAGATCTCTCCTAGGCAGCCGCTGCTTAAGGAATCCTACTGCATTTCTGGAACAGATTCAAAAGCACAATATTCTATCTTAATTTTTTTCTGTCCTCTCATGCAGCATTCAGAACTTGAGCATCTCAGAACTGCTGATCTCGGACACAAAGTTGTCCCTGGTGCTGAAGGGGAGGGTGCTCCATAAATGAGCATCACTGCATTGGTTACCTCATGTCTTCACTGAATCTCTGTAGGGGGCTGAATATAAACGGAGTAGGATGGGGAGAGAGATGAGCCACAGAAGGGATCTGAGCTATCTGAAGGAGGGAGAAGGAGAGCAGGTCTGACTCTGCAAGATCTCCCCCTGTTTCTGTGCCCCGAGGGATTTCCACCCCCATAACTGGCTCTCTGCTAGCTGCAAGAAGGGAGTCCCTGTGCCACATAAAGCCAAGCTTGTTGCAAAGCGTCACGCAGAACACACAAGCGGGGCTGTCCAATCAGGGGTGGCATTTTTCAGATCTCCCCTCTCATCCTGCCAGCCCTATCTCCATCCTCAGTCAGAGCCGTCTGCTGCTGAAACACACAGCCAGACACGGGCTTGCAGCATCACCGCCTCCTTTCGGGGCACGCAAGGAGACGAGCACTCGACAGGGCATTTAACTGCACATCAGTGCCCCTGCGCTGCCCGATCCACTGCGGGCCAGGCTCCCACCGGCGGCGGCACGGAGCGCGGTGGGACAGCAAACCGAAGTGCCCCGGCATCCCCTGAGCCCCAGGAAGGCTCAGGGCCCCCCCAAACCCCCGCTCCGAGCCCCCGGTTCCGAGCCCCCCGCGGGCACGGCTCGCTGC
>JBBMKD010000040.1:6016290-6079666 GCA_037834095.1 Argya squamiceps
CGGCCCGCTCCGCTCCGCCGCCCCCGGCACCGCCGCCCTTGCAGGGGCGCAGCTCACGGCCGCCCTGTCAAACCGAGAGCAGCCGCCGATACTTTGAAGGCTTCTCCCCCACCCCAGCCCCCCCCCCCCACGCCCCGCTTTGCTTGCACAAGCACCAGCGAATGAGTCAGACGCAGGCAGTCGGGGGAGGGGGTGTCAGATCTGGGGGAACGGCGAGAACACCGGGTTTGGGGCACAGGAGTGGCAAACTCGAGCGCTCTCCCCCCAGTAACATCCCCAGCGAAAGGTTGGTAGCCCGGGAAACCCCAGAGTGTTCTCCTTTCCCTTGATGCAGGCGCTGTCAACCAGAAATTCCTGCCGTGGGGCTCAGGGGAATGAATGTGGAGCAGCAGCTTACACACTAAAAGCAGCCCTAAAAGCTCCAGACAGCAGCCAAATATCATAAAAAAGCTCTGTAGAAGTTAGCTCCATCTGGGTATCCCTGCTGTTCCATCCTCCTTTCCATTTCAAAGCCTAGAGCCTGTTTCTCCATCTCCCATTCCCCTCTCACAGCTCTGGTGTCAGACCCACCTGTCTTTAGAGCAATTCTTGCCTCCCTGTCGACCCCACAGCCCACCTAAACATCCCCCCACCACACACTACTGTGCCTTCACTCCATTCCTCACTCCACTGCTCTCCTGCTTTTTCCTTTCCACCATCCTGCTCCAGCTGCCACAACTTATTTGGTTTTGCACAAATGAATGTGCCAGCTAAGTACCACAGAGGGATGGCCTCCTCCGTGCTCCATCCTTCACAGCCATCTTCCTTCCTACACTGAATACTTCAGAGCAAGGCAAAGTCACACATTTTGACAGACCCCCCACTCCTATGCCAGAGGAAACTTTTGGGTTCCAATAGGATCATGCCAAGTGTTCACCCGCTGAAGGTTGCTTTTCACTACATTAAGACACAGAACACCAAGAAATCTCTCCCAAAGACATTTAACAACACATCAGCTTTACTGCTCTTGACAGTCTCATCAGTGAATTCCCTGATAGGTCTATGCCTGGTTTTTTTTTCCTCCTTTGAAAGATCTCACCTCCTAACTTATTTAGGGATTACTTCCTCAGACATTACATTAGTCTTTCTAAGCAAAGCAATTAAACAGCTTCAACTGCCTTTTTTTTTTAATGCTTGATGTTTTAATGCATCTCTGCATTTCACCCTGGATGAACATTTTCCCCCTGTAAATATTACAGTGATCTTTGTCACGGTTACTGGAGATGAAGTTGCAGTTCCATCTTAGTGTAAGGGTTATTTCAGTGTTACCATTCAGAAGAATTACTGGAACAGCAGCAGAAACAGATTCAAAATCCTCAAATGCAAGTGAAATTCACAATGGTGAAAAATCGCATCTCTAACATTGTTTGCAGCTCTAACTATGTTTAAAATATGAAAAGGGACATGGTGGTTTTGGGAAATAGTTTAAAACATACTGTGTGCACTACACTGAGTCTAATGGTGTGAAAGACCAATACATTTTCTAGCTTCTGAGCTATATGATTTCCATTAATCTAAATTTAGAAAGAGTTTAGCATTATTTCCAAATATTTTTCCTCAATTAATCTCATAAAATTTTGTGAAATATGATAAAACAGTCCAAATTTGCAAATTAGAATAGAACACATTAAAAGTTTGTGCAAACACAGTGCGATTAATCTTGGCAATACATATGCAGTCTTCCCAAAAGCTTCACCAAATTTAGGCAGATTATTGCCTACAGAATTGACCAAATGCTGCAAAATTAGGACTGCTGCTTTAATAGACATTCACACTCCATCTCCAGGTATATTTGCACCGTTTTAAATTAAAGAGCTGCAAACCTGATAAGTCAATTTCACTAAGCAGAAACAAGAAAACAAAATCTGCATTTAAGTGCCTAACTCTTGTAAATTTTGTGTAGGGGAACACTTACTTCAAAAGCACTGTAAGAAACACTAATATCCCTGCACGTGGGGCATTGAGCATCTTCATGGACAACATTTATTCTGGAAGGTAGGTGGATTTATCCTAAATGATTGCCTTCTCCACATGGGCAGCTCTGCACTGGTCTAAAAGCAGGTACAGCACAAGTTCAACAAGTTTGGAATCATGCATTCTGAGGATATTTTCCACCTGAAGTTTTCCCTACCAGGCCTGCCTCCTACATAAACACATATTTAACGGTCAGGAACTTTCTCCATACTCTGTTCCTTCTAAAATAAGGTCAAATTACAAAAAGGTTTCCTCTTTCTGAAGATGACCTGTTGCAGAGAGCACTTGCCAAGAGAAACAAGCAGCCAAATCATCAGGTACAAGCAGTGTTTCCAAAGCAGGGTCTGATGGGCAAAAGGCAGATTTTTGTCTCTGTCTCCTTAGTGAGTGACACTAACTTGCTCTCTATTTGCTTTACTGTACCAGCTGAAAGATGCTTAACCTCAGGAGGTTAGACAGCTAAATTAAAAGTCAAATTAAACCTCCAAATTCCAGAAAACAACTCTATAATTTTTCTCTTGCTTTTAGAAAGTACAGTTAAGTAAGCTGTTTAACCATGCTCTATAAAAAACCAAAACTCTTGTCATGAAATTACACCAAAATTAGTTTAAAAATACTATATTAGAGGTCCCATTATTGCCACTCTACTATCAATGGAGGTCGTCTTCTCTGCAAAAGTTTAAGGCAATTTGGGAGATCTCTCAAACAAATGGCAGATTTCTTGAATAATCCTTGCTATGTGAAAACCCTATTGCAACAACTTCCTAACTTTAATGAAACAAAATGGTAATGAGATATTACAGGCTAGGTTAAGGGAGAGAAGCTCACTTGGAATTCTTTCTAAATTTAAAATTGTTTTAATTCCATCAATAAACTACTTTTACTTGTACTATTGCTGTAACTACTAACAATTTATTTATATGCTTCTTATCATCCATCAATATCTGAATTTCACCTACCCTGACAAATGTGTCCAAGAGGAATCAAAAGTGACATTGATGCAAAGTCATTTTTCAGTACCACACAGGATCAGGTCTGAAATGAAACCACTTGACTCAACAAAAACTTAATGCACAGCAAACAAGGATATAGTAACATAAATTTACTCTTGGGAGGCTGCAAAGTTACTTACATGCTAAATGAAATCAAAGTAAAAATGGGAAAGAACTCAATTGTTTTCAAAGTTGCTAAAACATTTTGTCACAGATGGCCCTCTTATTGAAAACTGGCATAGCTCCTCCTTTGGCAGTGCTCTTCCTTGCACAATTTACCAAGTCATGCATGAAATGATGGCCTTAAGCTACTCTCAGTTTTGCAAAGGACATGAGCTAGCTGCCATGGAAAAAAAGAGGAGGCAGCATCACTGAGTGGAGCTTGAGGCTGTTACAGCAGTTCAGCTTCTCTGCAAACAACCCCCAGCAAAGAGGGAACACCCCAGGGACTGCTCAGCCAGAATTGCCCCTCTCCTCATCTCTGATTATCAGAGCTGTTCGGGATTCACCAGGATTGTGTCTCTGCCTCTTTTGTAATCAGTTTCCCATATCAAATTAATCTTCAGATGTATTTCCAAACTCTTCTATGCAGCTCCCAAGAGGAATTCTTTTTTAGTCAAATCTAAGGGTCAAAACAGAATTTCATAATGAACTCTGTACTTTTTAATTAAGGCAGCTCTATTAACAAAGATGTGTCACAGCAATGCAGTCCTGTGCAGACCATGTCAGTACCAATTCCATTACACACAGAACTGCCTGCACAGTACCAATCCCATTACACACAGAACTGCCTTAAGGCCTGGGCTTCAGGGAACTGAATCAGGTAAACAGTAGTTTAAGACTGCTTCTCTTCTTCCCCCACTGCACTCCCCCATCAGAAATTGGGAAATATTAGTATATTTCTAATGAAATCTTCTAGGAACACCCAAGGAAACACCTGACCACTGCATGGCCAGTACAGCTTATTCACCAGTGCCTAGAGCAGTAAAGGAACAGTCAAAAATTGCCACTATTTATTTAGGGCCAAAATATGATCTCCTAACCCTCACTGAATTTAGTAACTAAAGCAGTAAGCCTTTACAAACCAGAATTTTTTAAAATACCCTTTGAAGCCTCCTCTTCAGTCACCCTAAGCCATACAAATCTGCCTCATGTATCTGTTATGGACAGTGTGATGAGTCTCCTAGAGAAGCAGTTATTACTTGTATCAGTTTATCTAAAGGATGCTCAGATTTTGGAAGTGTACAAGGACAGCAGTAATTTTGCTCTTGCCTCACTTGGAACATCCTATGTGCCCCCACCTTTGAGATGGTCTACCTTTATATACCTTTATATAGATTTTATATATCTAAAAGAGCCCTGTGTATATAGCTGATGTATATTTTCAAATTTTTACTAAAAATTGGTTGAAGTTAGAGATGACTATAATTTTGATCTTTAGATGAAACAATACTCATATAATTAGGTATTCAAGGGGCTCGGCAGGCTTGTTAATTTTGAAAACAATAATTAGAAAAATACCCTGTGAATCTTTAAGACAGCTAAGCTTCTTGTCATTACCAATATTAGTATTACTTGTAAAACCAGCTTTCATGGAATATTGTTATTTTTTTAACAAGAAAAATATTACTACTTATGACTGATAAGAGCCAGTAGTGACCCCTCACACATTGTTCATTGGCAGAACTTGTTTGCTAAAAGAAAGTTGTACTGAGTGGGAAGAACCGAGATGCCTACACTGCATCTGCTTCTCAGTGCTTCACTAAGCAAATTCTTTGGGAGTTGAGACTTTTCTAAATCTAGAAAATCAAATTTAGTAAAGGTCAGTGGAAGCTTCTTATCAGCACAAAGTTACCTCAGCTCTAGCTGGAAGATATTTTTAAGACGAATAGTATTTTGCTCCCTGCATCCAACCTATCTCTCAATTGAAGGCACTGGCTCTATTAAAACTAGGTGCTAAAGGCTTATGAGACATCTGAGCCAGTAGGAATAGATCCAAGATAGAAAAATCCCCCTTGAACTTAAATTACAGTTCCACATGATGAGTCAGAGCCTTCTGTCACCTATTTCTGCCATGCAGGCTACATGGCTTTTGTTCCTATACAGAAATGCTATTGAGCCACTTGAGTATGAGTTTTCTTTAAAGTGCAATTATCATGGTGATTATTCTAGGTCCTGCATTTTATCTGCTCTTGCTCCAAAGGAACCCCATTTTTTGCTTTCTGTACAACGAATGCCTCTTGCTTTTCCCTGCCCAAGGAGAATTTGAGGCTGCAGTGATAATAATCACAACTGTGATTACTAGCAGATCTAACTAGTTTCATTCTACTGTATTTTCAAACCTTGACTTAGTCTCACTGGTGGAAACAATGAGCAAGTCAGAAGGGCTTTTAAAATAAAATAACATATTAAACCAAATTTTTCTCCTACCTAAAATGCAGGCTTAGCTTACCCAGATGACCACACTTCTAGGAACTGATATCCAAATCAATTACCATAGTTGTGAAATGTCTTCCCAAGAAAAAGCAAATGCTATTTCAGCTACCTCTAAACTCTTGTCTGACTGATGGGTAGCTCTGAAACCTAAAAGAACTGCCTTCTGTTTCTTAGGGCAGGGAAGGTCCAACTGGATGGAAGAGGAAGGATTCAAGGGTTTTTTTCAGGTTGCTAGAAACGCAGGAGTTGTCTGCTCTCTTCTCTACTCGCAAGGGTACTCATGGAATTAGTCCTTAGGAGGAGACATGCCTTTTGTTTGTGGTGGTTTCTTTATGGTCAAGAGATACAGGTTTGAAGATGTCTTCCCAAAACAATTACTGTCAAGAATCCTATTCTTCCCTCCTATCCTAATGGGACAAAAGAAAATAATTCCTGTATGAATTCTGCAAAGAGAGGTCATGGACTGGGAAGCTCCTGGCTCTCCAAGTGACACAGAATATATTCAAAGTTGCTTTGAGAAAGAATTTTGAGTTCAGAGGCTGAGATTAAGTGGATCCTATAGGTTGGAGCCTCAGTTACACCTGGAGGAGGATGCTGACTGCAGACCTGGCTTGCATTGTTGTTGCTCTCTGATTGTTCCAAGATGTGTCAACATTCAAGACAGTTCCACTCACATTCAGTGACATAAGTAACTTGCACCAAGATTTGTGTTGTTTTGGTATTTGAACATAGATACCTAAATGCATTTTAAATTTTTATGCACAGAGGTGCATCCTCTCTGATGAGCTGTATAATAGTCATTAAGAAATATATAAAAAAATATTTTTTCCATATAAAGAGTCTTCTATTATTTACTGGAATGACTTCATAAATGTGACTTCATTAGAGCAACTTAAATGGATACAACTTAAATCTTTGCTTACATTAATTACATTCTTTGCATTGAGGTCAACTACTTTTTAAAATACCATCTGCTAAACAGGATCTGATATATCAACACAAGTATTAAACTTCTGAAACTCATGAGATAGTCAAGTATATGCTCAAGTATGTATTTTGAACTATAAATACCCTGTTTTGTTTTACCTGACCATCTACATACAGTACAAACCTTCAGCAACATTCAAACACATGCAGGATTGGGGTTTTTAATGAAACAATTATATCTAAGAATAATCTAAAAAATATAAAACATCTGAAGTTACTTCACCAACTTTTTGAAAAAATCAGTCCCAGAGCCACTTTCTGGAATTAATATACAATTGCTTAATTTTTATGAGCCAATTAGCTGTAATCTCACTCGGCAGACGGCTGTATGCTATCTACCCTCACACAACTATTTCTGTTCCCACCAGTCCTTTCTATCACACAGATTCCAAAATAACTGTGATATATGTAGGAACAAGAATATTGCTCCAGTTTAAAGCCTGCCAGATCTTATCTTTCATCTGCAAAGATCAGACAGATTTCTTGCTTTCTTGATTTTAGCCAAAAAGCTAAAATGATGGAAGATAACCAAAAAGATAAGGCTTTCTTTTTTTTTTGACTGCCTTGCTGGGTGGGGAACAAATGCCCTGTTCCAAGGCACACAACACAGGACAAGGGTTCAGGAGCTACTCCATCTGTGTTTACCTTGTATTGCCTTCACCTTTACACAGACTCTCCTATCAAAATCCAAAAACATGGTAGTATTTGCAGGACAAACAGCATTTTCTTATGCACTATCCCAAGGAGCAGATACTGAATACAACATTTATATTCTAAAAATTCACTTCTAAAAAGTTCATATTCACTCAAAGTGTTAAAGCAATAAGCTCTTAACCTTAGTGATCTCGTCGTCTTAGCTCACAGATTTGTTTCATGGTTCCAAGTTCTCCTTGATGCAAGTCTGAAAACTTGAAACATCATTTTTTACCAAATGACTTCTCATCTGTGCTGGTTATCAACATTCATCCTTGAACAGAGCTGTTCATCGCAAACATTTCAAGGTTCAAAAACAAAATGAGAAATAGACTCATTGTTTAATCTTTGCAGAATTTTCAGCTTTCATTCTTACCCCAGTTGAACAAAATGTTTTTTAATAACATTAATTCCTACACTGCTGTTTACTCCAGGAATAAGTAATAAGGTTGAAACAGGTGATTTTTTTTTCTAAATCCCATTTTGGGGATGGCACAGGGACATCTTAATGCTCTGAACTAGGATTTGGCTCAGTTTTCAGACAGGAGGCATGGAGGGTGGTTTATGCAGGTCATTTTAAACCTTCATTATTTTGAAATTGTCTTCCTATAATTTACAAGGGTTCTGTTGGTGCCTTACCTTCTGCAAACCTTTATCAGCTCCACCAGTCATCAGCATGCACAGCTGCATAAGAACATTTACAGATGTTCATCTCAGCTCATCTAGAACATCTGTTTCACTTACTCCAGTTCTGTGCCCTGACAAACACTATAGTGTTTGAAAAATGCAAAATTCTGCTGACAATCCTTTGCTGTTTAGCATAGCCAGTTCCTCTTGATTTGGAGTCATTAAAACATCACTATCATCACTTACACAAGCACTTCTGACTTCACTATTACTGAAGAGACTACAGGAGGATAGAGACCCCCAAGAGAAATGTCCTCCAACAATCTTACTGGGGCATATTCTGATGAAAAAAAAAAAGAACATCCAGCTATCCTCTGAATGACAAAGACTTCTATTCCTTAAGAGATCACCCAAATTATCTATATAAAAACTGTACTATCTCAAAATATATCTTGTCATGCACACAGTGTAGTGTATATACCCTAAATATACCCCATCACATCAGGCAAGATTGCTGAATAACTTTGATAACTTTTCTTTTGATAATTTTTCTTTTATCCAACCAACCAGACTAGGTCCATGAAGGTTTGATATTTTCAACACTTGTTAAGCCTTCATATTTCTCTTGGAAGCTTTGAGATAATCTACTTTTTACCTTGAGCTATACCTGTGTTTTGTCTGTGAATTGTTAACTCAATGCAGTAGAGCATTGGCATGTCCATGTCTTCACCACACAACAGCAGTTGAGTAAACAAAAGTGTATTTCACTCCCTGAAGTTCAATTGACTGCTGAGTTAAACCTTATATCAAGATGATCAATTAAGGCACTTAGACTGCTGAGAGAGGAAAGCATGAGGAGGAATAAAGCTCAGTTTCTAGGGATAAGTGAATAGTATTTTCTCAGATTGTTTTCCAAATAAGTTGATTTTATAAATGTGAGGAATAAACACACACTAGATCTGACAATCAGCACAGATGTGGAGCCTTTGATTTTATATATAGATCCATAAAAGACACTAGCTTATAATAAGACAGAACATTAAATCAAAATTCTAACTGAACTTATAAACATTATAGTCTGAAGCATTCAATTTCTAAAAGAAAGACTAAAAAGGTAATAAATTTCTTCTTTAAAAGGCAAACGATTAATCATCTATAAACTCAGTAGATACTTTTAGTGATAAACTGCACCAAGAGGTTTACTGCAGAAAGGAGTTGTTTCCCTTATATTTCTCATACTGAAATTACTTTTTGTGTATTCCTGCAGAAAAGAACACAGGTCATCACAATCTGATTTAAAATAAGGCCTGATTTGACAATTGTTCACTTAGATCAAGATGCAGACTCAACCTACAAAGCCATGTCTCAAACCATGCCCTGCAGCAGGTCAATAAGCACACTGACAATTGTCACACACAGATACATTCCAGTGACTCCAGAGAATGCAGAGAACCCAACATCCTCCAGAAGGACCTGCACACTGAAGGACTGTACATCCATCACCTCTGGAGCACGTGATTGTTAATCTAACTCCATGAAGTCATGGCTATACTTAGCATCGAGTACGTCACTGTATAAAATGCTCCTCTTGAAGTGTCATATGCTCAGGATAATTTACTTCATTCACAAGAGCTTCTGAATAGTTAAAGCTCTGGCTAAATCCCAAAATTCCTCTATGACTACTCTTATCAAGCTGAACAGCATCTCAGTGTTTGACCTCCCTCAGAGGAAAGGGAACAGCGGGATATAATCCACTCCCTAAAATGGATGGAAAGATGGTCAAAAAGCCAAAGGATGCTAAAACTACTCAAGGGAACAAAAAGCAGCTCCATACATTGCCTTGCATGGTAATTACCTAACGAATGCTGCATGTCACTCAATAACAGCAGTCTTGCATAAGCACAGAGCAACTGCAAGCTGTACCTTGTTCCATGGGAAAGGTAAACTCGACTCCAGCCAGCTATTTCAGCAGTTACCATGCCTTCCAACTGCAGCACAGGGATGACTAAGCTCGTTAAAATTGTCTTTCCATACAGGTTGCTTATAGATTCATTGGAACTAATTCCACACAGTGAGAATTCTTCCGTTCCTATGTGGTGTAAATGCCACTCTTCAAGTCTCTTACACTTCTGTAGGCAGCAGTGAAATGATTCACTGAGACCTTAAATTGCGCTCAAATCAAATAACATTGTCTCAGGCTAAGTTTAAAATCCAGCCTACAACTGCAGTTTCTCAGTTGGATCTAGAACACTCATCTATAATATTTCCTGGCTGGACACTTCATCTAAAATCCTGTTGCATGAACTAAGGAAAAAACCTCTGTGCTTCTGTCCAACTGTCAAAACAGTAAGTTCAGAATGCTACCAAACATATGACTGGGATATATTTGTCCTCACAGAAAAATTCTAGCCACTATATAGAAAAAATCCCCCCATACTAATATTTTGAAATAATCAGTTGGATAGAACATCAAGGAAAACAGATTCTAGCCAACTGCATTATTTTGAAAAATAAAGTTTATCCTACATGAAATAGTCCAAAGGTACATTAAGCATAAGCAAGTTATATCAGTTTGATTCTGCATGGAAACTACATTCAAAACTGGGTTGAGGATTTCCAGTGCACAGATATATTTATATTGTTTACACAAAAACTATTTGAGAAGCTATCCACATAGTGTCCACATCAAATTACTTTGTCAAGGTATGATCTGTAACTACTCTTGAGTCATTAGCATGCAGCCTTGATTACTTAGTAGGCATCTAACCACAGGAAGGGAAAACAAATCACATTACCTCGTGCTGATTTAAAAATTGTTACTGGTGTAATGTGATGTAAACTGACAATGCATTACAGTTCCAGCACTGCATTGCATCAGAGGTAGAACAAGCAGGGAAAGAAACAGAGCTAAGAATAGCACATTTAACCCTTCAGAGACAGTCACAATAAGCAGCAAACATAAATCAGGCAGAGCACAGACAGCACTGAAGAAATCCCCTTATTTCAGTCTTCACCAGATTAATCTGCTGGGGCATGGGAACATTTATAGAACATAACAGCCATGCAGCCACAGCATGTGTGCACACAAACTGCCTTCAAGTACTCTGAAGTGCACACACAAGCAAACAGACAACACATGATGCTTCCCTCCTCCCCTCACCTTGGTAAAAAACTACATCTCAAACCCTTTCTGAATAGAGACCAACATTTCAGTTCACTGCCTGGAGTTTTGAAGTGTTCTGCTTTGTCAAATACAGCACTGGGATTGCTTCATTTCTCCTGATGCTTTTCTAATCAGTTTGTGAATGCTGTGGGCATACTGTCTGACCCTTATCATCTACTTAAAAGCATTCTAAGTTTGTAAGTAGAGTTGTATCATCTTGGTCTTTAAAAGTTTACAATTACATCATTGTCATAGCCTACCTGCAAATTTCTGGGGGGAAGTGAAAACAAAGGATAGAGAGCATGTCTCCTTTCCTCTCCACACAGAGCTCCGATAAGATTGTTCAGGTTTTGGCTGCCATTCCCAGTGTCATACCTGAGTTTGTAATTTCATTCTCCTATATAAGTTTTAAATTCATGTGACTTCCTGTATGAGATTTTGAAGAAAGGCTCAAAAAGGAATCACTTTGGATGAACCAACTCCTTGTACGACAACACAAACAGAAGAATCTTTTTACCAACCACTTTTATGCCACTGCCTCATCACTGGGACCATGGATTAACTTCAATGGGTTTGAATTTGCACCTCAGTCCTGAAAATTGCCATCACTTTAAATAGGTGAAAAGACACTAAGTGGAAGGGAAAGATGCTGCAGCATCTAACCTGGCTATAACAGAACCTTGCAGAACCTAACCTGGCTATAACTCCTAACTCTTCCACATCACTTCCTTCTCTTCCAGCAGATGAGCATTTCTGTATGTGCAATCAGCGTGAACCAAATTTACCCTGCCTTTACAAAAACATTTAAAATTTATGGCTCAGAAGCAAAGTGATCTCTGTGCAAAAGTCAGGACGATGAAATGAAAAAATTTATGTGTGGAATTTTCTCTAAATAGAGATGTGTTCCCCACTTGTTGTATTTCAGCATCTCACAATATGGTTATCCACAAAACTCTTGTGATGGAGAAGTGGAGCAAATGTTTTTCCATCAGCTTTCTTGGTGATGAGTCAGTCTCCTTTTTCCTCAGCTCCTTTATCCTTACATAATATTACATAATAATATAGAAGTGTTCTATTTCCCATCAAGGAATATCTTGCATGTTTTTAAAGACATTAAAGCAGATTTACTTTGAAGCTTTGAATTGTTTGTAGCTTCCCCCAAAAGAAGCATTGCAAATACTGCTGTGTAAATGAAGGATATTTTCAGTTCAGTGGTTAATGCAAGATAGGAGAACAATTTTGTAGACTTTAAACCAAAACTTGACTTTGAAGGAAATGCTGGGATATTAACCTTTAAATGGCTATCTAAGCAAGATAACATTGTTTCAAAAACATAAAGTGAAAATTATTTATGTCTCAACTGGACAATTTAAATAGGATTAAATAGCAATATAATACCTTTGGCTGACCCAAATCTGTATCTACTGAATAAATAAGTGGCCAGAAAAAAAAGTATGTCCTAGTTCTACTCATAAGTAGAACACATTAAAAACTTTTTTCTTAATGTACCCCTTTTACTGTCCTGACTTTTCAATGAAAGTGCTGATACTGTAGGATCCCAGCACCTCTAGAGAAGGCTCCTCTGCCTTCCTCATTGAGTATTTTGAGGAGATCAGAGAGGATTAATTGTGTTAACCACTGAAAGTACATCATGGCATATCTTAAAAGCCTTACCACCCAGGAGGGCAATTTCTGTGCACTATTAAATACCTTTCTCCATCACGACATTGTTGGGAATAAACTAAGGAACTTAGTTTAAATCATAAAAATATTCCCCAATAAATCCAGTTTGAATTAATATGACAGATCGTGTGTCCCAGGGAGAGAAGGCATAATTTGTACAGAATTTCAATAGACAATGAGCTCCATGTAATAACCTCAGAGCAACAGGAGCAATGTCACTATAGCAAGTTCAAATTCTGAAGCAAGTAAGCAAAGGGAAAAGAAATTCAACATTTTATTTTAATCAGCATATATACACTTTTAATAGAGACCTAATAATATCAGCAACTCTAAGATGCAATAACCTCATAATTACAGAGGGGGCACAAGATCAGTTTATTTATAAGATTATCATGGACACTGACAACACAAATGAGTATTCTCAATTGTTGTGATGTGTAATCACATGAAATTCATCTACCAATAAGCAGATTTTCACTTTATGTAGTGACACTACAATAGACCAATATAACCTGAGGATGGTCAGACAGTTTCTCTTTGCCATGTTCATTTCTGCTCTTTGAAAGCTGAACAGTAGTTGTAGATGTCACCCTTGTGCAGAAATTGAAAATGCAAGACTGAGCCATAAAGAAGCACCAGTGCTTAAAGCTGCTAGAGAAGGTCTGTATGACTTCATTTGGTAAAGAACAGTAATTTGTTTTCAACTCATGAGGTGCTGGCTATTCTGTTTATAATGGATTATTCCCACCTCCATACTTGAAAAACTGCATTTTGGGCTTTTTGTTTGTTTGTTTTGCCCTAGTTTCATTATTATAAATTATTGCATTTGAATCAGCTTTTGACCTACATCCTAAAAAATGGATATTTCTAAGCAAGCATTCAGAGCTCACATATTCTCAGTGACAGCCACAATTCTGGGACACAAGCTTAGATTAATGCAGAGAGGGGAGAAAAGTATTGGGAAGTAGGTAATGATATTTCTTCCAGCTAACCTGAAACCGAAAGGGACAATGAACAAACAAAAACTACTAGACTTGTAATGAAAAAACAGGCAAAACCAGTAAATCAGCTGTACTAAATCGCTAAAATCCAGAATGCTGCATTCAGGGCCAGAAGAAATCTCTTTGCTCAGCAGGAATGAGAAAAGGTCTACAGCAAGAACCTCCTGTTTAAAAAACCTAAACCACATACAACTAGTTTTTAGAACTAACAGCATAGTAGAAAGTCACTCATCTAATGGTTTGTTCAGAAGCACAAATTTCATCAGCTAAAAAAAGTCAGTTTCCACACAATCAGTCCCAATACCCAGCAGATAAAACAGATGGGTCACTGGCCATTCACTGCCCATTTCCATGATATGCATTCTTGTGGTCTATAAATAACCAAGCAGGGACACCTGCTTCCTGGCAATGCACTAGAAGTGCCTCTGTTCTTTTCTACTTTCATCACGTTCATTATGGATAAGGATAAAAAGGATAAAAACAAACAATAAAACGTTTTCCTTTCCAAGACAACACATTCTGCCACTCCAGCCTCAGTACAAGCAGCCAACATGTACCACCCATTCACTTGACTGAAAATTGTTCATCTCCCAAATTAAACATACTCTGAGGGAATTCATATTGGGGGGATGTAGTTATTTTATTTTCATTTTATTTCTCCTTCTGGTAATTGCACTGAAATCACTACTAAACTGCTACTTATCCTTCAAGTATGCATATTCATTCTACTAAAAGTGACTTGCTTTGTTGTTTAAAATTTTAAGTCAGAAAATGTCATTTGGTAAAACAAAAATAAATTGGAGAGTGACTCTGGCCAATGAATTCATTCTTTCTGAAAAACCCATAGGAGCCACCGTTTAGGGTAAAAAGATGGATAATTTCTGGTGGACCTGCCAAAGGCAACTGTGGCCTTCTGTTGTGGACACAAACAAGCTGGTAAGGCAACCTGCTCTCCCAGGATTTCATCGTTTATTCCGTTCCAAACAACTCATCCATGTCTTTGTGACATTTGTGAACAATCAGCATAAGAGCACATGAAATCCACTGAGCACAGGCAATTGCAGGAACAGAAGAGATTTCTGCCACTGAACACTTCAATAAAGTGTTTCAGCTGGGCTTGTCCCACAGCTGCATTGCCCAAAAGCCAAGAGGTAATATTCTTTCACAATGCAGTCAGTCAGCACTACCTGCCAAAAGCCATTTCTGTCTTCTTTATTTCTTTTATTCCAACCACTCACACCTTTTTGGCTGATCTGGATGAAATAACTCCTCCCTCTCAATATTTACAACCTCAAAACCCATCCACTCTACTTCAAGCATCTCACCTCCCACTCAAACATCATCTTTTTGCTTTGTTTACTTTAGATGCATTTCTTTCAAACTCCCTAACATGTTTTCATTATGAGCTAATCAGCTTCATGTTCCTTTTGGTTTGTTTTCTTCTCCCAGGCTTTCTCAGTATCTACCTACCTTCTCTCTTGATAACAGAAGGAACATACCAGAAATTTCTCAAAAGGCTGCTCTTCTGGATAATAAATCTTTCCATAGGGAATACCAGGTCTAACTTAAAAAACAAAAAACAAACATAATTCACATTTCCAAATTCCCTACTCAGAAACAGTAAATGGCCCAAAAAAGAAAACACTTTAACAATACTGACCTAAAATACAAAACCTCTGACTCAAAGCCTCAATTTGCACAATGCTGCAGAGCCTGGTTCCCAGTTTCAGAGCTCTGGAAGAAAATAGTTTATCTCCATGCAGAACATGAAAAAAAAGTATCAAAGTCTGGAATCAAATTATGCAAAATGAGAAAGCTTCCTGTCTTGCTATACCAACAGTTAACTACAATTCGAAAAAAGAAAAAAGGAGGACCTAGGAGGGAATAATCAAAATCCACATTCTTCACAGCCCATACAGTCAGGAAGAATTTAGTCTTCACTAATGACTCATGCAAGTCGCCCTATAATCCCACTCTTGCCTTCTTTGTCAATGTCCTATGTACTGTATCTATTTGTTACATGAATTTTATGAATTTTCTTAAGTAGAAATTCATTTTCTAGCACATATTTATAAAGTTAATATACAAATAAATATAAAAACATCAAACAAGCTGCAGATGACTATTTCCATATTTGCATCAGAAGTTGCCCTCAGAGAAATCTGTCACACACTTAAAACCAAAGTCATTTTTGTCATCATCTGCACTATCAGCCCAATTCCATGCAAAATTAAGTGATAATGCAAATAAAGCCCTTGAGACTAACTAAGTTTAAAAACAGCCAGCATACATTCATTCATGCCACCAGCAATGGCATTGGACCAGCTTGGAGTCATAGACTAATGCCCTTCAACCTGCAAGGAATCTGGCCAAGATCAGTAGTAATACCTTACATTACAAAATATGAGCTTTATTTTTCTGCTTAATTGTTTGAGCAAAGAGTAAGTATTTTCCCTTCAACAGAGTCATTTATGTAAGGAAAAATGTTACTGTTCTATTACCAAAAAAAAAATCTTGTGTCTCCACATTTACTAATGATTATATTGAAAATTTAAATGCTCAGATTTTCATAACTGCAGAGCATGAATGTCACAGTTAGCAGTCAGTTCAGGTAACTGTGATTGCTATAGACATTCTTGGTCCAGTACTGATTCAGCAGCACTAGAAAACATTTATTTACCACTAAAGCAGTTGGGAGACAGGTATAATGAACCATTTTAATTAACACTTATTCATCACTACAACATAGATAAAGCATTTTCAAAGGTTTCTTTTCCAGCTCTGAATGAGTTCATTTTTAATGATTTTTTAGCTTTTCTAAATTAATTTAAAATAATTTCCAACCTACATTAAATATCCTCTCCTTATGGCCACAGGTGAAATAATGTTTTAGAATGAAAGACGGATGATGACCTTCAGTGAATGGTGGTGCTGAGCATTGCCCAGGTACATGATTCACACCACAGCCCATTCTGCAGCTGGATTTACATTGCTGCTGTGCAGTGCAAGGGACACACACAGTAAACTGCCACTGACTAATGGGCAGTTTCCCTATTTTATCCACAGGACAAGTAATAAAGCAAGAGGGAATTAATTTGCATTGCCCAAGTATTTTACTCCCTAGCTGACTTCTCCTCTCACTTGGATGCACTTACCTGTATGCAGAGGTACCAATAAAGCAAACTCTCTGGAAAAGGTTCATGAATATTACAGGTTCCACAGTCAAGCTCTGCAGTAACTGATAAAGCAAGAGACACCTGAGCACAAATCTCTATTTCATACCCATCCAGGCCAAAAAATTTTAGGAACACCACTAAGTAGTGTTTCTATTTTTGCTATGTACAATCTAAGGCAGTAGAAGTCAGTATTTCAAATCAGAGCTACTTCTCAAATTCAATATAGATTTCACCTAAGTAACAAGTGAAATGTGACACCTTAAGCTTTCTATACGCCCTTTCTAGGAAACAACTTGTATTTCCTCTAGACAAGATTTTATGTATTTTCAGGCCATACCTTACTTGGGCCATTATTAGATTTTTGATTTTCTTTTTTTTTTTTCTTTTTTGGCCCAGGGTGGGAGTCGGATGTTGCTTGGGTTTGGAATTTTGATATTCACCTATCATTCATAAAGATTTCCACCACTGCCTATTCAAGAATTAACAAAGCTTGGACTTACATCAGTTAAGAACACTGATATTCAAGAGCCCCTGATAATAAGCTCATGCAGAGTCTAAGAAATTAAGTAATAATTTATATTTTTGGCTAGGCCCTCAAATTTGAAAGCCTATCTAAATTTAGTAACTTGCCTCTCTCTACTGTGTATTTATTCCACAAGCTTCATTCTGTTGCTAGTTACAGCTTAGCTATTTTTCACATTTAAGTATATAATTATAAAGTGACCTTCTTCCAAATGTACCAAGACCTTTAAGAAGCATGTCAGAAACTACAGTCTCATCTAAAGCATTTGAGCCTTGCATGAGATGTAAAACCAATAGATTTTTGCATTTTAATCAGATGCTTTATACTGGTATGAAAAGGCACATAATATCAGATACATTAAAATAAACATTTAATGAATTGCTCTTTCAGTTGTCTTTAGTAAGGGGTCAAAATCAACATCCTTCACAAACCTCTTCCTCCTCCTCTTGTCGCTGTACCCACAAACCCACAGTTCCAAGGAACTCTACAGCCTTGTGCAAATACCATAAAAGTAGCCCTGTTGCCTGTGGAAAAAGGTACACCACACACATTTTGGAGATTTGATTTTCTTTTCTTGGACAAATTTTCTTAATACTTTGTGTTTTTTTAAAAAAAGTGGGGAAAGGCCTTAAAAATGCCCTATGTTCTACTAAGCTTCCAACAACTGATGCTACATAGTCTAGCCAGAGTTAGAAAGATTCAGTGATGTCACATGCTACACCAACCTCAGGAATCTGGTGTACAGAACCCTCAATAAAGACATTGCAAGTTATGCAATAGTAAAGCCTCAATGCTTATTTCATCTCAAGAGAATTTCTGTCACAATGGTTAACTCCACAATCACTGTCAATAAATTTACTTCTTCACAGCAAAATCAAAACCCAGGCAAAGAATAGAGCAGTAGAGAAAAAAATGGCCAAATCCAGAACCCTCAATGTTTTGAATAATTTCCAAGCATAAAAAAACCCCACTGAAAATTAATGTCTGGAAGCTTTGAACTCCTCTGCTCAGAAAAGAAAATGGATGGGAGAAAATTGCTAAAGAAATTTCATTGATAAATCAAAGCATCTCTACTGCTCCCATGATCTGAAGTACATTATCACAACTAAATCCACCTGACATACCTTCAAATAATCCAAGCAGCCACTGTTTCCTTCTAGAACTATGGGAACCTTAACTTGTTATTTCTTGCAATTCTTTTTACACCCCAAAACTCCAGTCCAGTCTCCCATCAGTCACTTCATCCTTAGCTTCAATCTTTGAGCAGCAAGTTCATCTATAAACTAACTGCTTTATTTTAATTCTGAGGCACTAAGATGAGTCAAGGAGGTTGGCAGGCAGTCAGTTTTTCACTGACCTGTAAGCACAACAGGAATTTTAATACCCACTTCACTCATTTAGCTGACCCAATCCTCAGCAGCACACTTACTAATTACAGTTTTAAATCCTGTAAAGTAGTTTATCCTCTATTATAATAGCCTATTACAAACACCAAGCTCCAGTGTTAAAGATTTTTGGAAAACTGCCTCACTACCAGTTTTTCAGACAGTATCTGCAGTTCTTCTATAAACATTAAAGTATTATTCTCTTCTCACAGCACATTAAGAAAGGATATAATTAACTTTGTATAAAAAGGATTGCCAAAGTCTTCAAGAGTGGTTAGCATTTTTTAATGAGATATGAAAAATAAAATATTCGGGATTTTTCCTAAAATTGAGATCCCTTCTTTTGCATCTCTGAACAAGCTCTCAAGAAAGGAAAACCTAGAAGAATCACAATTGTATTTCAAAAAGCTCCTAGCATGTCCAGATTAAATTAATAGAGAGATCAGAACAGAGATGTCAAGAAAACAAAAAGCATAAACAAAGATGCAAAAGCTATTTATGGACTGTCTCTTCTCTGCATACTTAAAGGGAAAAGGTACTTTTACTGTCATCTGTATCTCACACTACAGAATGTACTGGCACACTCCATACTGAGTCTCAGGGGTTTGTGTTTGAGCTTGAGGTTTTCAGGCTGGGGGAGGGGTTCCATTATTGAGATATACAGGAAAACTGGGATCAGCCTCCCTTTAAATTGTGGTTGTCTCCAACCACCCCCAGACAGCACCCCCCCCAGAGCAGTCAGCCATCAAACTGGAGCTGTGAGGGTGAAGCCCACGTCTCCCACTGCCATGGGAGCAGCTCTGTGCCAGGCCAGAGGCTGAACTGAACTCAAAATAATTTCCAGAAAGATTCTGCTGGCCTGCAGCAAAACCAACATGATATTGCCACTGCCAGCCAGAGATCACAGGCTTCTTATGAACCCATCCTTTCCAACCTCAGGAGAGGTCTGGACTTGTCTTGGTCTGTCTGGAGATCAAACAGGAAGGTGCTGGTTTTAACTGGTTTTAGTTACAGCTTAGCTTTGTGCAATTGTGTGGCCTAAGACCTATTGTTACAGTAACTGCAAGATATTCCTCCCATTAATGTAGCATAATAACAGGTAGTTATTCATTCTAGAATAAACTATTTACAAACCTAGAATAACAATGTAGTATATGTAGAGTAGCTCAGGCACAAGATGACAAAGGACTTGAAACTACAAGTACGGGAAATTAAAAGAGATCTCAACTACATTCAGCTCATGAATAGTTGATTACTGGTCCTTAAACGCATGCAAGTTTCAGAGCTGGGTAAAACTAGATATGACAAAAAACCAGAAAATAAGCATCCAATATACATATGTATGCAGTATTTATTACTTTTTACAAATTCAGCTGTACTGTGGAATTCCAGACACGTGAAGGACTAAGGAGCATGCACTAAAAACAGGATTAGCCTCAAGAGGGTTCTACAAGAAGACAAAAACAGCATCATTATCAGTTTCCTTCTTGTGAAATGTTGCCAGGCTGCCATTCCCCTCCCATTCCTTATTGAGGAAAGCTGAACCTGTCGACCTTAGGACACAGAAGGGTGGCAAATGGATAAATGAAAAAGCAGGAGGGAAAGGAGGTAGATACAAAGGTGCATGGAATAATGAGTTTAAGTATATCATGACTGAGACCTTTTCTACAACAGTACTCTCTCTGAAATACTTATTCCTAGGCTAATAATAACTCTTTGATTAGACTATCAAGACTTTAATTAGGCTAACAATAAACTCCTGGCTTTGCCTTTGCATATGAAGTATTTCTTCAGACCACAAGTTGCACAAGGTGCAGTGCAGGAATTCATGCAGCCAGAGGGAGAGTGCACCAAAAGGAACTATTCCAAAAGGGGAAATCCTGAGTGCCAGCTTCTATTTCAAAGCCTCCTCATAAATTTCTAGTTAAGCAGTCAAATAAAAAGACATCATTTCATAAGCAGTTGCATCGCTGATAAATCTTTTAATTTCAAGGTTTTTCTGCATATGAATGAGCTATCTAAAAGTAGTTAAAATCACATATAAAGAGTTGTATTTTTATTACTCAAGAACAAGTACCAAACTGCTTATTAGCACCAAAATTAAACTGATTTAACATTTATCTCTAAATAAAAACCTGATAGCAGCTGTGCAGTAAAGACACTTAGGAATAAACTGAAGTTGATTTACTTCTCTAGTCATGTACAGTACCCATTTTGGAGATACTTAAGTGTATCTCTTGATTTTCTTATCCTGCCAAAATGTTCTAAGAAAACCAGCGACTTGCTGATCTCTGCAAAGTGGAAGTTGACTAGAAACACTGTCCTTGAAACAATACATGGGGTTTTGCAGAAATACCTGGCAGCATTGTTCTGCCTTTACATAACCTTTCCTACTGTTTTAGAGACAATAGTGATTAGCATACATATGAGCATACATAAATGCTGGCATCAGCATTTATACTATCAAGTACAAAAATGAAATACAAGCATGATAAGCAACAATTTCATATTTACTTTAGAGCAGTCAAATATCAGTAACAAACACTGCCTGATTATTCAAAATAGTATTCAGGTTAGTGGATTTTCTTCTTGGCAGAGTAGTAGAGCTAATGGACTTCTGTTTTCACTGCCACATCCATTTCCTCTGCAAAAAGGTTTTGTTCAAGCAACTCAGTTTCTGTTTATCCAGTACTCATATACTTAAGCATCCTTTCAGATCAAATAGCACTGCACAACAAAAGTAACTTCAAAATGAAGGCCAGAGGTCAAGATACTTTAAGATGTGCAAAGATTATGGGCAATAGGACAGGTACAATATACAGAGACCAGTGCCTTCATTAGCATACACAGGCACTACATGGCTTTTCCACACATATTTCAATAATGAAACCAGAAACCAAAGTAAGGTAGTCCTGTGTAAAGAGACTAACTTAGGAAAGGCATTATGTCTGGAAGATTTAGAACAGTAATACTGAATACTCTATTTGCTGATCTATGCCTCTTTACATGCCTGCACATCTGTAGTAGACTTGCTTTGTGCTCTTAGAGCATCACCCATCCAGAGCAGGATCTAGTTACCTACACAACACTGGGTCTGCCAGCTCGGACCACAGAATTAGGACCCACCTACAAGCATAAACTTGTAAAGTTTCATTGAATTCCAGAAGACACTGGAGGTGTCTACAGTGAGAATCCTACAGTTAAGGATTCTTGATCAGAGACAGTGGAGATCCTTTAGCTTACCTGTTCCCTGAGTAAAGATGCAAATGTTCTGCAATTCGGCTACCAATGAAGGAAGCAGTGCTCTGTCCTCTTCCCCCACAGATATTAAATGTAAATTTAGGACAGGCTGAAGTATTTTGGCAAAACTGCAATGCCAATCTTAGATGTTGTGCATTACAGAAGAATTTGTAAATCTCTGCTCAAGACAATTGCATTATTTATATAAAGAACTAGACTACTCTGTGCTATATCTTATATTCATGGAAGAGAAGGTTCTGAAAAATCCATACAAATGGAATTTTATTAACCCTTTTTATTTCAACTGTCATTATAAGTGAGGTCTACCTGACTAGCACAGGCAAAATCATCTTCACTATCTGCAAATATACTTCAGCTAATAAACCACATAAAATGAAGCAGTAAAGAATGTATGCAATTAGAATTTGCAGTTAACAAAGTAACTGCTAAGCTGCATTTGAATGTCTGGAAACCACTGCACATTCTCCAAAAGTAACAGCCATTAAGTAGGAGAGGCAAAATGTATTTTTAGTAACATGACAATTTATGAACAATGCTACTCTGCAACCAAAGCTCTGGAAGCAAGAATAAGAGAAAAAAGAGAAAGCTATAAAGAAAACAGTTAATATGGAGGGGAAAAAGATCAGGAAGTACAGTATTGAAGAATTAATAAGCACAGGGAAATATAGGCAAAAAACATAGCTGCTAAAATGTGGTTGAAAAAAAAAATTGGCAGGGACATCGAGCTGTTATAATAATGGAATACACACCCTTTGACATCTAAAAGAAAATGTCAAAATTGCATTTTTTTCCCTTGTTCTATGGAGTCCCAGTAAGATGATGGCATGATTAAACAAGGCAAGGAAAGAACACTGAAAATATCACTGAGGTATCTCACATGTTTCACTATCATATACTTTCAATAATTCATGGACAAGTTAATTTAAGTATTTTAGAGATGTTATAATCAGCCAACTATTCACTAGCAAGTCACTACACCCCTGCAGTCACATCTGAAGTAGCTTTAATTTACCAGCAGATAAGTAATGAACTAACAGTTTAAGTTACAGTATCAATGTTATGACATTTCAGTAAAATTGGAACCTGGTTTTCAGTCTTTTCTATGATGCATCTCACAGGGAGACATATGGCAATTGTACTCTTTGTGGTTACGTCTCCATTGCAACTGACCAAAAGACCCAGTTTTGACAACATTTGCAATCCTTCACTCCACGTGGATCTTCCTTAAGGTTTGTTTATTCTACAGTGGCTGCTGGCAACAAAATACAGTATATTAGTCTGGCTTCTCGGTTTTTGTTTGGATTTTTTTTAAAGACCTACCAAACCAGCACAAGACTGAATCATTTATCATGTTAGTTAAATTTCTGACATTCTCTATCAGAGATCTGAAGTTCTATTTAACTCCTCGAACCACCCTCCCCTGTCTCACAAGGAGATGAGTAAAGCATCTAGTTTCATGAGTAAGCACATAGCTAAAGCCAAGAAAATTAAGTAATTGCTCATCTCTGCAGTATGTTGAGAACATAACTGAAGCATGTACTGCACCTCTGAAAATGGAGGCTGGGCAGGATCAATTGCCAAGGTCAGGCTACAGGTAAAGCAACCATTACCAAAACCCATAGCTACTGAGATAGAAAGCAAAATTTAGAAGTGAAATCCTGAAGTAGTGGTACTTGAAATGTAAACATATAAACCAAGTGCTTCAAAGTGTATATTAGCTGCTACATTTACAATGCCATTTCCTTGTCTTTGTCTCCCAAATAGGGGACTTTGCAAAGCAGAGCCTGCACTCCCAGCAAAAGCATGTCTCTGCTATTTCCTTAGCATTTATCTTCACCTTAATGCAGAGAAGTTAATAAGACAGTTTGATAGATCATTTGGACAGAAGCAGCTGAGCAGATAAACCTGTTCTAGAGAACAGAAACTTTTTTTGCAGTGTGTAATTAGAAGCAATAGGAAAGACATTGACCATGTCCTCATCAACTGGAGCAACATTCTATTAAGCATTTAAGTTAAAGCACATAGGCATGCTTCTCTCAGGAAGTGGATGTAGTGTAAATGCAGGGAAGAAAGCTGGATGCAGTATCCTGGCTAGCTTTTCTAACAAAGTAAACAGGATATGAATATAAGTTTTGCAAGGTAATGTTATTTAAAACGACAAAAGCCTTCCTTACTGAAAAGTCATATACTACTAATAGAATAGAGAAGTGAATCATTGGCAAGAAAAGTTCTGTGTAACTGCTCTTGAATTAATTGCATCAGATCTAAAGTTATTCCAAAGTAGTGTAATTCATGCTTATAGAGTTAATAATATTATACTATATAAATTATAATATATAAGTTAATAATCTCTGTTACACAGTTTCAGCTGAAATTTCTAAGGATATCAAAAATATAGATTTAGATATCAGGTAAGCTGTGAAAGAGTTCAGCACTTGCAAAGTCTGATCTGAGATCAAGAGCCACAGTACCATTACTGCCTCCTGCTTTCCAAACATCTACTAATAGATTCCTCCAGCCATTACAGCAACATACCAAGTCACAGGTCCAAGGTCAAACCAAGCAATTGCTCTGCATGTGAGGGTCAGGCCAAGGCCAGGACACCAACCCCAAGGCTCTGCAGCACCCACAGCAAGGCAGAGCACAGGCACACTAGAGCTCTCCCATCAGCCCAAGCACAACATGGGCTGAGGGCTGAGTTTAAATAGAGCCCGTGGGTGTGGGTCAAGGCCTCAGGTGAAGCTGCTCAGGGCCATCAAGGCTTCAGAGCATTGACAACAACAGTTCAAGCAGCAATCCCAGAACCTGCATGTTCCTCCTTTCTGATTTACTTGTTTCTCTTTAAAGACTGCCTGCCTTCTAAAATAAGGCAAAGACAAGAATCTTATTTTGCCTTTGATATAGCAGCTATGGCATACTCTGGTGTGTCAGCTTGTTCTGACTCATCTCCATTTAAGTTTGTCCTGGATACTGTTTGCTTGCTCCACTTTGCACTGTATTTGCCTATAATTTACTCCCTCTTCATCTAACAAAATTTATTAACCTTTCTTGATCTTCCAATTTCCCCTCCACATATTTTTGTCCATTGCTGTTGTTGCTTACATCTACACTCAATCACTTTCTGCCCTAAATGTTTCCTGCCGTGATCTATCTTTCTCTTCTTCCTCCATTCTCTCCTATATATGCTAAATAGAAATACGAAATTCTTAATACACAGGTGAAATACACTTTGGGTTTGCCTCTTAAAAATGGTCTTCTTCAGGGGCACTTTTAATGAGACCCCAGGAGCAACCTGCTGTTTTTTAGTTCTGAATACCAATTCAGATGCTAAATGATGCAGTAGGTGGATTTTTTCCCCAGTATTTAAAATAACCAATTGTTTAACACAAGCCAGTTTCTCCCACTTCCAAGTCTGAGATACATTATAGTATATTTCAAGAAATTAAAGATGCTATGATATAATAACGAAGTGAAACCACATTTCACTTTCTCTTAAATTTATTGTTCAAGTGGTTTTGAAAGCCCCAATGTTATCTCAGCATTCAATGGACACAATTAGTGACTATCTCATCGAACAGCATGGGTTTGAATGGGCTGAAATGATACTTGAGACAGACTCCAGAGCTTTGCTATGAACAGCAAGTGTATTTCAGAGAATGGGAATCTTTTTTCAAATATGAACAATCACAGGTAGTAGCCTTTGTATCTCTTCTGAATGAACAAACTTCAATCACTAAATGCAGAAAGCATTCGCATTAAAACAAATTTTAATGTGCAGTGGTAATTTATCAAAGTCAATTAAAAAGGCGTTTCTACCTGAGCTGTTCTAAATCTCACAGATTAGAAGTCAAAACCTCTACTTCCATTGTGTTTCCATCTCTTTCTTTTGAAAATGTAAGTGAAAAAACATACAGTGCAACAAAACACCCACAATGGTCTCAACTCAAAACAATGCCTTGCAAGTGAAGATAAAGACACTTATGATCCCACCCACATATCCACCTTCTGGATTATTCCACAGTATTTCCCAAGAAAGCTTTTTTTGAGACAGCGCATGTAAGTGCTTGCCCTGTTTAGCCCCCTGTCCACCAGGACAGCAATGTCTGCCTTGGTGACCACATGGCTGGGAGACACTGAGCCTCTGACAGGAAGGGCTGCAGAGCCTTGGCACAGCCCCTTTGATTCCTGCAGCCAAAGCTGGACACAGTCTCTCCAATGCCAGCAGCTCCAGTATGAGAGCTCTCTGTGTGTGAACAGGCCAACCATGCAAATCTGATTCAAGGGTACCTTTCTCATGGAAATTGCCTGGTATTTTTCTAGCAGATCAAAGTTTTTTGATGTAGGTGTTAGTGGGAGATGAGAAATTTCATCAAACAGTCATGGTACTTTCTCAGTCTTTAAAAAGAGGCGTTATTCATTTTATCAGCATTTTGATTACCAATTTATACAAAACCATACTACTTCTTTTTACTTTAATAATAATAAAATCTCAAATTTTAAAAATTTTTTTAAGAGCATTTAAAATACTTGTACCATTTAGTGTCCTTAGAAAGGAGGGGGAAACATCAATAAATCAAAAACGAAAAACAATTAAAATCATTGTTTCATTGTACAAAAAAATATGCAAATCAGCATAAGACCTGGTTGTCATACTCCTAACAACTTCCCTGCTATCCCAGAGGCCAAAATCATGTCTCTCCTGCAACAATACAACAGTATCTTTATTAACATTTACCTGAAGGCAGGTCACACATGCACAGAGTGACTCCACTTTGCTAACAAAGCCTACACAAGGTAAGATGGACTGGCATCTCCACATCCTGCAACTCCTGGCATGAACATCGAGTCAAGAGGAAAAGATGCAGGATCTAAGCTATGAGCAACAGAACACCTTGAACATAAAAACCACACAGATACCTGTTTCAACATACAGGACGCAGTGCCAAGTTACTCGTTCTAGAATCATGTGTTGCCTTTTCTCCATCACGCAGCCTTGAGATGCCAGAAATTCATTACCTATTGAATTGCACAACTTCAAAGTAAATAAGTCAAACAGGAAAAAGCAGGGACCTAAATCACATTTCTCCTTCAAAGGCCACAATGACTTTTCTGGAGCATCAAACAGTTCCATCTAATAATGCTGTGTGACACCATTGCCCTGAGATTTGGTTTCACAGCAACTTATGGATTTTGCTCAGGTTACTTAAAAGATCTTTTCACTTGCATGACAAATGTCACTGATATGACCAGCCATAGTCAAGCCCAGGTACATTTCTGAAGTATACTCTACAACTAGTTTACTCTCAGTCAGAGCTACAATGCTGTTAACACCTTTTCTTCTCTGGTTTTATGCTGCCTCTGGAATTAGTCTGAATGTATGGTAAACCCTGCTAACACAGAGCCACACTTAGCATCTTAAGGGGGTTTTCTGCCTTGTTAGCAAATTCATCAGCACAAAACACCATCCAACTGACTTCAGAACTGATGAAAAAATCAGGAAGAGAACATAACCAAGTTTGTATCTAGTTGGGAGGCAAGGGAAGAGAATTACCACTCCCTCCCTCCCTCCCTCCCTCCCTCCCCTTCCTTCCTTCCTTCCTTCCTTCCTTCCTTCCTTCCTTCCTTCCAGCAGCAGCCACAGTAAGCTATTAGATCAGCTTAGCTATTCATGTGTTCCCAAAACAACCATGATAATGTATGTCAGCATTACCACAGCCTAAATCATCAGCCTGTCCATCACGTGTGTGCTGGCTCTACACCAGCCCAAGAAAACTGACTTGGAAAAAACAAAACCAAAAAGCACATCCTGTTAGTCAGCTCCCTGAACGGGCTCTGTGTGGGTTATATGAGCGCCCTGGAAAGAGACCATGAGACTGCATGACATGGAAGGAAGGGAAAAAGTTGGAACCACGGCAGTGTTGACTTGAGTTGGTTTAAGCTGTTGTGTAACAACACATAAAACTACTTATTAATAGCTTAAAGTGATTAGACTTGAATGAATCGGATTCTGTCAGGCTGGATGCATACACAAAAATTGCACAGACAATCTCAATACAAAGGTAGGCTACCCTCAGGCTTGATGTTTAATGTTACCTAACCTATGGTATTAAGGACAAGCCACGGTGTGCTTTCTACATGAGACACAAACCTTTCAGTTCAGGCCTTTATTTCAAAGAAAAGTGTATAATTCCCTGCTGTTTTCCTAGGCAGAAGCCCCAAGTTTTAAATGGCTGTCAGATATTTTTTTGCCAAAGGAAACAAATTAATGACTGAAAGATTAGATGACTCAGAGGAAACAGGTACAGCAATAAATCAAATATATGAAAACATGAGAAAATGATGAGAGGGTCAGAAGTTCTTCAGCCTTAAGCACTTCTAACAGTGTTCAGCTTCCCCAAGGAAGGCAGCCATGAAAACCTAAAATACAGGCCATGAGGGTCAAATTCTCACTTGCATTGATCATGTAAGCAAAAACAACTCAAAGACTTGTCCCCAGCCCGCCAGCATCTTCATGAACCCACATGTTTAGGCAAGACGATGTGCCAGTGTCATGTCATTAATAAAGCTGCCACATCCCAGTAGTTGTCACCCCCACTGCATAGAGTACTGACCCTCCAAGTGAAGATGGACAAAAGAAACTCCAGAATTCATAACTTAGAAGACTTTTACCCATTATACTCTAACATAGATGGAAAAGGTATAGTAATTTTGAAATCTGTGCACATGAGTAAAGTGTCTTTATCACAGCTTACTGGTTCCTGCAAAATAAAGGCAAACATACTCTCACTTGCTTCTATCACCACACTAACAGATGTTGAAGGAAGACAAAAAAAAGGAACAAAACATATGGAATAGCTTGGAAGCTGGTCCCTAGAAAATGACAGATCTGTGGAGACAAGTTTACCTTGCAGCATGCCAGCATCCATAACTGGTGTATCAACAGCTCTCAGGGCCTCCGCTTGGGAAGATATATGAAAAGGAATTTAAGTGTGCTGACAAAGATGAAGAAAATAACTTTTGATATTACAGGCTATGAGCACTCAAATAGTACATAAAGAGTAAGAGTTATACAGAGAGAATATAATTTATTTTTTCAAGCTGACATAGTAGCACCAAAAGGCACTTGTATCATTTTTCATTAGTATTCTCAGCACCCGTCCAGTGCATGGTGCAGTTCATTACTGCAGTCCAGGGAAGGTCAACAAAAACACAATGAACTCTCAGTGATTTTCATCCTGAGATCCCAAGTCTGTAATCCAGACAGTGCTGATTTTAAGGCACAGTTAATTCTGGCTACACAATTACAAAAGTCCACCTTCCATAACATTTTGCCTCCTGGCATTAAAGCCAAACACAGATTTTTACTTCAATAGGTGAGAGAAGGTATTTTTTTCATCTCTCACAAGCACAAGAGAATGAATGTATGTGTCCAGTACATGGTAATGCAGGTACCCAGTAAAATGCCTTTTGTTCAGGAAAAAGATGGGCAATTATTCTGATTGCAGGTGTCACAATGTTAGTGACTTCACAAGAAAAGTCTGTCCTTTGGGGATGACATCAATTTTCAATGTGCTATCCTATATGTATTTAAGTGTAAACTAGAATGAATAGCTACCATTTGCATTGAATATTTGCTGAACTTGTTTCGTTCCTTGTACATAGATTTGAGCTGTAACATTCTCAAATCTGGGAGTCTCTGTGAGAAGCAAATGTGTGGATTTTTTCCTGCTGAAGATAAAGGCAATTCTCAAATACTGTGCTTACTCAATGAGCTGGTCTAGTTTTGGATAGGTTTGGGTTTTGTGGGTTTTTTGGGTTTTTTGGGGTTTTTTTTTTGGTTTTTTTGTTTTTTTTTTTTTTTTTTTTTTTTTTGGTGGGGTTTTTTAAACAGCACTGGGATCCAAGTCACTTTGCATTTAAATTTACAGTTTAAAATTAGTGAAATAACTAGTGATGTTTATTTAGGTAGGTCTGACTGCTGTCTGCAGCTAGCATGAGGAAAAAGAAGCATATTAATGCAGCAGTTGCAGACTACATCCAAATGATGTAAATGACAACTGATACTTCTGGAAGTATATTTCATGTAAAAAGTTCATATTTTAGCAAGATAATGGTACACCTAACATTCAAGACAGAAAGGATGACAAATATCAAGTCATCAAGGACTTTAATGTGTAGATAAAAAAATTAAAATTTATTTTCTTTCTCCATTATCCTTGCTTCAAAAGGTAAAAAGGAAGAAAAAAATCAAATAACTTTCTTATCAAAAACGTATACTGCACTGAACAGGACTTTTGCAGCTTGTGCAATTTGTCACAGTTAAGGAGAACAGCTGCATATTTCTTTTTAGTAATACTTCAAATGCCTCCTGACTTAAAGCAAGACTATTTTGTCAAATAAATCTTCATACATCATCTTATATCTGCCAGCTCTTTATGTGGAAAGTATGTTTTTACATTTTGGGTGGATTCAAAATTTATTAGTCATATTAAAGCATGACAGCTAAAAACAGAGGAGCAGATCATACCCTCTCAGAGAGATGTGGAGTTGAGGGGAAGAAAGATTCCCAGATTTACTGCATGAAACGCTTTTCTTTTCCCCTAGTTTTTTATTGCCTTTAGCTTAGGGAAACAAGTTTTTTCTCTAGCTCTTTAGAATATTTTATATAGCTTTGTGGGTTTTTTAAGTCTTTTGAACAATCACAAACTTTAGCATAATGCACCTGCTAGTTCATTCATGACTGTAAGGAATCATCTTTTGCTGTAAATAGTTTCAAAACTAGTGTTTCCTCTATGAAAGAATACATTTATTTTATTTGCATTCCTTTTGAGCTGTTTTTCAGCAAAATAAGAGATGATTCCTTTAACACCCTGCTTCCAGCCTTTGAAGAAAAATCTTATATCCAGACCATGCAGCAATTGCACCACCTGATGGACCTATCAATGGAATCCCAATTATCCTGCAGATTTTTCTCAACAGCAGGTCAGAACTTAGCTCCAATTATCAGCCTGATGAACCATGGCCTCAGCAGATTTTTGAGTTAAACTCAACTTGAGAACAGAAGTGTATGTACAGAACAGCACAGAATAGATGCTGCTTATATTCTTGATTACCTGCTTGTCATTACAGTTGGTAATTGATTGACACGAAGGTGAAGCACAACACACACAGTCTGCCACATATTTTTAATACAGATTTGGAAAATGTTTAGAACTGTCTGTGACTACTGTTGGAAAATTAATTTTCTTTGTTTCAGGATCTTTTTTCAGCATAGGTGAACTACAGTAACGTTCAGAAACTCCATTCAATTTTATTTAAAATGTTCTTTCTATCAAATTCATGTACTAAGATTTGACCCTTTTTATTGTTTCTATTTTTCTCTATGGATCAGGGCAGACCATTATAAATATGTCAGAATTCTGGACTGAACTGCTGGTGTTGGGGCCTCTGAGGATCATTTTAACTTCATAAAAATTACTTTAAAACCCAACTTCAGGACCTTGGTTTAATATGTGGCCAGAGATGAAATTTTCACTACAAAAATGATGAAAACTTTGGGATTTGGTCCTTTAAGAAGGGTAGCACTGACTCACTCATTAATTGATAGCCTACATCTCCATTTTTAGCTATGCTTGCTTTTGCTTCCTCTTGCACATTGTGCAACTTTTTGAACTGACTGGAAACTGACAATCATCTGCTTCCTGACTAATGCAAATTCAAAACTCTCTGGCACTTTTTAAAACTGCAATCATTAAAACTCTTGGCTAGAGAGGTCATATTAAAAAAAAAAAAAGATGAAGAAGAAAAGAAGGTTCCACTGTATTTTTAAAGACCTCTCTAAAAAAAGAGCAAACAAAAAATGTTTGGCTAATGAGAATCAAAAGCCAATCTACAGCAGGCAAGACAAAGTGGATGAGTGGTAAACAAATCTCTCTAATAAAATGTTCAATAGGACTCATAATTTAATGAGACATTCTAAGCCTGTTAAATGTCACCTCTTGCCCAGAAGATGGAGCATTATGCTAAAGTATTACAAACCAAATGCATAAGTGAACTACCCAAATTATAACATTACCCCAACAGACCTTTGGCAGTTTTACTTCAGCTGAGGTGAATGCAGCCTGGGGGGCAAACAGCACCTCAGTGCTCTGTGAGAAACAAAGAAGGCCTGGAAATTCTCAGTCTGCTCTGAGTCCACTGTCACACCCTATCCTTCCAGCCCAATTCTGCCACTGTGGAGTCGGCAGAACACTGGGCCAAACATCCTTCTTCACTGATTCTTCCTGCAGCTGCCCCAGCAAATGCTGCCCAGTGACAGGGATGTGATCCCGTGAGGAGGTAATGGAGAACTCAAAGTACTCCTCTCACCTCTCCAGACCTTCTGGGGGCAGATTCAGAACACAAAGGTCTCAGCAGGCATCAAAATCCATTTGGAGCAGAGCTTCTGGTTTTCTATCCTTTGAAAGACATCTGACATGTATATATGCAATCAGTGCTTTAAGAACTGACCCTGTACATGAATAAAATTGAAATAATCAGGGCATTCCCTTCAATGCTACTGCTACTGCTCTGAACTTAATTGCTAAGGGAGACAGAAGTCAAAGTCTGACCTCAAGTCAGGACACTGAGGAGACTCAAGTGCTTTTACCTCCCTCCAGAGGACAGAGATGAGGAAACGACCGTGCAAAAATTAGAACTCAACCCAACTTCTACTGATACATGCTTATAAAATTTCTGTTTGATTTTTAAAAAAATCTTAAAAACACCCATTTAAATAATGTTGTTTAATGGCCACTGTGGAAAACTGCACGAGATTTTACACTCTAAATAAAATTGCCATGTAAGATTGTAGTCTGAGCAATGGTGGAGCAACTAAAGAAACTGGAAACATAATAAATCATTCTGATTAATGGAAATCATTCATGTCATAGACCTTTCAGAGAAAAATAAAAATAAACCCCAAGCCCCACTGTATTTCTGTGGTTTTTGACTAAATCCAGCAAGAAAAAAAATTTAATTTGAAAAAGGTCATCCATCATTCATCTGTGCTGGTACTCTTCACCTAAGGATAAAACAAGAAAAGAAAAATCTGAATGCAAATTATTACATTTTTAAGTGTTCAAACAGCCTTTCATCCCAGCTTTATTTACCAATTCTATTCACAGCAGACTGCATTTGAGGATTTGAAATAATTTTCCTTCCAAAAAAGCTTCACAAGCTACTTTTGAGCTAATAAAAACACTATGCATAGTTATGAATGGAAGATATACCCTTAGACTTACACAGTGTCTAAACTACCATTCTAATTTTCATTAATTCTTTGGGTATATATGTAAAGATATATAAAATTAATGTTACTATTGAAAGTGAATGGTATCACTTTATAAAAATGCCAGTATTTCAGAGAGATTAGTGCTGGTGCTCTTACTCTCAGCTCCTCACACAGTTATGCAAAAGGACAAACAAAACCAGGGCAGAATCTTTTCTTGTACATAGATGAAAATAACAGTTCCCTTTATGAATGCACATTTGGAACATCCTCACTTATTCTGAAGGTTTAGACTGCACAGAGAGGACCATCTGAAAAACTGTTGCAGTAAAAAATGCCCTCAAAATGTTGTTTCCAAATCAATCATTGGACTAATCATTAGCATCTCAGAAGCTTTAATGCACAACAACGCCATTAATAAAATGTCAGTGTTCACAGTTTTAGACTACTCTGTTATGTAAATAACTAATCTACTAAAATGAAGCATCTCAGAAGCCTCTTAGCACAATATCAAATGTTTCAATATAAGCAATAAATCATAAAACGTTCATTGGGTTTAACAGAGCAACAAAATTTTTAGCATAAGTCCTAGATATCCTTCAGCTATTATACTCTTAATTTATTAAATACCTACTATGTGGCAAAATGGAAAAGCTTGAGGTTATGCTGGGAGGAACAGCAAACCAGCACACCCTGGCATTGCTCATGAAAGAAACAGCTGTGTATGGAAATTCACAGAAATAAACAAATCCACAAGGAGGAAACAAACAGTCTTATATTTGTAAACATTGACAAAGCAACATTCAGATTTTAAGATTCAGGTTCCCTGAAAAAAAATAATGTTTCTCTTTTCAAAATTTTAAGTATATTTCACAGTATTTTCTGCTGGATGAACACATCTTCATGTCAGGAGGGTAGCAGGACATTACAGAGATGGGCTGTCTTACCCTGGAATTTCACACAGAGGAATTTTCCATGCCTAGAACCAGCTTAGGACAGCTGGAGCTTTGCCACAGCCGCTGATATTCAGCTGTTCCTGAGAGAGGCCCTCTGGTCTGAGATACCAAAATTTGCTCTCTCTCAAGCAGACAGCAAGGAGCTACAGCCTGTGAAAACTTCCAGGACTTTCTGTTTGCTGAAACCAGCCTAGTGAACTGCACAGGACAAAAACTAGACCTATATTCACTGTAAGCGTTTGCTCATGAAATAGGGTTTGCCAATATGCTGTGCTGGAATAAAGAAATACCCAACTTAACTATAAATCAACATGCAACAATTGCATGTATTTACTTTCAAGGAGCAATAAATTATTTTAGGAAGGAAACAGCATGGAAAAAAATGTATTCTGACTTGTCACCGACAAGAAGACAAACACTGTTGTTCATATAGACCTCACCCTTTTAGCAAGGCTCATTTGTAGCAGGACAGTTACTGAGGAGAGAAACTACTTCTGCCACTGGGATTTGTCATAAGGAAGCTGCATTTCCCTAATGTCACCTCAAGTGTGTAAGTATCTCAGAAAACTTATTTCCAATATCTGTGTCCTTTCTCCCCGCTCACCCAGCTGGGGCAGAAACCATGGAATTGTGCTGAGTTTGGCCCCATTTCCAGCCCATGGTCCCCGCTCCCTCACAAAGCAGCACTGAGGGCTGTCCTGGTGCGGGGTGAGCCTCCAGTGTCACAAAAAACCGAGAATAAAGCTCCCAACAATGCAGTCTTAAGAAGCAGGGTATGACTTTATTACAGCGCCGGACGCACGGGGGATAACTGTGCCTAATATGGGCACAGGGCTCAAGAAGCTACACGTGCTTATTTGCCAGAAACACATTGACTGTGCAATTACACACGTGCTTAGAGAACCCTGCACGATCTTCCACGTGGCCCTGATTTTCCGCCCTGGTTCTGAGAGCCGCACGTTTCTGAACAAACTGGATTGAGGCGCCGTGGCTGGTTGCTGAGCCCGGAACGTTCCAGAGCCGCCACACGAGGTGCCGTTAACTGTCAGCGCTGCCCGAGCACCTCACCGCACTGCGAGAGCTGCACCCTCCGGGCGGCTGTTCCCCGGCTCTACCGGCCGCGGGGGGGAGTCTTTCCTCGCGTTGAGGGCGAACTTCTTGTCTTTTAGTTTATGGCCACTGTCGCTGGGCACTACTGAAGGGTTCTTACAGGTAAGAATTGATGACTACGGCTAAGGTAAAGGTGAAATTGGTAGCCAGCCGCTAGTGAGACTTCTTGGGGAAATCAGGGGAGTAGCGACATGTCGGGGGCTGCGGCGACGAGGGGCAGCACCGTGCGACCCTCAGGGCCGGCTGCCCTCGCTGCCCGGGCTGGTCGAGCCCCTCAGCGCTCCTGGTGAGCCCCGGTGGGTCCCGTCCCGCCAGCCAAGGGGAAGGTGGCGGTTCTCCTCCTCCTGCAGCCCTCGCGGTGCCCGGGAGGTGCGAGCTAAGGGAGCGGCTCAGGGCAGCTCCGCGTGTGCCGCGACAGAGCGGCCCAGCCCTGCCCGGCCCTGCCGGCTTTCCTCGGGCGGCCGCGGGCCAGCCCTGGGGCAGCGCTGGCAGCCGGCTCCGGGCTCCGGGCTCGGTACGTCCTCCCCCGTCCGCTCCTCCGGTTCCTCCGCTTAGCCCAACCTCCTGTGTGCCCCCGGGCAGAGGGGAGGAGGACTGTCGCCAGGAGTGACCGCCTCATTCTATAGAGTCATGGAATCATCCAGGGTGAAGGAGACATCTTTAAGATCATCCAGTCCAACCGTCAAGCCAGTCCAACCAATAATCATCCATAAACCACTAAACCGCATCAGCCCAGCAGCACATTCAGATGTCTCTTAAACACCTCCAGGGGTGGTAACTCCAAACCCTCGGAGCCTCTCCAAACTCCCTGGCTTTGCCAGGGGCCAAGGAGGGGTTTGCTCTCAGTGGGTCAGTTCAGGGCCCTGGGGCAGGGGGCTCTGAGGGCGGTGAGGTGGGAGCACCGGCAGGAGCTGCAGCAGGGTTTGCTGCCTTATGGTGAGCTGTGACCTGTGCCGTCAATAAAGAAAAGGTGCTGGCATTACAGCAGTAAGATCTTGTGAATACCCAGAAGTTTTGCTGTAACTTGTGAGAAATATACCAGGTGGATGTGGTCACATTAGCATGAGGACCTGTTTCTGTATGGAAGATGAATAAAAGACTACTATATAGGGGTTGTGTGAGATTTTCACTGAAAAATACAACACCTGTAACTGAAACAGGTATTTCTAAACCCACATTGTCTTTAAGCCTACATTCTCACTTTGAACAAGACTCTCACTTTTGACACATTTTTGACGGCTTGATGTTTTCCTCCTCTAAGATTATTTGAAATAGGATTTATTTCAAAACCATAAAAAATAAAGATTTCAGATATGAGTTACTTCATGTATTTGGTTTTAAAATCCAGTTTTGTCTTATAGGACACAGAAGGATATTTGCTGAAGCATTTGAGAGAAAAAAAAAACTATGGATCCAGAGAATCAAAAGGAAGTAAAAGAGATACATAAAATAAGGAGTATCTCAAAAGAGGAGATTTTACATGTTTTGCAAACTAGACATCATTTTCTTCAGCCAAGTGTCTTATGTGCAATATGCAAAAGTAAGGATTGTGTTAAAAGAAAAGTGTTTTCTGAATCAAATGTGCCTTCAGTGCTTAATGAAAAACATAACCAGTGTTCTGAACAGCAGTCAGAACAGTGGCTGACAAGAATGTTCTTTTGGTGTAAATGTTGCTCAAACTATTACTCACAAAATCATGTCAAAATCCTGTGCCTGAGATAATTTGCAACAAAAATTCAGATGCAAACCAACATTTAATGCTGGGGCAAGGTGGAAGGCAGATGATGAAGACGAAAATGCCTAAAAAACCCACCCTTTTTTTTTCCCTGTGAAAAAAATAGTCTTCTATAAAACTGATTTCTACAGGTGTTCTTCCCTACACAAATCTCAGTTTCTTGATTAGGGTAAATGTTTAAAAAGTAATGTGCTTAGCTCTGTACCAGGTAGCTTAGTAGGTGAATTGTTGCTTCAGTACCAACACAAAGTTCGTATTGACTGGAAGGTACTACCTCACTATAAACACTAATTTCCTCTATGAAATGGGTTTTTTTGTAAATGTAGGAGGAGAGATTTCGTTTGCTGGTAGTAAGAAAAGAGTTTCTTACTTGAAGATGGTTCTGACGTGCCTCTGAGGACAACATCTCAGCTGATAAGACTTAAAAATCCCTATTCCTGGGAAGGGAATTTAAGTGTTTTCTATGATACGTCTAAAAGCTCTTAAGTACAACAGAGATGAGAGGCACTGGCCCAGAATAGGGTAGGAAAAATTGTCAGGTGTGTCTCAGTGTTATTTCTGTAGAAAAAAAACCCCACTGGCTTCTTTTACTTGTTTGTTTCAAGGTAGAGAGCATGTTTCTGTCACTGGAAAAGGAAAAAAGAAAAAAAGGGGGTTAGAAGTGAGAAAATTAATAGCAGCAATTAATTAATTAATACGCTTGTTTCTGTCCTCCTCTTCCCTCTGCAGGCTTTTTTCTGAGGTTTTGGGTTTATTTCTCTTAGCCCAAAATACTCTGTCCCAACTCTATTTCAAAAGCAAACTGCTGCAGCAATTTAAGGTGGAACATCAGTGATTGGAGTGATACAACTCCTCCCTCCACTGCCCTGCATTGTAATTATTTATGTTGAAAGAAATTTGAAAGGTTGATGATGGTTTTTCTTCATTTTTTTCCCTCAGGGGACATTGAAAGAATTCAGGTAGTCCCCATAAGCAGAGGAAATACCCACTGTAAATGCATTCACATTACAGATGGAAGCAAGAAAAAGAGTATTTGTACAATAGCAAAAAATAAGGAAAGTCTTTTGGCAAAGGTAATGTGCGGTGATTGAAATGTTTGAATTGTTTTGTCTTCAATAGAAAGCTTGGTTTTATTATTTTCTGGTGGATGTGCCTTGCATTCCAATAGTTCAACTATGCTGTGCTGCTTAGAGCACTTTTATGACTGCTGTAAGTCACTGAAACATCTTAATTCCAGCACTTTCTTCCATGAAACTGAATTTCCAGTCTGGTGCCTCCCAATGTGTGCTACCCCTGGGACTCCAGTGTCAGTCCCTGATGATGCAGAGGGACTTCTGGGTGGAAAGGTGGGAGGAAGGTACTGAGGAGGTGTGGACACAGAGCTTAGGTAGTGTTTGGTGGCTGGGGGAAGGTTGAGGAGCCAGAAACATCAGCAGGCAATCTGCAGGACTGGGGAGAAATATTTGTGCACACACGAGAATGCAGGTGCTACTCAATTCACTGATCAGATGCCAGAAGTCTTTGGGAGAAGGAAAATTTGTGGTTTATCACAGAGGCAGAAAACAAATGCTTCATGTAGAGAATAATGATCAAGGATTTATATGTTTTTTAATGGAAACTTTTTTCCCTAGGAAATACATTGTCATAAAAATTTTATTTTCCTGACATTAGGATGCACTCTAGTCCTGCTTATGCAGACAGTTTTTCCTTGTAGCTGGTATTACAGATATATGTCTGATGTGTAAAATCAACACATAATTATGACAGGAATAATTTTAAATATTTATAAGATATTTAAAATTTTATTATTCATCTTTCTATAATCATTAGAATTTTTTTATTTCTCAGGTTAACAAGCTTCACTTGCTCATGAGTACTCTGCTTGAAATTTGCCTCTCAGCAATTTTGGATCATCAATCCTGTAGAAAGTAAAACCCTTCATTTTGTATGTAGGGAAATTATAAACTTATAAAAAAAGTTCAAAGCTTTATTTTGCACTGCTAATGGTAATACAACCATACTAATTTTACCCCTTTAAATTTTAGAAGGTAAGCATAGTGTGACACCTCCTTTACGCAATGTGACTTAAGTCCAATGGAGAATGCCAAGTCAGAAAATTCTGTGGTTTGTACCTGCCAGAAATGTCATATAAACAATAAAAAGAAAAGTACTACTCTTCCTGAAACTTTGGAAAATTTTAAATTTAGCAGTTGTTTCATACAGGCATTTATTTAAGTGGGTTTACATTTTTAGATTTGAAACACAGCTTTTCTTTATTCTAGATTAAACTTATGACTGGTGAGCAGATGCGTATTTTAAATAATGACTTCTTTAATCAAGAAGTTGAAAGTTTAAAGAGAAGAGTTGGAGAAGTAGAATGCATCAAAACCCACAAAGAAATAGTTAAAACATCACTAGTAAGTTTCTTTGCATAAGTGTATGAATTTTTTGTGTGTGAATCCCACATGACTATTATGGTACCTTAAAGAAAGACCCCCCCAAGTATGCAAATTGTTTATTTTTTGTGCTAAAGATAAATTAATAATAGTTCTATTTTCTATTGCAATTTTTCCACTGTCTACTCTTCATACACCAGTAATACACAACTTCCTTATTCCAGGTGAGCTGTGTTAATCCTTTGCTGTGTTTGTTCTCTGTTGCAGCAGAAAGTCTCCAAACTGGAGAAGGAGGTGAATGCCATCCTGGCAGTCAAGGAGGAAACATCAGCATCAGCCCCTGTTCCTCAGGTGGGGGATGCAGACCCAGACACCCCCACGGGCATTAATTCCAGCTTGGAAACTGATGAGTGACTGGATGGTTACACTGGAACCTCGTGGCTGTTACAGCCCCCTTTGCTGTTGCATTAAGAACAGAAAAATTCTACGTAGAGCTCCTACTGGTTGATTTTTGAGATTTTTTTCAAGACTACAACATGGTTCTTTTCAGTGTGATTAAAGAAATTCAAAGGAGGGGATGTTGATGACTCGTGTTTTGATTCTGTCCTGTTTGAGACACACTGGAGTTTTTCTGCTGACGGGCCAGGCCTCTTTATTACACAGTTAAAACTCCTGACAGTGTACCTGCCTCTTTGAGTTACTTTGCATCATCCATTTACCTGTTCCCAGCCCATTGCATAGGAGCCATGAACTGCAAGTTGAAGACTAATTTCTTAGGCAGTAAAATTGAAAATATGAAACAATAAATAAAAATGTCAGTAACATAGGTACGGATACAAGAGCATCTCTCATGGGAGGTATTGATGCATTAGTACTAAAATGATAGACTGGAAACCATATGTTTTTTTTGTGGGGACATTTGGTTGTTATGGAGAACAGGAATTTCTCATGTCCTTAGACTGATTGTATTTTGTTGTGCTGAAATTCTTTTAGCTAATCTTACAGGAGGTGTAGTTCTATGAATTTTGAGCCTCCTGTTTTATGCTGACCATGTATTTCATCAAAAAAAAAAATCTTACAAAAACACAGTTGTTCTGAAACAGTTGTTCTCTAAAAGTTTTTGATCTTTCACATTGAAAAGTATGAAAGAATTGCATGTGACAAATATGCAGTCTTGTCCTTTTGTTTAAGGCTTTCACAAGTTTTACAAAAATAGTTTCTTATCTTCTGGGCCTTTTCTCAAAAACTTTAACCAAAATATAAAACAAAGATAAGGTTCAGGAAGATACTTAAAGGCCTTAATTTTTAAATTTTAATTTGGGGTTTTTAAAACAAGTTAATCTTTAACTGTAAAGGTTTTAAGATATGTGATATATCCCCAGGCAATTAGATGATGTTCTAATTAGTTTGCTGTGAATCAAGTTTTCTTTCACTTGTGTGAACTTTTGAATTTATAATTTTGCATTTTTTCAATAATTTTGGTTGTTTTAAGAAATCTAATAAAACAGATGGTGTTCCACTCTGCCACTTGGTATGTAGTCTTGGATATACTTGATTTAAAGAGAAGCCTTCCACTGAAATTCAGTATTATCAGAGTGAAATGAAAGAAAAAAAGCTTGAAGTGATCAATACAACAGAAGAAAACCACAATTCTGGTGAATGTAAAAGAAAAATTTTAAAATTTAGTTTCTAGCAACTCCCTAAACTTAATGCCTGAGCTGTAAAATGTAATAATTTAGGTACCATTAAGGAGAAGATAATTCTTTGGAATCATTACCATGCCTGTTGCTGTGTTGGGCTTCCCTGCCAAGGTTTTTGTAGCAGGGGGCTGCAGGGGCAGCTCCTGTGAGAAGAGAGCAGGGCTTGGATCACTTGCACTGTGTTCAACAGAGTCATTTCAAGCCCATCCCAAACTGGACCTTCCACGGCCAAAGCTGAGGCAGTTTTTAAATTGTGCCCACTGCAGGATGTTCAGGACTTGATGGAAAGTTCAGCTTTTTAAAGACCTTTGCCAAGGGAAAAGGAGCAGGTTGGGCTTTGACGAAGGCTTCTCTTTCACCACCAGGAGGCTCCATTGGAACGGGATTGGAACAGTAAAATCTTGGAAAAATTGGAACAGCGAGGGACACCAGGAGACGCCATCGTCAGAAATAAACACAGAGAAACCCCAACCCCAAAACCTGTTCCAGCCGTCCTTCCCCTTCTGTCTTTTTTTTCCTCTTCTTTGTCCTTTTCCTTCCTTTCCCTCCCTCCTCCTCCAATTCTGTCAGGCCTAAAAATGTGTAAAAACATTTGACAAAAGGATTTAAACTTTAACCCTAAGAGCTTTTAAGCTTTTAACTTCCAAGCAGATTTAAGTCTTCAATACTGATATTTTAAACCTAAGATTTTTATGCTAAAAAAAAGAATAAAAATGTCTAATATTAAAAAACCCTCTCAATATGGCACAATTTTTACTTCTTGCTAATAATATACTAAGAAAATTCACTTCCACATTTAATTTTCTTTCATCTTATTACTTCAGAGGAGATTAATTGCACATATAAAAGAAATGAAAAATATAAAATTTTCAACTTCATTCTTTTATTTCAATGATTTTAGGATTCTTAGCTGTCTTTAGTGTTTGGAAAGGTAGTGGCTCATTTTATTCCTGTCTTTAGGAATTACAGGAAGAATTCTTTTCTTTAGTCTCTAAATGGCACAAACTCCCACGATGCTCAAGATAAGAACAGAAGTCAAGCAGTCCCTCCATTATTTTGAACACATTAAGAACCACATAAAATTGTTGATGTAGCTGGGGCAAAAAACTAGTTAATGTCTAAGCAGCACAGATCCTATCACCTACAATACTTTTTAAGATACAGTATAGCAAAGTAATGCCCATCTCTTGTCCTGAACAGAATACATGAATAAAAACAAACATATTGTTTTTTAAAGTATCTTGACATAAATATTGTAGATTGTTTTTCCAAGTTTGTTTCCTGTACTGTAGGTGATTACTTGCTGGGTGAAAAACAAAGGTAAATTCACAGCTGCTAGTGAGTATTTTAATATTTGGGACTTTTCCCTTTTATTCATTATGATTAGAAGGGAGAAGTTTTATGAGGTTTGGGAAGTTACTTCTGTGGAGTTAGGGGACTGTTTTGAATGGATCTGTGCAAACCCAAGTGTGCTGTTAGCACCTCTGTACAAACCCAAGGCTTGGACCAGAGCAGACACAGAAGTCACTGGCATGTTTCTCATTATTTGCTCATATGGTCAAGGCACTCGACCTCATCTTGAAATATATGACTGTTTCTGCAAATGATGGAAAATAAAAAAACTCTTACAAGTAAAAACTCCTCAGAGCATCAGTGGGTCTTGCATTACTCAAGACTTTTCTTTTGACACCATACATTTAAAAGTTCAGTACACTGATATTTTCTCTGCTTACTCTGGAATGTCTTCAACAAAGGACAAAATAATCAGCTCGTGGTTCTACTACAGGCAGGAAGAATTTAATTTTACCTGTTCACACAAATACTCAACTATTTCTCATCTAACATTGTGTAAATATATCCCAAGCTTAAAGACAAGGTCAGATTGCTAAATGTATTGAGTTTGCTATTATAGTACAAGAATTCGTTTTAACTTTATTTTCATGTACATTTTCAGAATATATAGAGTATAGAAAATGGTATATTTTAAAGGCATATAGTAGAAAAAAACCCCTAAAATATGTTTGTCCTGCTGAAACTCTAGTTCAGACTAATTTGGTATTTGTTCATTTGCTGTGCAGAACATTCCCATCTGTTCTGTGTGCCCTCATGCATGTGCCGGTGTTTGTACACAAGTGGAGGTGCTGTGCATCAGAGTGTTTGCTGTGTGTGTGCTTTTCACTTTATTAAAGGGACAGAGCTTTTACTGTGGAATTAAACTGTGTTCATGCCTATCTATATCTTTCTTTTGAATATTTGCTCTGCAAATGACCTGACTATTATCAAGGCAAGAAACTGAAGCATCTCTGCAAGTCAGTCATATAAAAGCTTAACTTCGAATTTTTCAAGACTGTCCTCTAGATATCAGAGCTTTAATCCATACTTGCTTAAGAAATTCCCTTATTGTTTCATGTTTTAATAAATGTAGCAAAATGCCTAGCTAACAATCTACTTTCATCCTTAAACCTGCATCTATTTATTTAACACAAATTTTGCTTGCTAGCAAAAACTCAGGTTTTGAACCTGAAATGTATTCAGCAAAGTATAGAAACACTTTTTTAAAAAGTAGGGTAATTGTTTTTGAAATTCAGAGCACTCCCACTAAGAGGAAAAAATCCTGACAAAATACTAGCATGATGCTAGACTGGGGAGAATCCCTTTTCTTCAAGCTAATGTGGGTTTTTACTATTATTATTACATCTAATGTGATGACCTACTTACTCATCCTAATTTTTTAACAGTCATATTGGGATTTCTTTTCTCTCAAATACAAGCAGCACATCCCAAAGTATTATAGGATGTTGAAGGAATGTAGATGGAACTACATGACCTGTCACTCATGTTGGAGACAGTTCCTAAAAACCTATGCTTGAACCTGATGTCTAATGTTGTAATTATTAACTTCAGAAGAGCTACAGTGCCTTATGATACTGAACTTGTTCTACTTTAAGTGTAATACCTCATTCAAAACCTATTTACTTTTTTTTATTTTACTTTTTTACTGCCTGTGTATTGGGCCAGCTGTAGTGAATATACTGAAATAAATAAATGAATGGTTTGAGCTTTTTCAAAAGTCAAATCTGCACTTAAGCATCAAAGCTGTGACTAACCAGAACAGGCCACTTCATTCATTCTCCACACTGATCTCCAAAAACACCATCAGCCAAAGCCAGTATTACACTGCCAAGCAGTTAAGCCTGTATTAGAGCAAAGATTTAGCTCACAAAATGACTGAAAAATAAAAAACCACCAAGTCTTTTTATCCTGAAACCTATCCTGGAATTCATAAGCATAGTAATTGTACTCTGATTTGTTTAGTAGCATTGTTTAGTTCCAGTAAAATCCACAAAGGAATTTAAAATTATTTTTTTAAAGGCCAATTTCCTAATGGGCAGACTCAGGGAATGCTTTTGCAAAGGACACATTAACCATGAAATCACTGCGTGATAAAAGCCCAGGGTAATAAACATGTCGAGTTTAGCTGTAAAAACCTAAATTTGGCATTGCTTGATCACTAGTCTGCTTAGAAATGTGCAGATGTAGGCACAGTAATGCTTTTCTGGTTCCCATAAAGGCTGCCCAAGGCTAAGCTGAAGGGATTCAGGACTGGGGTAGGGAGTTCCTCATTGCCCCAGCTATGCTGGGCCCAGGCTGAACAGGGAATTGGCTGAGAAGTGCTCCCACCAAAGGCTGTGTGTGCTTCCATTAAATGTGAAAGACAGTCAAGAGAAACATTTGCTGGAGTACAAAAAGGACTTGTTTACTTTTGCAAAGCAAGTGGTTTTAATAAAAACTTGATGACACTTACTGCACTTTATAAAGAGCAGAACACTGGTCCTTTGCCAGGGCAGACACTCTCAGTGCAGCTTTGGGCTTTAGAATTGTTTGCTTTTTCATTGTCATCTGCACCTTGTTTTTTTACACTTACCCTTATATTTAACATATTTCAAAGGGATATATCTGGCCCAGGAATATAGTTAGTATATTGCTTACAAATTAATTTGTACAGGCTTTATTTGTAATCTAGAGGCCAGGAACAAACTGTTAATGTCTAATAAAGGAAAACCATTTATGATGATGAAATATGTAAAAGAAACAACTTTGGCTCTGTCTTGCTCTGACCCCTGACCTGGAGGTGCCAGGCATTTCATTTCACCTGCCTTCTTTTTTTTTTTTTTTTAAATTCTGTTTCATATCAAGAACACAGTACATTTTTAGAGAAACAATACCTTTACTACAAAACCATGTAAATGATTATATACAAAATGGTTACTGGAATTTGGTTTTGTACTGCAGTGACAGAAATAACTAGGTGCTGACATTTATTTACGCTTCCTTAATACTAAGTACATCACTCCACTGATCAGGGTAAAGGCAAAGGCAATCCAGGCTAAGACAAAGGAATAGCCATATTGGCCCTTCGAAACTTCCATTCTATATCCAAGGCTCTGGTGCAGTTCTTCGTGCCTGTCTGTGTAAATGGAAGCTGCAATCATAACACACAGACCTGCAGGAGGAAGAAAATAATAAAGGTCAGCATCTTAAAATATTATCAGTACACAAAACTATTCAGTGTCTCTTCTGTCAGCTGCTTCCAACAATGTCCTTTCTTTGCAGACGCTCGTTTTCCATCCTCTAACTAACCTGGAAGTATTTCAAGACATATTTTCAGTTCATTTGGCAGGCTTTAAATTTGAAGTGCTGTTGTGTATCTATGTCATTTGCAGTGAACAGAAAATGGTTCTGAACATCTGGGTAGTTTTTAAGACTGACAAAAACCAAAGTGAATACTTGCCTGTAACAATTAGAGTTATTTAGTGTGCTCAAGAAGTTCAGAATCTCAAATTCTTTCCCTTCAAAGTTTAAATTACTTTATCCTGAGCAGTGGTGACATCCATGTTTTAACTGCCAATATATTACAGAATGGAACAGTTCACTGTTTGAACAATTATGAAGGATAAGCTATGGCCTCAACAGCACTAGAGAGTTCTCATGCAGCTTATTCTTTTTGAAACCTTCTCCTGCTTTTCTACTTTCACAAAAATATCATTGAAGTCAAAAGCGTTGAAAAATCACTCACATGACAGGAGCTGGATGATAGAGGTTAACACAAATCTTTCTCCTTGCTTCAGACGGAAGAGTTGAAGAATGAAAACCAGAAATGCCACACAGCAGAAAATGGTAGACAGGATCATGGCGGCCTGAACAGCCTGAATTGATTGATACTCTGCAAAAACAAAGCAGCCTTGATTAAAAATAGTTTCTCTCTTTGCCTTCTCCTGCAAGGAGTAAAGGGGCAGGGCCAGCTTCTCTAAGTAGGGGTTCAGCAGATGGAGCAAGCAGTTGTGTGTGCATTGCACAGGCTGGTTCTCCTCTGCTTCCTTGCTATTAATACAGCCAATGGCTTAAAGACTTCTAAAAGCTTCTCATCAAACTGAATGAAAACACTGAAGAGACTGCTTCTGCCACACCCCACCCTTTGCTGCCATCCATGTCCTAGAAGCACAGTGGAAGTGCCAGCTGTGCCCAACAGCTTCCAAATGCAGACCCCAGCCTCCCACCAGACCTGGAGACAGCCCTGTGAAGCAGCAGACACACCTCAGCCACCCCTCATCTCCCCAGGCTGGGCACCTGACTGCAGTGGACACAGAGTAATACAGAGAACAATTGCAAATCCTCAGATCCGGGTTAGCTGAGATACCCTGTGTGGCATCAGCTCACTGAATATTACAGGCCCTAAACCAACCTGATGCCTGGAAAACAAAATTACTTCATGGGTACATGGTTCTTCAAACTATTTACCTCTTTAATGTACATGCAGATTGAAAGTCGAGAAATAAATAGAACATTGGAGAATACTTTCAATTTTTGTAAAACAGGCTATTACACTAGGCTGTATATTAAGACTTCCTTGTTAAAACTCCAGCTTGTGTTTCCTTCTACTTTTTCCCCCATTCTAGTACACAGTCAGTATTTTTTGGTTCTTCTCTGCAAGTTCAATTCTGAGGTATATTCTGTCACTGTTTTTACCTAATTTTTTAAAGAACTCGTTAGCAGTCATTGTTAGTAGTTTGTGTTTACTCTTGCATTGGTCTCTTAAGTGCACATGACAAGTCCTTCTGCCTTCCTCTCACAGAAACTGTTAGAACAGCTGCCTTTCCAAAATGAAAAACTAATATTAAAGTTTTTAGAAGATCTGCCTAGCTAGGACATGCAGATTTTTGAAGAACTATAAAACTGCCCCTGTAAATTTCACAGTAATTTCAACAGATCTGCGGAAGGAACACAGGCATGGAGAGGCACTCACCATTGAACTCATCAGTGATAGCCATACAGATGCTCGTATTTGTGGTACACATTCTCCAGACATCTGTAGAAAAGTTATCTCCCACCCACCAGGCCTGCAAAATAAAAGTAAAGGGCTCTTACAGGGAGAAAAAACAAGCAAAACCCACAAAACTCCTTCCTTGTCCAAGTGTCTACTGATCAGATACATCAGCTGTAACAATTTTCTGTTCATTTTTGATGCTTAACCACTCAAATGAAATGTGAGATCTCGTGGCATTTTGGAATAAAGGGTACATAATTATCCACACCTCTTTCTCATTTTAGACCTCTGTGCAGTAGGTAAGGGCATCTTAAACATCCCAAAGCACAAGGGATTTCCACTGTTTGGGCAAAAATTTTGCATCTTCCAATCAGTCCTTGAGACACTGAGACAAGATGTGCTTTGTTCACACAGACCCTGTTTAGGATGCACACCTCTCTGAAGGAACAGCATTTGCTAATTTGCAGGAAATAGCATCACCTGTGAGACAGAAATCCTTTATAGATGTTCTGGCTGCTGCCACTGATGTGATTCCTGTCAATGTAATGCAGCTGTGCTGAGGTATACTATGGCATCTGTCTGGTAATGGCTGCTGACAAATTAAGATCCTCCTGTGGTATTTCTATTTTGAGGTTTTAACATTCAAGGCAAAATGGTACCGCAGTGTCTGAGCAGATTTTTACAGTAGCCTAGAAAATGACAAGCACTCCACAAGTGTCATTTCCTCAGGAAACCCATTCCCATTCCAACAGCTACCCAGGCCTTTGTTTTGACTAGAGCTGCACAAAATACAACTTATAAATACGATTCCTGGTAGAATCTGCTGCTTAAATAGACATTCCAGAAGCCTCACAGCTTACTGTGCAGCTTTGCAAACAATACTGCAGTTAAAACTATAATATATTACCATAATATGATATATTATGGTAGTAGGCATATGGATAAACATAACACTGTGTTTTAAGAAAAATAATTACTTTCTCAGAATGCATTCATTTGGATTTTACAATCCAAGTTCAATATGTTATTTCTCAGCTCTGAGCTCTATATAATATATAGATACATAGCATAAAATATAATAGAAGGTGGTTGTACAGTTTAAGTTTTTAATTGTTCAAAAGTAGCTAAGGACACAAAGCAGAGTGCACAGGCTTTTATTTCTGTAATAATTTGGGTTGTGTGTAGCAGATTTGAAATAAGATTACGTTGCTTTGCCTATTGTCTTTGCTTTCTAAATATTCAAAGGAGCAGGGTAAGACAACCTGCTCTAGTGCTCAAATAATGACCTACTTCCATGGAACAATCAACCAGCTGACTAAAATGTAACACCTGAGTTTGTACACTTCTGCAATAAAAAGTTGTGGGTAACACATCATTTCACTTGGAGCATGGTCTTCACTAAATAGTGTTTTCAGCAGCAAATTTTTTTAATATCAAAAGCCTGTACATGCATCAGACCTCATAGACAGATTCCAGTGCACACACTTCTGATCAGGATAGAGGGCTGTTTTGGAAAATGGAAAATTACATTAAAAACTAAATAAATATTGGAGGGTAAATTCTTTCTGAACACAAAAATAAAATGGAAATTTGAAAAGAATGCAACATAAAATATTCTAAAGCTTTGTGTTGAAAGTGCTTCAACTTAATGGATACAGATACATTCATGGTGTGTCTCATGATTTAACTGGGCACCTTGGACAAACACTTGTGAGACAAAGCACACCCTGACTGAAATTATCTCCACACATCATTCACTAGCTGTTTGACTTCATGTACTTGACACAAAAGGACAGTGGACTTTCCACCCTTCTCTCCTTCATATCCAGCTGAATGAAATCCCAGGGCTCCACCCTGTAAATATCCTTCCTGGCCAAGTCTCTCCCAGGGGAGAGGACCTGCTGCCTGGAGCTTACAACATGTTGCCATGGATAGCCTTATCCACCAGCAGCATGAACATCCAAGGCATTTTTGTTACAGAAGGGTCTCAGGACACCAGTGTGCCCAACAAACTTAGGTCCCCTCAGTAAGCAAGTTGAAGGCTAGAGGAGAAAATCTCAATGTTTATGAAGCAAAGAAATTGCAGTGTGTTTGAGAGACAAGGAGAAGAAATGACACTTACATTGTCAATAGTTGAGATGAACAGCAGTGCTGCTGAGGTTATGTGAAACACAATAATGAAGGCCAGGAGAATCAGCATCCTTGCTCTGGGGAGGCTTTAGGCTGAGATAAATCTGTTGAACATAAGGAAGTGCATGAACAATCTTTAAGAGCTGTCAGTGGATAAACCTGCAGTTATGGTGCTGTTAGAGACCAACATCAGATGCAGTTTGAGTCCACAGCACGTGTTCTATCTCTGCAGATACTTAACTGCCATCAGGGGTGTTAAAATGAATCACAACTTGAAATGAAGCCAAGAAGTGCATTTTGCAACCTTCCAGCATGATGGCTGCAATGAGTTAACACACAAAGAAGTTTCTTCTGTGTGCAAGGATGGAAAACTCCTTCATGTTGGCCTTTAGAGAAGTGCATTTCAAATTACAGTCTCATGTGCAGTGATGATGACATTTCCACTGACTGCAGTAAGGCCTTGTTTCAACCATCCTTCCACAGAAGGAAGAACCAGATTTCAAAAGGATGCTTTTAGAAGAACATTAAGTGCATCAAGAACTACCTCCTAGATTTAGTAACACCTATGTTGTACCTTAGGCCTCACATCCTCTGTTCATACAGTTATAAGCTTTATCCATTGAATAATGACTAAGGACTACCATTTTCTTCTATATATTGCACCTTTATTCAGGGTAGGGCTGAATAAACCCATTAGTCACATAATAATCCAGTTAGCTATTTTATGTTCAGTCACTTAATACTCTCTGTAGGCTACCTATTACCTTCATACCTTATTTAACCCACTTATTACAATGTCACATCTCACGTTGAAAAAACATCAACGTGAAAAAAAATCCCTTCTTGTGTATAAGAGAATCAGAAACTCTATTTCACTGGAATCCCCAGGAAATCTGAGAGCACGTAACCATTAGGTTAGGGAAAACTACTGCTACTAATACACAGAAAAATGCAATTGCTTGACATATCTATTTTTTCTTGGCCAGAAATTCTTGCCAATTAATATACGCCATAAGGAATCTGCAGTCTTGCAGATCTTTGCAGTTAAGGTGCCCCATTCTGTACATCATCTGCATGTTGTCTCTCATCAGTATATTAATGCATATTTCTCCCTTTCCTTTCCTTTGGACACAATCTATGATGTCAAATGATGCCAGTCACATAACACAGTAAATATCCAGAACAAAGGGCAATTATGAATTTTGAGACTTCCATGATTTTTTTCATGTCTAACCCCCTCTCTCCTACTTCCATTTACTGGAATCATGAACCACACGAATAATTAAACCAAATAAAAGGACTACTCTGACAGCATTTTTAAAGCAGCTCGACTGGCACTCTCATCGGGGCAAATAATAACTACTCTGCAAAACTTTAACAAAAAGATAATTGACAGCATAATAACTCAGTGAATAGAGACCAGAAGTTCCAGACTAATCCTCTCCTTCTCCACTGCAGTACAGAGCTATAACAAGCTCAAAGGCAAACAGCATTAAAGTGCTTTTGTGAAAAATAAGTGGATAGCCTTATATCCGTATCTAATTAGAATGACTGAATGGGAGAGCCAAGTCAAACCCTAAAATAGGAAAAGCAGCTACTCTAGTGTGTATTCCTTCCCATTTCCTCCCTGTTAAACTCTTCCTTCTCAGCCACAACAAAGAACAGAAAGTGGCAATTTCCTCCATTGAGCTGATTCTACTGTATGACTCAAGGTCCTCTGGATCCAGTTCCGCTTCCAGAAATGTCATTCATGGCTCTCTACTGAGCCTTGCTTGAATGAAAGGAAGAAGAAAGGAAAAGAAGATATTTTGTGGGTTTGTATAATGCCACATCAAAATATTTTCATGGTGATATGTACCAGTCTTTGCACAGCACCCTCTTGTCTTGTGGCTGTTTTTTTCTGAGATTCATTTCTTGCACAGATGGTATCTAAGCATTCAGTAATGTAACAATCATCTGCCACATAAGGAGAGAGAACCAAATTGTACTCGGTATTATTTTAAGAATAACAATGCAATTTCATCTTATTACATGAAGTAACATAAAGTAAGAGAGACCAAAAAATGTAACCTAATTAAAACAAATCTTGCAAAAGCAAGACTTGCCAGCACAGAAGAACCCACTTTATCTTCAATCAAGTGAATGCTTTTGTTTTACTGTTTTCAGCCATAAAGAGAAGTGTTTCAGAAAGGATAGATAAACATGTATGGCTGGTGAGGAGAAGACATTTTTTGTTTTACCCAAATAAAGCCAAGATGAAATGAAAGAGATTTTTGTTTTGTCTTTACAAAAGGACAGTAAGAAAGGTCTAATGTTTCTGTTACTAAGACCCTTCCTAACAACCATCTTTAGATTACTCCTCCTGACTTGCTGGCAACTGCTCCCTTCACGAGCTGCTCCAACTTCTGTGCACACAGTGCTAAACAATGACACATGGAGACAGGAATTAAATACACTGGGGGAAAAGAAGGAGACAGACCATTTCCAAGTAATTAATACCAGGAAAAGACTACAAGAACTGGTTATCCAATCTTTCATGCCTGAGCAGGATCCCAGAAGTACACAGACCTCAATCACTCCTACAAACTTTCCCTTCCCATAGACACCCAGGAGTTTCTGTGGTTCATCCCAGCCTGCACAAGGAATAATGATGGGAGGAGGGTTTTCCAGAGAAACTCTCTGAGATTTGGGGGCAGGAAGCAAAGAGCAGCTCCCCTCTTCCAAGATGCAGCCATCAATTTCGCAGATGCTACTACAGAATCTGCATCCCTCTCTAGGCAGAAATTCTGGATTTCATCTCTCAGACAGAACTACTAGTTCTTCTCCACTCCACAACCCTGGAATTCAAAACCTTACTGTGCCAGATTCAAGATTCTTCCACTCCCTCAGCAAGAAGCTCTTCCTTCCCCAGTTCTCTGAGGACAGCCTGCCCGGGAACATCTCCTAGCAGCAGGCAGCTCCTTTCCTCTCCCTTTGCGCAAGGGAAGGACACAGTTACAGAGCACTGTTTGCATTAACATTCAGAATTATTTTACTAATGTATTACTAATCAAACACTTTGGTAACATCCTATTCTGCACACTAGATGTACTCCTTTTCTTATTTACCATGAACTGTTTCCTGAGCAGAGTGATTTTTCACCTTCTCTCATTTGTTGAAACACACCATGCTCTCAGGTCAAGGTGTTCATGATTTTTAAGTACACTGCCTTTAGGCATGGATGAAGACTGGGATGATGCAACAGATACTGTTCATCATTCCCCAAAGTGGCTTGAATTCTTTTAATAGTTTTTACACACACACAATATATGAGAAAAGCTTTTTGGACACACTACACTTAGGATGATGGAGCCACTCTTCTCAGAAGTACGTGATGAAAAGACTACAGGCAGCAGTTACAAGTTGAAACAAGGAATATTCCAATTGTGAAAAAAGTATTAATTATATTCAATGAGCATGATTAAGTACTGGAACAGGGCCCATGAGGCTGTGGGATCTCCATTCTTGGACATCTTCCTGACTTGACTGAAGCAAGGCCCAGAACGTCCTGATCTAACCCCCTGCCTGGAGCCAGAGTCTGCACCAGAGACCTCCAGAGGCCCCTTCCAGCTCAGCTCTCCTGTCAATCTGTAGCTATTTCAGGAACCTCCCTGTACTAATCTCCAGCAAAGCTCTGACAAAAGAGAACATAATATTTGACTTAGCTCATCACATGTGCCATTAGAAACAGATTTGGGGGTTATAGTATGCATGACATTGGATGTCAACATGAATTCCTTCCATTGCAAGCCTCAGCATTTCATACCACTTCACAAGGTATGGTGTAAGGCAGAAGTGGACAGATACTGCTGAGCTACAAGTGCAGACTGCCACTGGATCTAGGAAGAGTAAGTTACAGGAATCCCACTGAACGCATCCAGATTTGCTGTGGTAATAACATTTCCCACAAATGCTGTTAAGTTGCAGGACATTTACACAAAACACATTGAAAACAGAATGCCAATTATAGCAACAAGTATTTTTTTCAATTAGTGCAGAAGTAATTCTCCAGTGCTACTCCATTCTACATGGGGAGGATAAATGCAGCACTTCTCTTAAATCTCTTCAGTAATGCAGAGTTTTGGAAGTAGTAGTTTGCACTTGCCATGGGAGCCAGCCTGATGAGCTTTAGAAGAAGTGGCTAAGAAGGGCCTCTGCTATAATCCCCTGGACATGCAGAGACAAGTACATTTACACAGGACAAGACACTGCAACCATCATAGAACTGCACAGTAAAATAAGGTATCTAGGCCAGGGTTTTCAGCATTTCTGAACTGTAGTGTTTCAAAACTGGATTGTCTCCCTATGTCATATCACACACAAAAACACATCCCCTGCAGAAAAGCCTCAGTTTATCTCCAGGATAAAATTTATCTTTAATGTCCATCAGTACAAAGAAACACGACTATTTAAGTTTTTTCTGCTGTTTAGTACAGCAAGCAAGCAAAAATGAAAAGTCTTTGACAGTTCTTAACAGAAGTTTTATCACTCCTTTCCAACCCAGATGTCACCTCCACAACAAACACTTTCCTCCCAGGCAGTTCAACTCTGCTGCCAGGCTGTTTCTCATGTTTGTGCATACTCAATTTTTGCAACCAGCAATACACAGTGCAGTATGTTTATGCTGAGCTCATCTGCATTGGAAAGGCTGAAGCTTACCCTCCAACACTGGCTGCTGCCCCCACTCCCTAAGATCAAGGCAGGGGGTTTTATCATCCTCATCTGAGCCCATGCATGAGAAAACTTCCACACAGACAATCATGGTTCATACCCTTAGAAACACAGCGAAACCTCTGCAAAACAGCTCCTGCTCTGCACAGACCCAGGCTGGGGGTGTGCAGACTCTCAACACCCACGTTTAGTGTGCTGAAAAGACACACCCAAAACAAGGGGTAGAGGATCTTGCTGAACAAGTTACCATACCTGCAGCTCTCTGCACTGTGAGATGTTTCATTGCAACTAGAACAGCAGGTCTTTGGGCCATCAATAAGCATCCAGCTCAGCTGAACTTTCTTGAGGTCACTGGTGTAAAGCTGAATCAAAGCAAACCTTAATTATCAATTCTTCTGCCCCTCAGTGCTATAATTAAGTCTGAAAATGTCAATTTAGAAGAAAAAGTCTGTATGCTTGTAGCATGAGAAATCTGACATCTCATGATGCATCATAAGTTGTTTGGATTTACATGTTTTGTTCAGAGTTCTTGTGCCACATCTCATGATGTCTCATGACTGAGAACTCAGAAGCTGGCTCACATTTTGCCTGTACCATTGTCTCTAAACTTGCACAAAATTCCCTGGCTTATAAAGAACAGAATGATACTGTTAACTTTCTCTTTTTTTTTTTTTTTTTTTTCTTTTATCAAGTATGAAGCGTTTTGTTTTTCTTGTGTGATTCTCAGAACTGGAACCAAAAGTGAAGTTCAGACAGCAGACTTTCTCCCAAGCCAGCAAGAGCTTTGAGGATTTCAGCAATCCTCTAATGCCTAAATATCAAACATAAAGGACAAGAAAATCAGGAAATGTAATACCACGAGAATAATTACACCAGTTGAAACAATTTACTCCAGTTTCTTTATTTCTTCTGTCTGAGTTAATTTAACAGCTGGGAACACCAACCCTCTTCAAGTGTACATTCAAACTGGGACCTGTTTTCATGCTCAGGTGTTACCCAGCTAACAGCAATACAGAAATGTCCTTCAGTCAGTCTCTGCAGGCAGTGTGGGGACCTCCAAGAAGTGCTGAATGGCTCTGACTACACCTCTACAATACTGAAATGCAAACTACAAGTAACAGTCTTCACAGCACATGGGCTCCCACCCCATTTCTTCCTGGTGTGAAGCTAAGCATGAAGAACAATATGTGTTCTACATGAAATAAAATTTCAGGTCCCTGCTTGATGCTGGCTTTGGAATCAAGAGGGCTGAGTGTCCTGTGGGCCCCTAGATGGCACAGAGACCATCAGCTCTTTTTGTTTGCTTAATTGAGAACACACTCAAGCCCACAAGCTCTTTCTGCTACCTATTTTATGTGGAAGGAAGAGAGCTTTGCACTTGTACTTCCACCTGTTTTTCAAAGTCCTTCCTCACAAAGCAAGGAAATCAGAAGGAAATGAATCAAAGTTCCCCGCACCCAACCACTATATGAAGGCAAAAAAAAAAAATCAATACAGCAAAAAGTGAATTGACAGTCTTTTCTAGAGCTCCATTTGAATGACAACATTTATGGCTTTTTTAACACAATAGAAGAAAATAAAGTAGGGTCAGGTTCTAGATTTATTGGTGCCCTCGCAGCAGGCTGTGTTAAGACCCAGTAACCTCCAGCACAATTACAGCAGGCAACTTGTGTTTTGATAGTGAAATACAGGGGCCTGGAGAGAAACTCACAAGACATAGTATGACCTAGTTTTTATCTATTTTCTTAAAAAAAATTGTGCCTTACAACCAAAGCCCTGAGATCTGCTTTTTGTGTGCACCACAACTAATACAAATGTGCACCTAGAGCTTAATAAAATCTTTTGTTTTTATGGTGTTTGGATGTCTGTCCATCCTGGTGGGACTACCTGAGCAGCAGCAGACTTAGAGTGAACAAGCTCCTGTGCCTGGCCTCCCTAACCCCTGTGTGTGAGGGGATGCTCAAGCACCCCTTCAGCTCTTTCTCATGTTTCACATACACTAAATCTGGTCTCCTCTTCAGAAACCCCACCTAGTTACCAAAAGTGAAAGAGACTGTGATTACAGGTGGGTCTGGCAGATCACTTCCTCCCTTCTCACCCTGTCCTCCTCATTAGATCTATGCTACCAAGCCAGAACCCCAAAGTCTGGGAAATTCTAACCCTGCTGTTCCATATATTTCCAAATATTTCCAAGAAGCAAATTGCAGCAAAAATGCAACATGCTAGCTTTGAATATGGAGACCCAAAGAAGCTGATGTTTCTAATTTCTCAGGAATGCTATTAATAAAACTTTGACCTAGGGATGCCAGCATTGCTGCCACTTCTGTAACTCAGTCATTTATTTGCAAACAAGTTTGGGCTGGGTTTAGACTTGCCCTACCACTCCTTTCACTGTGGCCCTGCTGTGTGCACTGCAGAGGAAAGTCACCCTGCCATGAAGCCTTTGTGGGCAGACTCAGCAAAAGAAAACCAGTAGGACCTATGGGAACACAGGGACACAATGCCCTGTTGTGGGGTGAGGAAGAGTCACTTACTGGAAAAATGAGCCTTGTGACATCTTACCTGAAATCCTAAAAAACTGCCTGAAGCTTAAAAACTTCAAGAAAGATGTATTCAAATACACCTGCAAAACCTTGAAGAGACATTACTAGCCACTATATGCTGAGAAGACAATTTAGCAGGTACAGAAGTCAGCTGCCTACACAGACAGACATATTTGAATGAAAGCCTTTAAGACTTCATCTTCTCAAAACTGCTTTTTAGAAGGTTTTGTGTGGTCAGAAGAAAGGGAATGTTTCTCCTCCTCCAGAAGCACAAATCACACCATCCTCAAAAGTAAAGTTTTACACATTCTTGTGTTTCCCTAAAGCACTTTTTCTTGTCACTGTACTTTTAAACCAGATAATAATAACCTCATATTTAAGATGTTCTATATTTGCATCTAATCCCAACACAACCCACAATGGTGTAAGGTAGGCTGCCATATTACTAAATAACACCTAAAAGGATTGCAATTAATCCCTGATTCCCATCATAGTCATCCACTCTTCCACCTTCAGTTTATGCTGAGCATCACATGCCTTTGGCAAATGCTAACAAAACAGTCTTTCATCAAAGACACCCCATGGTTCAAGGGATTTCTCAAAGGGCACATATTGTTTGAGAAAACCCAGCAGTAATTTGAAAGAAGTAACCACTTGTATATTGCAGTTTCTGGTTTCTTACAAAACAAAAATGTATTCTGTCAGCTTTCACAAAGGCATGTGCAAAACATGTTATAAAATGTTTGTAACTTAAGTATGTATGGGTAGAGCTTAACTGTATTCTCAGAGAATGAAAGAAAGCTCACATCATTTCAGGTGTTCAATGCATGCTCTCTGTTAACCTAGTTTCCTTGTTGTGCACCAGATACCACTTCAATATAAACAAAGTTGTGGTGTACATTAAAACTTTCTTAACAATCAGGCTGGTCTAAAAGTACTTAGAGCTTGTTTTCCTAAGCTTTACAAGACAAGAACTTCTCGTTCTGACTTGCTCATTTTCAAAGATCAAGACAGAATGGGGATATACTTGCTTGCAGGTCAAGGCAAACACATGGAAGGAAAAAGAACAGTTTAACTTAGAGATGAAAATAAATGGCTATAAATCAGATGTGAGAACATTTAGGATGTAAATTACAACTCTTAGAGCTGTCACATTCTGGAACAGCCTTACAATCACCACAGCTTAGGAAAAAGAGAGCTCCACAAGAAAGGATTTCTGTGACGCAGGGACTGTGCTAGCAGGGTGACAGACCCGCTGTCCTGAGAGGACCCTGCAGCTCTGCTCTCCTGTGAAGCCTCTCAACAACTTCACTGAGGTCTCTGTGTGCTTCACAAGAGGCTTTTTGCATGGTACCCATGCCCTTGGCACCCAGCTGGATTCTCTGCCCTGCTCCAAGGGCTGCTGGCAGTTCAGGAACACCGTGGTGACCATGAGGACACACAGCCAGCTTGGAGGGACCACTCGTTTCTCAGATGAGTGGCAAAGCTTCCAAGAGTGACCGTGGCCTGTGTCCCTTGTCTGAGGGTGACCTCAGGGCCACCAGTGCCTGCCAGCCCCCCAGGGCAGTGGTCAGGAAGCACAGAACCCTTTGCAGCTTGCTGGCACAGCCCTGCCTCTGGCTCAGGCTCCATGGAGCTGGGACAATGACATGGGGCTGCTCTTATAAGCTATTCAAGCTATGAGAACCCTCCTGGGAACCTGCTCCTGAAACAAAGAGCTGAACTGAGGTGTGGCCTGGCCTCACCCCTGCTCAATCACTGTGTGGCCACATTTCACTGTTGAGGGTGTCCCTGTTCAATACCTTGGCAGGGCAGGGAGTGACAGATCAAGTAAAATACCAGACCTTTGTATCAGGTTGACAGATAAAATGTGTCCTCAGTCAATGAAAAGGGAAAAAAAAGCACACCTGCAGCATTGACTACACGTTAACATAATTCTGAGCAAACCTCAGACCCTGGGCTCTACTGACTACAGACTGCTGCTTATCCAGAGATTATTACAGATACAACAGAACAGCTTGAGTGATTTATGATGTTCCACCTAATTAACCAACAAACAAAGGCAGAAAAGGTCTGTCTTTCCAGATTGAAAGCAATGCATTTAATTCCATATGAATAAAATCTGATATTGTTTTAACTTTGGCAGATGCTCTGTGGAAATTGCTAGCAATCAAATGTGTTGCATTCATGTGATGCATTCACTGTTGTAAAATTTTCAAACTGCTTATTTTGATTTGGCCTTGACTAGCACTGTGTTGAGAAATTTTGGTTTTAGTTATTCCAGAGTTTACACATCATCTATCAAGAGTGTGAAAACACATTTCTATTGGTGGTACAACAGTTGGTTATAAAATAAAAAGCTCAAACTCTCCACAACTACTACTATTACTACTACTTTGTTTGACAGCAACATTGTAGCACAGGATTACACTGAATACTCAGCCTACCTCCAGAATGAAATTTTTACACCATAATTTGTAATCAGTGCAATTGAAGTTGCCAGGTAGACTCTACAAGTGCAGGTAGAAGGATTTCTCTGCCTTGTTTGAGCACACTCAGTGCACAGCTGTTCTACACTGGCTGCTCTATGGGAACAGCCCCCTCAGCCCCTGGATCTCTTTGCTCTACCCCACAGCTGCACCTTGAGCAGGCTGGACAGTGCCAGGGTCACTGCACACCACAGTGCCAGGTGAGGGTACACCAAGCACCCGGGCAGCTGGGAAGGCTCAGCCAGAACCCTTCAGTTGTTGTTCACAGACTGTTCTGCAGGCTCTGGACTTGGGTTTGTTTCTGCCCTTGAACTCAACAGTGGGTTTGTTGTTTCAGTGGACTGAACAGGTGAGTGTGCACATGCACCTCAGCAGAGACATCCAGGGCCTTTGGAAGGTCTGTTTCTCTCTGGAAGGAGGCCAGAATTGTGATCTATTTCGGGACACTAAACACCTGCATTAAACACCCGAGGGAGGGCTCATACTGCCCACCTCGGCTGTTTGTGGCCCATGCAACTCCAAACATAGCACAGTGTTTAAGGATCAGTGAGGCAAACCATAAATATATATCCTATAGCCATCTTTAAGGGGTGTTTGAGTCAGTCCACTTTCTGCTCCACCTACAGGCTCCTGTGAAGATCTCTACACAGCCAGAGGGTTGTATTTTAAGGTCACACCCAAATTATGAGGCTTCACCTGGCATGCACATACCATCATTAAACCTGCCCATGAAACTTCACCGGCAAAATAAAAAGGTGTAATTACATTTTCCCCATTCAGTGGAGAAATAATAATTCCTTTGATGGATGAATTCGGGCCATCGGGCTTTCTCTTGAGTCTCACCCAGCAAGATGTATTTTCTAAAATTTATGATGCTTATCTTCCTAATGAAGTCATAAACATCACCTGGCATTTTGAGATATATTTTACCAAGTTATCTACTCTCTAAAACAGTAAAGTTTTTTTTAAAAAAAACAAACCAGCATAAACTGAAACTCCACTGCAAAGATCATGGTTTGCTTTGAGCATCCAAAAAACAAGCAAACCCTAACAAACACTGAACAGCTCCATGAATGGAATTCCTTAGCACTGTGCTTATGTTCCCCCTGCATTTCCTCTGAGACTAACTTGATTTCAATAAAAGCTGTGCATTCCTTTCTACTTTCAAATCTGGCTGTGCTGAAGTATCGCATGGATTTTACATAGAGTGTTTGCTTCACTTCAGAGTAAATCTCTTTCTTATTAGTTCCTGTGTAACACAGTGCCTCATTCTGCTGAGTCTTCTTCCAACAGGAACATGGAGGAGGACCTGGAAAGTACATCTGCTAGCCAGCAGTATAAAAGACCTTGTCCCCAGAGACCTACTTATCTCTTTAATTAAACACATTCTTGTCCTGATTTATGTCGGGATGTCATCATGTCTTACATGATGCTCAAGACACAAATAAAATGTGAAGTGCCAGTGGAAAATCAAAATATATTCAAGCCACTGAGGTGAAAAGGGAAGAGTCTCCTTGTGCTGCCACTGATCTTATTTTTAAATGACAGGGAAACAGCATTATGAAAGGAGACAGCCTACACCTAATATATTTAGCAAAAGTAGAGGAAGGTCTTGCTTCTCTAAATACACATATGGGACTCATCAGTACAACCTTCCTCTAATCATTGAAGGAATGTCAAACCTGAGATGGGAAACAGCCTTGAGACAAACAAGAAAACAAAATAAAACCCATAATAATGGAAGTAAAAGAAAGACACAAGGCAACTGTAAAGCAGGAGATGTTAATAAATCAAAAGGGGTCAAGTGCATTAACTGAAAGTGGGTGTAAGATGGAGATACTCATTTCTTCTAAGCAAGGTTAGCCAGCAACAATAACTCCAGCATCTATGAACTGAGACAGAATCTTTGTCTAAGATCATAATGTTGCAGCAGTCTTCAGTCTTGACCTGCTCAGTCTGTTGAACAACTTCCTTTATTAACAAGGTTTTACATCTGTGTAACCAAATAAAACTCACTGTTTTTCCTCACTGGCAAATCCACAGCATAAACACTGTTTGTGTGTTTATGATAGAAGTCTTTCCAGACCACAAATAAAGAATACAACACCAGTATTGTCTTGTCTACTGCCTGGATGTTGTTTTTATTTGAAATTACATTAACACATCACTTTCCTTTCCAAACCAGGGACAAGAAACTAACTTGAAACTAACAACAAACTGATCACCTTCTGAGTCTTCACGTATTGCTGCATTTCAACTCCAGTTAATGTTGATGGCTATTGGCAGAGTAATTCCTGGATTCCTGGCTGGGCAGACAGCTCTGGTAACATCCCTGTCAGCCACACAGCTGGCATGATACAATCTGTACACATCTTTATTCAGCATGGAGGATGAATCTTCCCTCAGGTATCCCAACAGTCTATTTCCTAACTCAACTCTACAAGTTCACAAAGAGATTCAGAGAACAGCAAGAGTTCCTTCTTTCAATGTCTTGAAGCAAAGGTGAAGTCCTGAAATCTTATGCTGAATAAACTCCTACCAGCTTCTGGTGCCCACATTTACCATATGCCTTTGCTTCCACTCCACTTTGATTTCACCAGCTGTGGCAAGTACCTGTACCCCAGCTGCATTCCTTAAGATGGCATTTGTCACACACTCTTACAAAAATGTTGTTAGACCTCCAGCAAACTGCAATTCCCATTTCTCCCCCTAGTGAAACTCATGCCCAATAGTCCCCTGCCATTTGTGTGGATTCCTGCCTGCCCGCATCTGCAGCCACCTGGCACCTCAGTCCAGCAGTCCAGGCTCACAGCTCTTTCCTGAACAACACGGAAAGCCTTCAACACCTGAGAGCAGGTCTGGATGAAGGAGTCACTATAGACTATTTTTATTTCACAGAGAAAACATCTGCTCAGGCACACGAAGAAACTTATTTTATATAGTTAACACACCAGCACTGTATAGATAGAATCTGCAAATAAATGAAAAGAAATAACTGCTTTTTATTTTACTCATGATGAGCCAACCATAGCTGTTTACTCCCAAAGTTCCTAAAGAAAACCCCAACAAAATTCAGTGTGGATTTCACAGCTGTTTAGTGGGTTTCTTCACAGCCCTGTATCAAGTCAGAAGATACTTCTAAGATGCTCCACTGCAATGATTACTGATCATTTACATACTATTCCCAACTGCTGGGAGGAAAAAAAAAAAAACAAAAACCTTCCTGCACCATGTGAACAAAGTATTCCTGCCAAGAAATTAATGGAGAGGCTAAACTTCAGGTTTCTTGATGGCAGCATTCTGTGAGTAAGAGCAAGTTGTGGATAAGTCTACTGAGGAACCGACAGCAGTGCACTGTTCTTCCGAGAAATGTCCAAACAAGGAGCTGACCTCTCAAATCCAATACTCAATATTGCAGACAACCCACGTTACTGAGAGCTGCCTGTCCAGTATCTAGCACACAACCTCCCCGAAGTAAGTAGGGTATTACATACAGATAAAAAACCCCAGTGACTGAAACTGCAGTTTGACTCAAGTGGAAAAACGTTTAATGCTGGCAAAAACCTCATAAACCGAAATCTGCACTGAATTACATCTAAGTGTATTTTCCTTCCACTGGGAGGGCGGGGGGGGAGAGCTGCCAAGAGCTGCTACAACGTTACTGCAACACACGCGAACTCCGCCGAGAGTTCATTACAGAAAAGAACAGAAAGAAACCGTGGAGAGCGCGAACTTTCTGCTGGTTTGGCCCAGCCTGGACTCACTGGCGAGGAGCCCCTCGGCCCGCCCCGTCCCGCTCCACGACGTCCGGGGCGAGGGAGCGGGGCCGGGGCTCGACGGGACCGGGACCGCTCTCCCCGGCCGGCCCAGCAACGGCGCAACACCGCAGCCACCGAAATTAAATGTGCTTCGTAGTAAACAAACGCGTGCTTTTAATTTTTTTTCCCCATTTCTGGCGGTTCCTTCCTCCCCTGGCCGGCGAAGCTCCCCGCTTCCCCCCGCCGCAGCCCCGCTCCCCCCGCGCCCCCCGCCCGGCAGAGGCTACTCACGGGCGCGGGCCTGCGGGCAGCTCT
>JBBMKD010000040.1:6080489-6134195 GCA_037834095.1 Argya squamiceps
GCCCCGGGCCGCCCCGGGCGGCAGCGAGTGCCATGTTAGGGCAGAGCCGCCCTGGCCGGGAGCCCGGCGCGCCAGGCTCGGCTCGCTGCTGCCTGGACTTGTTCGTCACGCAGGAAAACGTGTGTGTGGAGAGCTGAGGAAAGCTCCGCTCATGAAGCCGTCCCCGGGCAGGGCAGGTGAGAGCGGGGTCACTGCCCGTGCCTCACCACCGCCGCTCTCCTGAGGGGCTCACCAGCCGGCATCGCCAGTAGCAAACGTCTGTCACCAGCTGTGCCCGTTTCCAGCTTGGTTTTCACACGGCCTTCAGCGGGGCCGTGGTATTCACCGTGACTCACGAGCAGGCTGAACACCGTAATTCGGCTTTTTGGCTGCCTTGCATGTTTTGGTGTTGGTGCAGCCTCTTTGCTTGCTCAGATGGCAAAAAGGTCTCACCTGCCCTTACCACAGTATGATGTTGGTGAGGAAATCTGTCTGTTCCCGTGTGACTGCCAAGCTGTCTGCTCTGTATTGTTTTCTTTTGTGTCTTGCCCTCTGTTACAGTTCTGCACAAGTTGCTGTCAACATTTGCTTTGGATGTTACCTAAAAATCCAGCACACCATGACTCTCTTGGTTCAGACTGTACTTGCAAGTTTACGAGCAGTGTTTCCCAATCCCAGAGATTACCTGTTCTGTAAGACCTGTAGTGAATTCCAGCAACAACATCCCTATTCCTAGAATCTTTACACAAATAGCAATTACTATGCTGAGCAAAAACACTGTGTTGGTCACTACTCAAAAATTAGCAGCACGGCCCTACTTCATTGCACCTTCATTTTTTCTGAAGTGCAGCAATAATGCCATTGTACAGCTGTTAGGAATGTCACATCTTGCTAAAAAGCAGAAATACAGGAACACTATAAAGGAGTTGCTTTGTCAGTCTAAGCACCACCAACTCTACCAAACACTGCAAGCAATTCAACTGGGGTGGATGGCACTTAGTGGCATGGTAATCTCTTATGGTGTCTTTTGCACTCTGATACTAGCTTTAGCTCTGTTGTAACTGCCAAACATATCTTGTGTTCACAATCACTTCAGAATCATACACAAGAATATCCAGTGCTATAAATTGTAGTGAACAGTGCACTGTTCACTAAAATTTATGTTTCTCTAGGCTCACGTATTCCAAGTTTCTGCATAGGAGAGACTGGCACTTAAAGTAGTGGCTGCTTCTTCATTTGTACAACACCTAGTTTCTGGTAATTGCCTTGAAGTTAGACTGGAATGGGAATTCAAAGTGGCTCTCAGGGGAGATGTTCATAGCTCTGGGGATGAAGGAGCAAAAATGAGACTCTTATGAGTATCAGTGGAGGAGACAACCCTGCTTGTCAGTTCCCAGGGATTTCAGGAAAATGATACCTCAGGCTGAGCCAACCACAGCATGACAGCCTGACTTCTACTGAGCTGAGGTATTAGACCTGAAGTCACTTCAACATTCCCCTACACAGAGATAAGTTTGCAAGTGGAATATGACAACAGAACGCTTGATTTTTAAACCAAAGCTATTCCTTACAATTCAAAGTACTAGAAAGAGGTTAACTGTGCTTCATTGTGCACTGCATTTGAGGTGCTGCTTGCTAATTAGTGCAGAATATTGTCCCTATAGGAAAAAATTTACTGTTAAAAATAGCCACCTTTCTTCTCCCTTAATGCCTCATGCTTGCATTTTTAATTGTTGAATAGTTGTCATCCGTAGTTTATCTTAGCTAGAAGCTGAATAAATACTGTAAAAGCAGTATTAACACACTGCCAGATGACTACAGGCTTTTCCTGGAAACAGATTCTCCAGGTTTTGCCTTTCAGGCTTGTGTTGGACTAATGTGCTTTGAGTGATTTTTTTTTTTCCACTAATGCAGTGCTAAGTATCTGAAGGAGGTGTTGACTTTTTCCTGCCTTTCCCTTCCCTAATTTGCATGAGGGATGATGATGTGAAGGGAAATGTGTTATATCCAAGTACTCCCTTCTACTTGTCCAAGTTGACAGCGAAGCTGTTTGAAAGCAAAGTCACTGACAACAGAATTCCTAGTGTGCAAACACAAGACAAGCCATGCCATCCCATGCCAGTTCTTCCTGCTTGTCTTGCTGTGTCCTAGACAGTACCTCTGAAAGCAGCAGAATCCATAGATGAACAGAGGTATCTCTCCCACTCCCCACTACCAGCTGCCATGCAGTGAACACAATTTACCTGTGTATTTGAGATAAGCCTTTTTTTTCCCCAGTACTTAGAATTCCCTTTTACACATGAGGACCTTTCAGAGCCTTTTTTCATGATAGCTGCTCAGCCCGAAAGTGCAGGCTGAGTAGCTATTATGACCAGGAGAGGCTGTATAATGGAAATACAGGGTCAAATATTGATCTTACTGGCATGGTGTGCATTAGCTGGCAAAAGTTCAGTGTGAAACATTGATTTACAATTTGCAGATATGTAAATGGACCAGTAATAGAAGTTACAATCTCATTAATTTGTAGTATAACAAGTGGAATAATAAGCTGGGTTTTTTTACTCACAGTGATTACATAGCTACAGTTTATGCTTTATCATGTATCTGTCAAGATGATGAACAAGTTCAGTATTTTTGTAGCTAGCAGGAATCAGGGCATGCCCTGTACAATAAGAAGCTGTAAGTAAAACCAGGCTAACAAGATCTTTGGATTTATCTGAACAGGAATACAAGTGGAAGAAAGGAACCTCATGCCTGCCACTGACTCCAAGAAAGAGAAGCCTTCAGACTGAGGGAGCTGCTGATCCATGGGGTAATAGAGTAATTACTTGTCCAGCTGTTAAATGGCTTCTGATAAAAATATCTCTGCCTAGACTGGCTGTAATCTGACTTCTCCCCAAATGGAAATACTATGCCAAAACTCCTAATCAGAGGAATATAAGGCACCATCCTCTATAGGCATCCTTGTAATACCAATCCATTAATTTGTCACAATAAAAACCAGCATACCAATGAAAGCCTTTTAGCACAGTAACAAAATTCACACTGTATTTTTCTCCAGGAATCTGTGCAAGAATCCTCCAGATTATTGATTCAGAGTATACAACACTACTGGACCCTTTCTGTGCTTACTTTTCAAAAAGAAGTTACATTTACTGCCATGTCAAAATAAGTAATACTGATGAGCTGGTGCTGATTGCGAAGTGATTTCATCAATGAAACTGAGTGAAATGTGGGCTTGTATGGCAGTGCTGCCATTTCCAGAATTTAATAAATAGGAAGTGTGCTGTAGGATGATTTTACCATTGGACAGTTTTGTGAGGGGCAGGATGGAGAAAACAATGAGAAAGAAGAGAGTAACATGGACCTTTCCTGTTTCATGGCTTTTTAGAAGTCCGTCCAAAGGAGCTGCTAGGGCATAATTTCATTAGTCCATTAAAAACCACTGAGCCATTACAAGGTTCTCACACCTTTGTCTCCCTTTTCCTTTCCCTCTACAGAGATCAGAGGGTTGTAGAAGGTGTCTCAGATCTGTACAAACCTGAGTGTATCCTTGGTAAAGAGCCTGACTCACATACCCCTTCCCACTCCAGCCTTGGGAATGTTTCCTCTCCCTCAAAGCAACATTGGGAGGTTAAGCAAGAGCAGCAGCTTCCCAACAATTCTTAACTCCTTGAGAACTGAAGTCCTTGTTCGGGCTTGCTGAGTCTAGGACAAGGAGCTTGGAAGGAGTTCTGACAAACTTAAAAAATCCTGAGGGATCAGAAGACATTTCCTTTTTCTCCTTCCCTGCTTCCATCGCTTACTGTTCTTCACTGCCTCTTGCACAAGTCCAAAAATATGCTGAAAATTAATGTCTTTAGCTGGCTGCAGTTAGGCTGTACCAAAACAAGTGAAAGACTTGGTCATAAAGAGCACAGCTTTTCAGGGAGCTAGTTCCATGGTTTATACAGCAAATATTTATAGGAGATATTAACTCAAATGTTTGTTTACCATGTTGATCTGCTGCATGTGCAAATCTGTGGAGATGGCATTCAATAAAAAGGAAGAGTATACCCTTCTTTTCTTCCCCACTGTTGGGTGTTTTCCTGGAAAACACTCTTTTATTCTATTAATGTTATAATTGCTTTAAGAAAATCAATACCAATTTCTGGCAAAAGTAGGCAAGGCAAATGGTAGTGCTGCCCCTGGAAATGTATTACTGGATCAAACAAAGCTGTTTGCCAGTGCAGTGATCATATTATGAGGACTTCCTAAAAGCAGTGCCTCAGAAAATGGTTATGGACGAGAGTAGCAAAAGCATTGACTCCAGGGCCCTTTAAATCAGAGGGAATTTGGATGCTGTTGGCTACTGGATCATGTCGCTTTAGCCCATTTGCAGAGTTTTTCTATTTAGTCAAAACTTGGCCAGACAATGGTAAATTAAAAATTAGCTCTGTAACTGGATCTAGCTATTAAAATGCTTTAACATTAGGATTTAACAATCCTAGCTTTGTTTGGAAAAGAAAAGAAAAGGAAATAAATTGCAAGGACTAAAGGCAAGCTGCAGAAAAAAAAATTGCAGAACCTCTGAAGTACAGGGCAGTACGTCAAGGGCTTAATACATTACAAATAAACCTGTGTGTTGCTTACCATCCTGCCAGAACAATTGCAATAGCAACCCAACCCTCCAAATCAAATACTATAGAAAAGAACTTCCAACCAATCACTCTGCTAGAGCCAGGAATGCAGGAGACTAAATTGTATTATTACAGAGGGGAAATAAGGCCTTGGCCACAGAAAATTTGCTGTTGTTTGAAGTCTTCAGGAGTGTGCAGTTGGAGTGGCAGGACTAGGATTTCATTTTACAAACAAAATCCAAAAGAAGGTCAAAGTACCCTACAAGAAGACACTATTTTGAGAAGTAGATACTTGAACTGCGTAGAGGAAGAATATATTTTGTCACTTTGGCTATTGACCTTGTAATCCGAAAAAGGTACAAATCTTTAAATCACTTTAAATCCTTTAGAATTAATTAGAAAATATGGTGTTTCCTTCTCCAAGAGAACAACTCACTCTCAATACACTACAAACAACGTCACATATTTAGGATGCAAGGAGTTAATAGATTTTCATATGATCTGTAAAGTAAAATAAACTACTTAGCATTTTTATTTCCTATGAGTGGCCAAACAAGAAGACTTTCCCATCTGCAACCAAAGCTGAGTGACAAGCAGCCCCACCAGTGAGGACACACTGTTTCTGTATGGTCTGCTCTGCAGATCTCACAGGTAAATAACCAGGGACTCTGAGCCATCAGTGGGATGGTTCTGCTTCCCTCCCCGTGGAGCAAACCACAGCATTCTAGCAGAATTCTCACTCAAATAGCAAACCTGACATGCAGATGCACTTCTCTCTGTATAAATTTGTGCACATGTACATTGTACACTTGTCACCCTGAATTTTCCTGCTTTTCAGTGTTTGTAGTTTGTAGTGGAGATTTTCACGCAGTTTCATATAAACTATGTATATTTTTAAAACGTATCTATTTTGTTTACATATTTCTCTGTTTTAAAAAATACACTAGCAAATACATACACATGGACATTCACATCCAGGAACTGGATAGAAAAGAATTTTGGGGTTAGCATATATTCTGAGGACTGGCCCACACTGCAAAGATTCTAATTCACTTGGAAATCCATCTTTATCATTATGATGTCTCCATGCATGTGTTAGCTCTTTCTAAGTGTGTATTAGAAAAACACAATATTGTTACTCCTACTGGATTCTTATGTAATTTTAAGTATTTTAATGGCCACTTAACTAAATCCCAGAGGGAAGCAGTACAGAAAAGAGAGAAAACAGACTTGCTGAAGTCAGTGAAATATGCATTTAACTCTTCCTGAGAGCATTGGGGTGCTCTGTGAGACATGGACATGGCAATGAACCAGAGTCTGCCTGCAGATATGGATTCTTTAATCTCATTTACTTAAGTGGATGTTGCCACAGGCAAAATTTGGACCTGTGTGCTCTTAAACTAGAAATTGTTTTCATAGTGATTGCAAGTATTAATACTAAATATGCACAGCATGAGCCCTATCATTAATAAGATCTAAGCTTTTAGTGCATTAAAATTTTAATAAAAAGCATAAATTTGAAGTAGTAATGATTCTTACAAATTTTGCATTTTAAATCCTGCTAAGTAAACAGTGCATAAGGGTATCAGGAAACAGCAGTGTGTTGTAATTCTTGCAACATTGTTGTGAGTCTCAGACATTTACTGTTTTCTCAAAGGCAGTCATAGAAATATGAGAAAGCCTTTTACCCTCATATTAAAAAAAATACCAGAAGAAAATGTATTTGACATCTAAAGGAAGCTCAAAATTCACTTTTTGAAACCTATAATTTTTTAATCTTACCATAAAATATGTTGTGGTCTGACACAATGTTTTTGGATGTAGGCACTTGCCAGTACTAAGATGTTAGTTACATAAGGGTCTTCATAAAAATGGCTTAATTTCACAAAGCAGCTGAATTATTTATTCTGGTGTGAGAACTTTGGGAAAGAAGCAAAGACTAGAACATTGCAGCAGACTGTAAAGATCTGGTTGATATAAAGGGAGTGAACAGGAGATGCTGATTAGTTTGGACCAAGGGCTGTCAGTGAGTGGAAGGTTTGAGGCTGAGGAGAGGACTGGAGACTCAGATCAGTCTGTACTGAGTTTGCAGAGCTGGGTGTATGCAGCCCTCTCCTTTCACTCTGGCCCAATTCCTGCTTCCACAGGAAGGAAACACACACAAGTCAGTCAAAAGGAAATCTGAGTGTGCTCCTCCAGGTTGGCCAGTTGTCCAGAATTGACATCTGCTCTTCATTATAGCCATGGATTAGCTGGGCAGTTTGAACAGCCTCACTGGGAGTGATTTCCACAGTGTAAGGATTTAGATCAAGGAGCAGGACTTTGTTAAAGGAAGGAGCAGCATTCTCAATTTTAAGTAAAGATTATTAAGGTTGTAATTTTTTACTTTTAATTTATAAGAAAGTATCATTAGGATGTTCAGGAAGTGAGATGGGAGGTGTCCAAATAAATTTTAGATAACTGAAGGTGCATGAAGTACTCTCCTACAAAAGCTTATAACCTCAATAATTTCAACAGTTTCTTCATTCTTCAGATGTAGGTTATAAAAAAAAATTAAATTATCATATTATCAATATGTGGGGCATAATCTCCTGCTGATGGGAGTCGAATTCTCCTCTGGAAGCAAGTGTTTTTCTGGGAAAATTGTCCTACAAACAGGACAAATCAGCTCATTCCTCACTTCCACAACCTTGTAGGACTGCTGCAGTTTCACTGCAGTGCTGCTCTGCAGGAGGTGGTGGAAGGTAAAGGTCTTGTCCTTGGCAGCCTGTTATGTGTGGGGATGCTGTTGCAGTTACCAGATCAAACAGCCTTTAGCTGTTGGGAAAATACAGACCTGACAAAACTTTGTAGGTGCAAATGGTTGTGTGTTTGGTGAGATTTAGCAACATTCTGTCATCAGCACTGAATTGCTTGAGTTCAAAAGCTGTACAGGACTTCTGTATTGTTCCTGAAAGCATATGTGGGGTCTGTTGGGATGAGTCATTTATCCAGTGTGTACTCTCATTTGAGCTTTCCCATTAGTCTTATCCATTGATGTTTTTTATTTTGAGTTTCTTCATTGAGTTTGGGATGGTGTTGCCCTGGGCAGCTTGTCCTGGGCATTGACTCTTCAGTTTTTGAACTTAGGTATATTTTTGTATTTTGGCAAGCTTTGTCTCTTTGAACACAGTATGAATAGAGTAGAGACTGGATTTTTATGTTAATTCCTCCCAGTGGAACTGTTCAGTGCCTAATGCTGCAGTACCTGTTCTGCCTGAGAGGCTGCTGTCACAGTGGGGCACCTCCAGTCATCATCCCAGAGGGGGTTGTTTTGTCTCCCTTTTCACCCACATGTCCTCTTCTCTTGGCCACCAGACCAGCCACCATTCAAGCCCTGTTAGTGGGGGTTAGGAGGAAGCTAATGCTGCCCATTCAATTCAAAGAAGCTGTGCTGTTTTGTTTTGTTTTTAATTATCTATTTAGAATTAAATGCAGCTGTTCATCACTATGAACAGGTTTGACTCAACCTGGTAAGTGAAGCTTTCCATTTAAGCCCCAAAAGGGTACATATATGCAAGATCCTAGAGTAGCATTAAGTTTTTCCTTCTCTCTTTGAAGGTAGGCCATTTCCCTTATGTGAGAAGAGCAGAATTTTTTCTAATCATGCATTACAAAGACAGTACTGAAATTCAGAAAGATATGGAGTGTTTGAGAACTTTGAGCCTTTGTTGCTGAATTCTTCTGAATGAACCATAGCAAGCTGTTTATTCTCCTTTAATTGAAAGCCTATTCCATAGGCTCTTAAATTACAGTTGAAAAACAAAGGTTTCTGTGTCCTTTCTCATATTCCTTTATTATGCACAAGCTTACTGCCACCATAGTGCCTTACTGCCCCAATTTATCAATACCTTCCCAAAACAACATGTAACAATCCTCATTTCATTTCAAGAATACATATTCATTTCCTCTTGTGTTAAATCTGGAGTCTCTGTCCAGCTCTCAGGGTTGCATGCATTGGTTGCTGACTGATTGTCCCAGTAACAGATGAGGAGCAAAGCCAGTCAGAGCTGCTGAGGCAGCTCAGATGAACATCCTGGCTCTGGCTCCGGGGATGCCCAAACACCTCCCTGCCTTGCTGGCTCCACCGGGTGCTGAGTTGGTCCTCACAGCAGGATAAACAAGGGGTGAAAAGGAACCATGGCCCTGGAACAACAGACAGTGAGGCCACTGAAGGTACACAACATTACTCATTTTCTCCAGCGAGGCTGTACTCTAAGCAAGGAGCTTCTACTTATTAGGACACCCATCAGCATTTTAAAAACCAGCTTCATCTTTGAGGTTAGCTGAACTTAGTGTGTGCTTCAGGTACAGACTTAATTCAAACATGCACAGCAAGGACTCTTCTCTTTTTTGCTAACCACAATGTTCTGTACAGTGTCAGTTTAATGCCTTCAGCCCAAAGCATGCTGCTTGTGTGCTAACAAAGTGTATTTGCAAGTCATTGCTAACACCTGAGAACAAAAATTACTTTGATTCCCCACTAAGTTAAAAACAAAACACTTATATTAAAAAAAAAAATCTTTTAATTAAGCAGGTTTTTTACCCATAAATCAGAGTCCAGCTATGAGTGAGAGTGTTGTGAAGTTCTGAACCCATATTCACTATCATGTTGAGTGCCATAAACTGCTAATTGCATTCTGTGCAGGATGATTCACTTTTTCCAACTGCTTCAGTGTTGTACATATGGAATTTGTTGTATATTGTCAGCCAGTGCTGCACTGTGCTTCATCCCCTTGTGTATATAAACCATTCTGAGTAGTTCAGCCATTCCTGTAATATCCTTATTTCTGCAGTGTTCCTCTCAGGACAGAGAAGGCAAGGCTTTTTGATACTTTATTTTGCAATCTAAGTAATCTTTTTGCAATCTAATAATATATTTAACGTTATTGTAACAGCTACTCCAAGAACACAGGACGTTATTTGATGCTGTGTTGACTTGGACAGTTTGACTTCAAAACACTTAGCTTGTGCTCCAAAAATTGTTCCCTTTTGAGATTGTGTGTTCTGGTTTGGGTTTTCTTAGATACAACAAGATCATCTTTGATCTTTTTAATCCCCTGCAAGTTTTGACCGTCACATTTGCAGAAGATAAAAGCATCTTCCCGTGGTGTAAAGTCTTCTCATCTGCCTTAACCTTTCAGTGTTTGGCAAATGGGATTAAAGCCTTCATTTGCATCCAAACAAAAGTTTAAAGCAATCGACTGTCAATAAAGCTGCTGGCAGCTGTTCCAAAATCCTCACGACAGTTTATAGATAGCCAAGGCTGATTGGCACTCATGGTGAATTCCTGAGGAGGGTGGAATTGCAACCAGATCCAGTGGGTGTATTGTGAGGAACGAGGGACCCACGTGGATGTGCATCTTCGTGTTTCTTCTGACATCTAACCCAGGACTACGCTAAGCTCTCATTTTTTGTTCATACCTTTGGACATTGCAGTTGTTAGGCACTTCTATTTTTTGGTCTGTACTGGAAGCAATAGCAGCATCACCTCTCAGATTAAGCCTGGTTTTCAAACTCTGTGTGAATAGATTTTGCAGCCTCCTTCCTTTGGTTATGTTTGTGACAGACAAAGCACTCCCAACTTCTTGTAGCTGTGTCCAAACAGGGAATTCACAAATTTATGCCATAAATTAAGGCATAGCATAATGAAACAGCTCTTAAAATGTTGAATCACTTGTACTGAAAACATTGAAGACCAAGGCTGGAGAGTCATTCCCTCACCCTCCTCCCTCACATGACCTAAAACCAGCCTGACAGGTGAGAAACAGGCTTTCTGGTGTGGTTTTTTTGCCTGCTTTGATAGTGCCTGCAGCCCTGCCAGGTGCAGGGTGTGGCTGCATGGGAGCTGAACTGCCTTGTGCTGAGTTGTTTATCTCTGCTGGGAAACCTGCCTTTACCAACCTGTGGTAGGGAACTTTGGGCTTAGACATTGTGCTCAAAGAAGACCACCTGTGGTGAAAGGAGTCCTATCTGCTGCAGAGGAGGTGTATCAGTTAATAAGGAATAATTAAACCCATAATGAAAAAATAAGGATCTATCCCTTTGGAATATAGCTGCTTTTTTTTTGTTGTTGTTGTCTCCTAATGGCTAAGTGTAAATGTTATGGGCTCCAGTAGCATCTGAGTAAATACTCTCCACCCTTCCAAAAGACAAATTGTAACTTTGTGAACTTCCTATACTTCCTACTGTTTTCTGCACTTTTAGAATAAGTAGTGATGTGGGGTTTGGAGGGGTTTTTGTGTATATCTGAAGAGTCCCACAGTGCTAAGACCAGCCTTGAAGGCCACATTTTCCAGGGCCATGACCAGCAGTACAGCCAGCTAGAAAACAATGCCACTGTATTAAACCCTGTACTAATATACTGAGGACCTTTACTGTTAAACGGGATATTTACGTGTCAGTAGATATTGGGATGCAAAATTTTTATTTCATAAACAAATTAAGTTTCAATATAAACAGCCTTCCAGGTTTTATTGTGTTAATGGGCCTGAGGACATTGATACCAGCCCTGAGGAAGAAGACGTGGGAGTGTTGGTGGAAGAGGAGCTCAGCCTGACCCAGCAATGTGTGATCACAGCCCGGAGTGCCAAACGTGTCCTGGGCTGCAGCAGGAGGGGTCTGTGCCCTCTGCTCCTCTCTCCTGAGACCCCACCTGCAGAGCTGCCTTCAGCTCTGGGCCCCCAGCACAAGGAGGATGTGGAGCTGTGGCAGCAAGTCCAGAGGAGGCCATGAAGATGCTCAGAGGGCTGGAGCACCTCTGCTCTGGAGACAGGCTGGGAGAGCTGGGGGTGCTCAGTCTGAAGTAGAGAAGATTCTGAGGAAACCTTCGACCTCCTCCAGTGCCTAAAGGGGCTCCAGGAGGCTGGAGAGGGACTTTTGGCAAGGGCATGCAGTGATAGGACAAGGGGTAACGGCTTTAAACTTAAAGAGGAAAGGGTTGGATTTGAATATAATGAAAAATTTCTTCCCTGTGATGGTGGTGAGGCACTGACTGGCACAGGTTGCCCAGAGAAGCTGTGGCAGTCTCATCCCTGGAATCATGCTTGGAGCAACCTGGTCTAATGGAAGGTGTTGTAACCAGATGATCTTTAAGGTGTCTCCCAACCCAAACCATTCTATGACAGGAGATTCTCTTTTTTTGCCTTCTCTGTGTTATTTGTGTTCTGTCTCCCCCTCAGACTCTTATTTCATCTCACATGGAAAGTTAGGAATGCATTAGAATAAAAGTTTTCATTTCAGAAAAGGGAAAGGAAAGCAATCTCATTTTTCTTTTCAGAAGCATGGGGAAAGCAGCCTTATAAGTTCATCCAAAGACATATAAAACACTCTTATAAATTACTTTATATAGTGTAAGGAACTGCAGGAGTCTGTTTCTTTTGAAATCTTGCAGAATGCAGTATTGCCTTTCAGATCTTGATCTCGCAGTGGAATACTAATGTGAACTCTTCTGGGAATTTTCCTAATGGCTTTACCTAAAATGACTGCTTTACATGGAATACATAAGGGAAAATACTGACTTGTCAAAATTCAAATAATTTTGTGGGAACAAATAATTTTCTTGAGGTTTTTGACAGGGAAGCAGCTTCTCAGTTGAATGAGAAATCCACTGCATGCCCCGCTGTCCACTGAATTTGGCTGTCTTTAAGTCTCTGCTTGCAGTGCTGCTGGCAGCCTTGCTTGGTAACTAATGTGTGTCAGGTTTTTATTCTCACCTACTGAGGTTCTTTCATTTCTTATCTGTGCTAGAAATGCTTCAGGACAGAACTGAGACTGAGTGTTTGTAGTCTGCTTAAGCAACTCCACTGGTTCAGATTCCTGCCCTGCTGTTCCCGGCCTGTGCCAGGTATCTGCCCTGGGAAGTGTTTGCCAATCATCTGGGAATTGGATAGAGACTGGTGAGGTTAAGGCTCCTGTTCTGAACTGATCCACCCAATTCCCATCACATCCTTCCTCTGAGCAGCCTGTCTCTCAGGATGTTTTTCCTCCAGGCTGGATCAGCATACACGTTTTGTTTTTTTTTCTGTCTTCCATTAAAAAAAAAAAAAAAAAAAAAAAAAAAACAGAAAAAGGAAGCTTGGTGACACCTGTTCCATCTGCATGGAGAACAGGGCACTCAAATCATGTGGGGTGGAACCATTTTCCTCTCTGCAAGGAGCGTGGTACCACCACCCCTCCAGTCTTGGGCAGTTCAGTAATATGCTGCAGCAGGATGCCTTCAGGATGCTGTCACTTTATTTCTGTCCTTTTGGACTGCATCCCAGCATCAGAGGCTTGAATATTCAAACCTTTTCATACAGTGCTGGTTTTCAAGTTCAGAGGTAGGAGCTAATACTGTTTTAATTGAAGTCACATGGTAGAATATGTTCAATAATTTGGGACTGCCTGATACTTTCTGCCCTTTCAAGATTCAATCTCTTGGAACCATTTGCCTTGCTGTGAGGAGGACCTTGCCAGTATGCTGGTTTATACATTTCAACGTTTCCATTTTGCAGTTTTTCCAAAAAGATGCTGATTTTTCCCCCTTTCTTAGATGAAAAGAAGTCAGATACTTGAAATGAAACCAAAGCAAAGGAATTTGAAAAGCTGACTGGAGCAGGAATGTTTGCTTTCAGTTTGTTGCTTCCTGTTCTGATCATGAAATTTGATTAAAACTTGATTTAAAGATAACAGCAACCCCACAAATCAATGTATGGTGTAGTAATGTCTGCTAACACTTCTTTTGAAGAAGGGATGATTATAAACTCTGTCTTTTAGGGTTTTTTAGTACAGAGGAGACGTTTCAGTTGCCAAGATCATAGTTCTTGTTCTACTTTTTCTCTTTTCCTGTTTTGGATCAAGCAAAGAATAAGTCTCTAACATGTAGTTCTCACTGAAATTCACAGACTAAGAGTTCATTTTTTTTTTCTGGGAAAAAGATGGTTGGAGGTATTAGTCTGAAAGAAAAAAATTATTCTGCTGCACTGAAACTGATTATACTGAAAAAATAGCTTTAAGTAAAAAGACCTATTTTATTATTATTTGAAATTTAAAACTCCATTGATTTGTTTAGTAAGATTCCCCTACTGCACAGCTTTGTAATCAGAGAAGGCTTGTGAGGAGACTTTAAAGAAATGCTAATATTTATCACAGAAGAGTGAGAATTCTACAAAATGGTTGGTTTGGTTGGGGTTTTTTTCCCCATAAGTCATAGGAATCTTTCTTGTAGGATTTTTTTTAATGTATTTGTGTTTTTTGATGCTCAGCAAGACAGGAATATAATCCTCTAAAGGCATGTGAATAGGATTAAACCCAACATTTACTATTCTCTAGCTGTATGAGTCAATAGGGATCAATAATTCTTCTTAGTACTTTCTTTGACAGTGGATTTTAAAATTCTGAAACTTAGAATGAAAGATGAATTTGGCCATAGATTCTGCCTTCAGAAGCTCTGTATTTCTGCAGGGTATGCTCACACTTCTGACTAAAATTCAGTTGGCTTTGCTTGCTTTGGGAAAAATCCTCCTCAGCTCTGGCCATCTCTAATCACTGATTAGGAGAAGTTTAGTTCACAGTCTTGAATTGTTGCATTTTAATGTCTACTGGCTGCAAATCAAACGTTTTATAGTGATAACCACCATCAACTCTTTATCAAGCTTTATGCATGTAGTGAAACACTACTGTTGTTGTTGTTGTTGTTGTTGGTTGGTTGGGGCTTTTTAAGTGGAAGAGAACAGGACTGGGCTCCTGTTTGTGTTGCAAAGGCAAAGTTTGATTGTTTGTGGGACTGTTGAAGGACTGGCTTGAACAGCAGGTGTGGAATTCCTGCAGGCAGGAACAGCATTAGCATTAAGACTCCTACAGGTTGGTTTCTAGATAATAATTACAGAGCGAAAGTTGTCCGTGATTGCAGGAGAACAAAGAAGGCTTCCTTGCTCTTTGCCAAAGCTCCCCCAAAATACCTCCCTCAAACTTAATACAGATATTTGTTCAAAAATTAGGCTGAATTTGAGCCCACAGCAAAGAAACTTAAGCCGTGTGTAGCAGTGCCACCTAGTGTAGACTATGACTCCTTGGTTTTCCACAATCTGACTCTTCTTGTATCTTGAGTCTATAACGTTCATGAAAATAAACATTACCTCTGCATTGTAAAAAATGCTTTAAAGGTGAGTCTCTTGAAATGTGGGCCAGAATATCTTGCATGAAACAAGCACTTACCTGATGGCTGTTTCATTCTTCTTTGCTGAGTTAATGACAAAAATAGTTTGAAGTCATCCATGCACAACAGATTATTTTATTTATGTCATGTTTAGCTTTTAAAATGAGATGGACAGGTAGGATAGAGCAGCAATTGAGTACTACTCTTGCTCAGGAAGTGTCAGTTTCACATTGTGAGTTTTCACTGGGGATTGATAATACTGTAAAATTATTCATGGAATAAAGTAGCACTTATGACAAAAACTGGTAAAATATGTCTGTCAATCTACATGACTGACTTGATTTGGGAAGTGGAAGAGCAGAAATGAGGATTAGATTACAGATTCAAGCAGTAAATGGTTTACCCTGTGTGAGAATTCTGAAAAGAAATGGACTTAAACTTGCTGTGGGTCTTAGCAAATTGTTGTCATTTATAACTCTCAGCCTAATGGCTGCTCTTGCTGTCGAGTTTTGGCTCCTGACTGGCAGAGAATAGTCCTCACAAGTCTGAACTTTTTTTAAGACAAATAAACAAAGACATGAAGTGGGTTTTTACTTTCACTATAATCCCTCTAAAGATAGACTAATGAAATCTAAAGAAGTTTTTCTAGATTTTCACTGGGCTTAGGAAAACATACATTTATTTCTGTGCACCTCTAACCTAGAGGAAGTTCATCACTGCAGCTGGAGCTGCTGGGAATTGCATGTTTTTTCTAGATTCCCAAAGGAAACACTGTCAGCCAAAGTTAGAAATGGCAGGAGGACAGAAAGCAAAAGGCACAAGGGCTGGATTTATACTGACATAGTATTTACTCTGCTTTGCCTTCCAAAGCAGCTGCTGAAGCTCTTTTCCAGTTAAGAATTGTTTATCTAGTGCTGTCTAGCTTAATACACAGAGACACTTCTGAGGCCACCCAGGGAATGTGAACAGCCCTGTCTTGAGTTCAGGTGTGCACATGTGCCCTCTTTGACTGCTAATTCCAGACAAGGGAAGAGGAAAAGACCAGCAGGATCCTTGAAGGAAAGATTTATATGAAAGGCTGTTACTGAGAGGATAATTTAAAGTGTATTGATACTCAGTGACTCGGGATGTTGTGCTGTACAAACAGCACACTGTTCAAAGATCTCTTCAGATAATGCTGCCTTGGAGTCCTTTCTTTGAGGGGAAAATGAGATTGTGACTGCTCCAGTGCCAAGGTCCAATATCACTGACAGGGCATGGTGCAAATTAAGTGAGCAGTTATAACTGACATGCATGGGTATATCTCATATTTCTCAAGAAAATCAGATCATGACCTGAAAATTTGGGCACCCATTAGACTGTTTTTATTCCTAGTGGATATGAGGCAAATCTCTTCACAGTACTTCTCTACCAACTAGCCTTTTCTATTATTTTTGTTAGTTGGACCAAAGTGCTGTAGAAACAAAGCTCCAAATTATATCAAGAACCATTCCAGCTCCAGAACTTTGAGCTGCATAACTGTCAAAGGGGATTAATGTTCTGGCTGTTATCAGTGAAGGGCATGGACAGTGTTGCTGACTGAGATGAACTTGGTATTCCACTCATATCATTGAAAAGGGTTTATATTATTAGCTATAATTCAGTCTCTTACTATAATATTGTCCTACATATGTGTAATTTTGGAAGCACTGGAGTGGAAGGACATTCAGGTAGCTCTAAGTTTATGGTAGCCTAAGTTATTTTTTAAAGTACGTAACATATATGAAGACGTTATATTAATATATGTGAGTTCTCTTACTCTGATTTTACTTACTAATCTAGTGGGGAGTCATGGCTTGTACATTAAAGCAGGTGATCTGACCTAGTTCCTCCCATTCTTCTCTGTTAATGTGCTTCTGTGAGCTGTAGTTTCTATCACCAAGTGGTAGAGGAACATTTCAGGGGACTCTTTGTTAAAATGTTAGTGTTGCATCACAGACACCTTTTCTGTTTTTCTCCCATGGGTTATGCAACAAAAAGTTTTGAAAGTACAGCAGAGGTGGAGATATTAATGGCAGTATTTTCCAAACTCTGTATTAGCCAACCTGGTTTGTTTTGGTGCTGCAGTCTGCATTAGGTCCTTCTGCAGACTCTTCCAGGGCAGTATTCTGCCACAGCCAGCAAAGCCAGCAAGCTTTGGAAGATGATTGCTTGAAACCCCTTCTCAGAGCTTTGCTTTAATTCTCAAGGAGCAACCACATCAAATGGCAAACGTGCTCACATGGTTGGTTTAGATCCAGGGCAGATCTGGGGATGCCACACTGACAAACACAATCAGAGGTATGTGTTTTGGCCCCAGGAGAATCAAAACAAAACTAAACTGCAAGGGCAAGTTAGGCAGCCTTCCAAGGGAGTCCAGGACAATGACTGGTGTGTTGGGTATCTCCCTGGCCTTGCATCACCAGCAGCAGAACATAAAGCTGCTCTGAGGTGCTGCTGTGCTGAGAGCTGCAGCATGGATTTCACCTGGTGGGTATAACTACAGTGTTTGTTTTATTATTTTGCAATATTAAAAAGCCTTCATGGGAACCTAGCAGGAACCTTTTGATTTGAAAGCTTACCAGGTTGTCAGGTGTTCTTGAAAGCTGTAAAGGGGGTTTTTCATTTTCTTCCTTCTTCCTTTCTGCTGTTTTAAGTGAAAGCAAAATACTGATGTAATCATATCAGCAGTTGTAAGGCTTGACTATTCTTAAGGATTTTGAAGGGAAAGTTCAGATAATGTGCAGACATGAGCTAAATTGGTAGAGCTAAATTGGAGTGGAGCTGAATCTTTGAGGCAGTGACAGACATTAAACAGGGAACCTGTGAGGAGCTGGAACTTGGCCACAAGCAGTTTGAGCAGCAGTGTCTGAAAAGAGAGGCCATCCTTCCCAAGGAAGGGAACAGTTTAATTCTGACTACAAATGAAGTAAAATTGTAGGAAAATTAATTACCTATGTCTGTTAGCAACTGTACATGAATATTTCACAAGCAGATCAGAATCTGATCATTTTTAAGAAACTTCCCCTCGTGGTCCTCTGAAAATCAACACTTAGCAGAGCTGTTAACACCCAAAAATCAAAGCGAATGGTCCTATGAGGCTACACTTATGTATTGATTTTACAATTTTATGAAGTTACAGCTTTGCATTAATGTTATACATGTTTCCCTTTCCTAAAAGCATATAACTGTTCTCCTCTTGTCTGAACCAGTTTTTTACCTCTTGAAAATCTCATTCATAAACTCACATATTCCAATCAAGGAAATAAAAGTTTTGACAGACTTCTCTTTTTTCCAGTTCAAATATTAAGGGAAGCTGTGAGAAAGCCAGTAGATCACACTGAGCAGGAAAGCAACTGCGATGTATAGACTCAGACTAATGCCCTACTTAAAATCCTTGTGGTTTCCTGTATGAAACTGGGAAGGGGATTTTTTGGAAGAAAATTGCTTTCTATTTAAAAATTCATTCTGCAAACAACAGTTTTCTTTGAAAGCTTTACTGCATTTTGATGGTGATAGTGAAGGTCATTGTTGTTCAGTCCCTGCCGTATCTTATTCTGTTGTAGTATAAAAACCCAAAGCTTCTCTAGTTGTTAATAAATTAGTATAGACACAAAACCCCTTGTACTTCATAAAGAACTTAGGGTTTCATATCAAATAAGGATGGAAAATGTTTTAAGCTGAAAACGAGATTTTTGCTCTCCCACTTGTGAACAGCAGAAATACAATTGAAAAACTAGACTAACACATTCAACAAAAGACAAATATTCCTTGCCTATCACAGTAGAATTGGGCATAAACAAAAGGAGGCAGTGCCATTACCTAGAATGCCCCTTTTTCCTCTGACCACATTTGGGTTTTTTTCCTCCAGATGATGCTTTGATAAAAATGGTTATAATAAGACCTCATACTGACTTCAGAGGGAGCTGCCACAAATCCATGTCCTTGGCTGACCTCCTGTTGCCCCAGCTGGACTGTGACCTGAACAATTTGATAGTTTAATTTTTTCAAGTGAGCCCAGCTACAGCATTGATGTTAGAACTTAACTTTGTTAGGTTTTTTTATTGGCTCAAGTATCACTATTGCCTCAACATCGACATAAAAGAGCAGAATAAGGTGCAGTGGGTAATTCCTCCCTCTGAGTTGGCATTAGTTGCTTTCTATGATATCACAGTCCACTTTACACTGCCTAACTTGGGCACAGCTGTGCTTTGATTTTTTTTTCCTTATGGCATTACCATATCCTTAGTCACAGCATCTTAATTTAAAATGCTGCTGTGCATTCCAGTTGGGTGGAATTTAACGTTTAGATTTTTAGCTAAACTTAACATCCCTAGAGGCTTTGGGGTTTGAAGGTTTTTTTAAGTTAAAGAATTACAATGCCAGTCAAGCAGTATTTTCCCAGGCTGTCTGCTGCTGATGAGAAGTGTAATACACAGTTTGTTGATAGCATAGGGTAATACCCTGCTCAAGGAATTGCCCAATTCAATGGCAGAAACTGAGGAGCACCTTGATTATTAGTCAGTTTTGTTATGGAAACTATTTGAAATCTTGGCTGCTACTCCAAGGAACTACTTAATAAAAATAAGTATGAATCAAACAACAACACCCCCGCCAAACCCCCACCACTCCCACCCAGAGAAACCCAGTTGTGATACTGAGAGTGTGGACAGGGTGAATGCATTTTCACTGCTCTGTCCTGAATGGGTCACAGAACTGCACTTCCACTTCTTTTTAGTTAGACAAGCACAGTTGTGTTTATTATTCTGAGTATAGAAGTCAACACACTTGACATTTCTGGAAAACATTCAAGGATTTGTATTCCGTGCAGAAGGGTTTAAAACAGAATGTGCTGCTTGTTAAAAACAGCCTATCCCAGCTCCCTCTGCAGCCAGCACTCCAGAGCAGGGCAAGCCAAGCCAGCATTGCTGAGGGAGAGAAAAAGAGGGGGAGAAATCTAAATAACAGAACTACATCTGCACAATTGTCACATGATACCACTGAGAAACATCTGTGGATAAAGCAGAGTTCAACAGAGACTCTTCATGATTAGAAATCAATCCCTCTGTGAAGGAGGTTATTTTCCAGTGTGTCATGTAATGATACACAAAGTCCAGGCACTGAATAGTACAGCAGGGTGGGAAGTAACTCCCACTGTTTATTCTGATATTTTAGCCATAAGTGCAGCCTTCTGTCAGTTGAAGTTTTTCTGAAAAAGTGCAACTTTGTCCAAACAATCATAAGTAGAGTAAAAGGAGAAAAATTACAAATAATGGGAGAAGTCATATAATCCCATAATCTCACACAAGAATTTGGTCTGTTTCACGTGCCCTGACAGTGTCTTTATGCTGCTAGAGGTGCGTAAATGTAGCTGAACCTTATGAGAACTTTCATCGTTGGTGGGAAGCTGTGGCAGTTCTCAGGTTTTAACCCAGTTGCTTTCTTGCCTCTCCTCTCACAGATAGAGAGTATTTCTGTGGGAAGTTAATTTTAATTTTGATAACTTTCTGCCACAGTGCCAGTGAGTCATGAAATCAATGTCATTAGCATTTACAGGAAACATGAGCAAGTGGAGGGATAGAAGTATACTCGAGCATTGATGAAGTCAGCGATTTTCATATCTTTGGGGGTTTTATCTTGCGTTGTTAAAAACACAGACAAGATGTGTTGGGTGGGGGAGTTCTCTTTATAACATGTCAGAAATCTTACAACACGTAAAGCTGCCTGAGTTTGCAAAAGCATGCAAGCCTTGTAGAAATGTGTGTTATAAATGGGATTTCCATAAATCACAAATAAGACGTGTATGCTTGTTAATGATGAAAATTAATCAAGTAAAGGTGACTAATGTAGCTGCATGCTTTCCCAAGGTACTGAATGCTCCCATTTGCCTTTTTAAGTGTCTCGTGGAGAGCAGCAGGAAGATCTTCTGAATGTCAGGTAAATCTAGAATGGACTAGAATGAGCAGAAAAGTAACTTAAGGGGTTTTTAATTCCTTTACCTTGCAATACATCTGGACAATGTGCCTAGGTAAGTTTGGGAATTTTCACAATTTTTCTGTTCTGAATTTTTTAGTTAGTAATGTTCCTATAATACAAGTTTTTTCAAACTCTGCAGTTTAAAATGCAAGTAGTTCATGGCTTTTAAGAACACATATGAAATGCTGTAATAAAATCTGTCTGTCTTCATGTGTCCTTAAGGAAATAACAGCAAAGTAACTGAGGTTTTGAACTTGGATTCCTGTTTCTGTTTATTGTTGTAAGTTGACCAGCCAGTGAATAGTTTAAGTTCATTATGCTCGTGTATGGGATGTGTTGAGAAACTCTTGATGTCGTGTTTCAGACTAGGGCCTGAGTAATTCTACAATTTCATCATCATTTTTCAAGAGGGGTTTAGTGGCAAAGACCTATAAAAAAATTATTGGTAGCCTGTTGTAGAACCTGGATGCATTCAGGTTCCAGCAGCACTGCTAATGCTGGATCTCGGTCCATATTTGTTTTATGGCAATGCTGTTGCCTGGGCTGGTTATTCAGAATGCTCAGACTGGGCCAGTTGAGATCCTTAACAGATTTCAGTAACATGTAACCAATGATCAGTGTTCAGCATGGTCTAAGAAATGGAGGAAAATAAAATAAATTAGGAGTAAGTAGTCTCCATTGCAGAGCAGCCTTGAGAATCAAACTAGAATTTGGCTGAGTGGACTGTTTTGTTGTTGTTGTTGTTTGGCTGTTTGGTGGGTTTTGGTGGCTTTTTTTAGGGGGATGGTTTCATGGAAACATGGAAACAACGTGGATGTGCTCTGATCCAGCAGTTGTCTAACCAGGCATCCCCACTACAGAAGTTTCAGACAAGTCTTTCCTGTTTTCCAGCCTGGTGAAAGAAGTTTGTCTTTTTAGCATTATCTCCTGTTTGGACTGCCCCCACTTTCCTGCATAAGCAGAAATATGGAAGCTTATAATACTCCCCATGGGAAATGTCTCCAGAAGTGCCATGGTTGATACCAAAACATTTAAATTTTTTATCTGACTTAAACAAGAAATTTAAATATAAATAATTTTATATTCTTCAGTATGAAGAGGCTGTGATGGGACTAAATGTAGTTTAAAATAAATGCAGTTGCTCCCAAAAATTACTCAGATATCATTGTATTGTGTATGCAAATGCACAGTCCAGGTCCTGTGACAGCACTTTAGAATAAATTACTTCTGTCACACCTACTATGCTTTCTTCTCCTATTAAAAAAGATTTCTAAATCTCCCAAACTGCTTCCATATGTTATTTTTACTTTTAAACACTCAAATTAAAAATTTGGTTTTAACACAACACTTAAATCTAGGAGCTGAAAGGAATGGGTGGGTTTGCTTTCATCAACATAGTAAATTACTTTTTCATTTCTGTACTTCTTTACTTAACTTGAAAATTTTATCTCTCAAGTAGAATTTTATCATTTGATTAGTGGAATCAAGTCAACCTATTTAATATACAGTAACTTCTTCCATATGACATGTGGTTTAATGAACTACTTAGTGGTGACTCATTTCTCTGCCATATTCCTTTGACTCTCTGTTGCTGTTGTTGAGCAAGAAAAAAGAAGGCAGCAGTGGTTTGGAGACCAAAGTCTTCAGGGAATAGTGAGTGGAGGATGTGCAAGGGTATCCAAGTAGGAACTGAGAGTGGAGGCCAGAGAAAAAGCTCCAAAAACAACTGAACTTGTAACTGAGAACATAATAAACCCTTAAATGAATCACTGTGGGCTTGGTACTTAAATGGCACTCTGAACTGCAATTTTAAAAAACTTACTGCTTTAGGCATAGATGTATCAATCTTTGTGATTGCATTGACAAAATAACTGAGACATCCATAAGCTGCATGTTGTAAAGGAAAAGTCAACCAGTTGCCAATGAAAATAAATTGCAGTGCAGTGAGATAAAACCCCTAAAGTCAGCACTCCCTCTCATGAAGATTAATTAGTTGCCATCAAAAACATCAGAGAACAATGTGCATGGGCTCACTTACGTCTTCAGGGCATGTGGGAGGATTAGTGGCATACATTAAGTGTAATCATTTTCATTGAGCAAGCAAGAATGTTCTTTTCCTTATCAGAACAGTGATCCACCCCTTTCTTTAAACGCTTTCCTCCCATGGACTCTTCAGCTGTTTCTTCCATCAGTCCCGTTCCACCTCCACTGAGGAAATGATGAGTCTTGCTGCTGTCTGTCTCCTAGCATGGAGATGGAGCAGACAATTCTCATATTACAGTTGGTAGCTAAACTGCTTCTCAAATATAACTTTAAAATCCACCCACAAGTGTGCATCCAGTGCATTTGGACTATCCAAGGTGGAAACTGCTATGTGTCCACAATAATCGGGTTAGATTTTTTTAATGTAACTAAAGATTTTTTTAATGGTTAGAAGATCAGTAGATCAAATTATTAATTAGTCTTTCTGTCTCTTGACAGGTTCATTCAGTATAAAACAGTATTGAACCTGTTCATGCAGATACTTAGGTAAGAAAATAGAAAAGATAAATTTTTTAAAACTTCAGATCTGTCTTTTCCTTCATTAATAAACTAATAGCTTTAGATTTACTATTCTGCCAAGTGATATGACTTGTACCAAGGATTTATGGTTTTTCTGCTCTCTACATCTGAATGGATACAAAAACAAGTTTTCATGTTCTAATGGAAGAACTATGAAAACTCAGGTAAAGTTTGTCTTCCATGAACTCATGATTCCAAGCAACACTTGGATTCTGGTTGGTATTCTCTCTGTTGTATCCCCTTGAATACAATGATAATCTGCACAGGGCTGGTCTAAGGGCTGCAGTGCTCAAAGCTCCAGTGGTGGCTGCATTCTGCTGGAATTAGGGAACTGCCAGCCATTGTGGGGAATGCTAACACAAGGAGGGAAGTGACTTTTCCAGGTACAGACTTAACCTGTGAATAAGGAAAAAGTAAATGGTTGTGTAGCTTTCAATGACAAATCAAAATTTATTTCTAGAAGAAGCTTTATTGTAGATGCTAATTTTAAAAAGCAGACGTATCTCCATATTCTAATAAAAGTTGATAGTGCTACTTTAGGTCACTGGAATATGCTGTATTAACTTCAGTTCATTTAATATAAGATGGACCTTGAAGAATAGAATAGAATAACAGACTTCAATATTATTTGGTGTTAGCAGGGAATAATAAATATTGTGGCTGTGTATGCTGTATTGTTGAATTCTAAATGGCTTGACTTCCTTTTTTAATTTTAATTTGTTCATGTTGTTCTCGACTTAGCTACTGTTATCTTTGTTCAGTAAAACAGTCCCTTATTATGAAAACATTAGTAATGGCTTTTAGATGAATGGGGGGAAAAAACAGATGTACAAAATATTACCAAAGAGCTGTAAATATTTCATGAAAGGAAGACAAGGTTCAAGTGGAGTAGTTAATGAACCAAGCCATGATAGCATTAAAAATACAGAGCTGTGAGTGTTCCAGTGTGACAGCATCCAAAATGTTTGGCTTGTGGCAGTGCCAGTAGTAGATGTAGAACAGCAAAGTGGGGGTGAAACCAATGGCATAAGGCACTTGACAGCAGTGATCTTTGAGTTGCTGCTTGGGGGACTTTTTGATCAAGAGAAAAATAAAAATCTATCACTGAATGAAGAACACTCATTTATGGGATTAGAGATATGGATGGAAAGTACTTCTTAGAGGCCCAACCTCTAATGTGAAACAGGACTATTGCTGTCATTAAATCAGATCAGCCACAGCAGAGTCCTGAAAATTCCAAAGATGGAGATGTTTCTCCTTTCCCTCCAGAGGAGAAGAGATGGCCCTGCTGGAGCAGGGGCCTTGGACCAGATAAACCAGATCTCCCTGCCAGCCTCAGCCATTCTGTGTTAGGGGGAAGTGGGACACACCTTATTTGAAGGCTCCTTCCCCTAAAAGTTAGGGAGGGAACACACATTCCACAGCCAGGTATATCATCTGTATGATTAATGTTGCATACTGACCTTCTGAAGATAAAATGAGATATTAAAGTGTGTTCAGTTTAAAGAGCAGGTATAGAGATGTGACTTCAAGTGCTGTACCAGCCTGGAAGAATATTGTCCCTCTTGAAGATTGCTTAAGCTAAAAGAATGTACAAAAACACTCTACACAGTCAGAAAATCACCCAGGCAGAGAAAATGTTAATGTCATTCAAGATGGGACCAAAAATGAGGGGAGGAAATGGATAATGTATGAAGTGAAGAGAATGGTATCTTCAGCTCTGAGCCACCTCCGCCACCTCAAACTTGAGTCCCTGTTTTCACAATAATGGCAAGTTATTTCTAAAAGTCAAAATTTGTAATGTAGTTGTACCAATTCCCATCTTTTCTCATATCTGCTCCAGGGACATGACTCAGAGAAGTCTTGAGACAGCTGGGAGAATTGAACTGTTTCAAATATGTTCTGTGTCTTACTTGTTGTTTTGGTTTTGATAACTTTTAATTTCCTACTTTGTAATCAAGAATGTAACCCTCTGCCTTGCTAGACTAAACTCGATTGCCTTTTTGGATTTGTCTAGCATTAATGATAGCCTCATGCAATAGTGCCAAGTATAAAGCATCTTTTCTTTTTCCCAAAATAGCTCTATTTGTTATCACGTTGTGGAGAATTTGAAATGTTCAGGAAGGTAATTTAGGGTGACTTTCCCACCAAGCTGCAGAGGTTGATTTGGTAGCTAATAAATCCCAGGTTTGAATCTGAAGGAGAAATATGAACCAGTAATCATTCTCTGATAAGGACCAGGCAGAATACAAATCCTCTGACTGCCACTTCATGGATCTCACATAGCCCAATTTATCCTACACTGCAAACCCCAGGCAAGGATGTACAGAAGGGGAGTAGTTGTTTCTATTTCTTGTTTCCAAAGCCTTTCCAATACCTCTGCCTGATCTTCTTCAACAATGTAGACAGGTGAATTTCACCCATTTAACACTAAATTAAGCAGAATACTCAGGGAAAGCCTTGTTGGGAGGTCTAGAGGAGCAAGAGGCACTGAATGATCCTCTCACTGAGTGAAGCAGCCCAGGAAATAATCCTGCTCTTCCATCAGAACTGTTTGTGTGAGAACAAGTGTTTATACCCCATATGATGTTCTTCCATGTAACATCTACACTGAATACCTCAAGGCAAGATTAAACAGGAACAGTCTGGAGAGTGACAAAGAGGATGCTTAAAGAAAGTTGTTTTCATTTCCCTTCTCCCTTTAATTTCAGGCCATGTTTCAGTGGACAGAACCTGTTGTGGGAAAAAAGCAAACATGCTTACAGTTTGCCTGCAGTTGTGCATTCAGTGGTGCTTATCAGATCAGTCTAGGCACCCAGGGGGTTTATCACTCATTAGAATGAGTGCATATGTCCAAAAATAAACATAGGCATTAACCAGGAATGCAAATTTCTGCTACAGATGGGAGCTGAGGGAGGGTTATCCCTGTGGAGGGAACCAGATAGATAAGACTGCACTGAGTTTTAAAGAATAGAGAAAGCACATAAGAGTCTGTGTTTAGATGCAATGAATTTTAATTTTTCTTTTTCTGGGACCTAACCCTGCTCTAAGAGAGGACTGAGTAAAATGCATCAACAGATACAGGAATCTATTCCTGGCTTTCTGGATAAGACTGTCAGTTCTTACTTTTTGTTGTTCTTTAACCTGATGTTAAAGGTGACAAATTTCTTGGTATCAAAGGAAAGCCCATGGGCTACAGATTGAAATCCTGGAAGACAACCTGTCAAAAAAGTTATGTGAAAAAACCTCAGTAATTTTCTTTCTGTGTTGCGCTTCTATGGGGATATTTACAATTGCAAAAGAACTCATACTTGTGATATCCTACAGTGTCACTAAATATATTGTAATATTGTTTACTGTAACATCTTGTATGCATTAGTGCTGCTAATGTTCTTTCCTTTTCAGAAAAAATTTAACCCATTGGATTGAAAGAGAACCTGTGCAGCTACAGGTAACAGTGCAGAGGTAGTCAGGTCAGAGGGTATTAAGGAGTTAACAGTATAGGCCCCTGGAGTGCAAAGCTGTTTTTCAAAACCATAAAACAAAGCCTATATCAATAAAGAAAATGGCAAAACTACACACAGCACAAGAGGATGACATTTCCCACAAGTTCTTGGACCATTGCAATAACTGTGAAATTTGCTAAATAAAAATTTGGAATCTCTCCAATTTCCTGTGCTAGAAAAGACATCTGTATGTCTGTCTCAAATCTCATCCTTAACTTCCAGATTTGTAACTACAGAGCAACTTCAGGATTTTGTTGTAATTCTGTGGCTTTTCTTTTAAGAATTACACAGGTAATTTCTTGACTTGCAAGTGATCTGCTCTGTGTCAGGGATCTGTATATATTTTGACTGCTTTTTCTCTTTTCAGCTGAGGAGAAAGAATTCAATCCATAATATTTCTCTCACAGCACCTCGGTTTGTGTCCTGCAAACTGCATGTATTTCCTGCCAAGTCATACAAGTATAACATCATGGCAATCAGTAACAATACTTCTGTTGTTTGAAGCATGAGGCTGTTAAGAACTCTGCTGGTGCTACTTCTTTTAGTTATTTAACTTTTTCCAAAGTCAAGAAACAATTGATATCTAGAAAGTTGAAATGTGATCTTAGTGTCTGACAAGAATATTGTTTTAGTTTGTGATTCTCCTTTGAGTTTACAAAGATAGTAGAGCCTCTCTGGAAATAAAAACAAATGTATTTTAAATTTGCTCTTCACTGATCACTTAGTGACATGTGTGTCATTTCATAGTTTTTTTCCCCAAGTGTTGCATTTGTGATTTGTTAAGTACTTTTGTTTTGGGTGGGTAGAACCTCTTTATGATCAGAGAGGAAGAGGATATAGTGGGCACCTGGAGCCAGGCCCTGCTTCTCTGGGTGCCTCTTTAGATTTCTTTGGAGGTCCTGCCTCAGTGTTTATGTGTTTGCTCTTTTCTATTAAAACCAGTTGTCCCTGCACTTTCTCTACCAAATCCTGCTGTACAGGGAGCAGCAGTCAGTAACTTAGTACACTCAGAGGAAGAAGTTAAGATTGTAGAAGCATTAGATTACAGGATTTGTCAATCTAAGAAGTAGGCCAGTCATCACAGCCTGTCAGTACTACCCAAGGGGTTTTATTTGATTATCTGATGTGTGTATGCATAATTGTACCACTGACAGTGCTAATTTTAATGTAAGGTTCTTTCAGTGGAAAAATGAAAGATCTAAGAGGTTGTTTTGCTTGACAGCCTATGGTTAAGTGATGTGCTATTGGGATTTGCATAGGAATATACGGGTAATGTACCAATGGAGGCTGCTGTGCCTGAAACCGTCCAGTGGTATGGCAGTGGAAACCAGCCACTGTCTCACCATGCTGTTAGCAAGAGTGCAAGAATTTTGAAATTTTGCAATTGTAAGGATATGCCACGTTTCTCACCTCATTATTGCATATCTAGCAAGGGCCAGCTTGTAAGCAGTTTTATCAAAGGGAATATAGGTAGGAGTAAGTTTCTACTTACAGGTAGACAGGAAGGAGAAAACCCTTGCTTTAAGAAAGGATAACTTCAGTTATGTTGAGATCTGTGAGACGTCAGATCTGGAAAACAAAAGTAGACCTCAAATAGTAAAAGGGGTTGGATTCATTGTGTGGTTTGTGTGTAAAAATCAAATTTTAAGCCCAATCTAGGGACTATTAGGAACTATCTATAGTGATGCTTTGAAAAACTGGACACCTAATTTAACAGTTAGCAAAAGAAAGAAAAAAAAATGGAAGCATATCCAGACTCAGTGTCACTGCTGTTCTCCAGGGTGATGATATCCAGGGCACAGATACCCTCTGCCCCTTTGCAGCCAGCCATTTGCCATGTGGGAGAGGTGGCAGTGTCCCCAGAGCAGGCAGTGCTGTGTCAGCCAGGGGCTGCAGCGGGAGCTCAGCCCTGCCCGGTTCTGGCCAGGCTCCCTTTCCCAGGGCTGTGGGCAGGGCTGCAGGGCAGGCTCAGGGCAGCAGCAGCAGCAGCCTGGGGAGGTGTGGAACCATGCCAGGTTCTCAGTGCTGCTCACTCAGCCCTGAGTCACGGCTGGGCGCTGACCTCGGGCTGCCAGCTCTGCTTTGGGCTCGGGGCATCCCCAGGCAGAGAAACACTTAAGGGCAATGAGCACTGATTTCAGTTTCTTTTCCTTTTTGTGAGGTTTTAATGCCCTGTGTATTTGGGGCTTCCTGTTTATTTTCAGTTCTAGTTTCCTTGGTGTAAGTAAAATAGTTTTCCTCTTTCTGTTTCGCTTTTCATGAATTAAGCATCTTATTTTGTAACAAAATTAATGTCTCTTTTAATTGGATACTTGGGTAACAGTTAACAGGAGGAGCACTCTGTAGAATCATACAGTCATCAAGGTTGGACGAGACCTTTTTCAGAAATTAATAAAAACCTTCAGCAGGGTTTGGGGGTTTTTTTGGTGTGGAACCAAGATCCTAGTTAGTCTGAAGGTGTGAAATATATAACATTTTGGTTAACAAATCTTAGTTGTGAGTCTTTTCTGAAAATAAGCAGTTGTAATAGTAGACAAAAAGATAATGGTATACATGGTGTAATAGTCATGAACTTGATTCTAACCTCAAGATCCTGTGTGGGTAAGAATTATGAGATACTTTTCTTGTAGCCTTTGCCATTAATACTTTCAGCTTTGTGGGTCAATATCTCAATCACACTTAGGACCTACAAAAACATTCAGAAATAAATAGAATGTAGACAGTGTGAACCAGGAAGGGGAAGGACAGTTCTTTATGAAATGCTGACTGTATTTAAGGCCACAAAGTATAAGGCTCCATGATCTCTAATAAAACTGCACAAGTAGCAATCAGTCAGATGTGAAATGGATGGTTTGGCTTGTTTTTCGTCAGAGGAATGCAAACTTACAAAGAACAATAAAAGGTGTTAAATAGCAAAATCTAGGTTTACTTTGTACTTCTGCTGAAATGTTTTAGCAGAAGACTGGAAGGATTTTGTCTCAAGAGGCTGTGATACAGTCTCTGGACTAATAGTACTAGAGCTTGCTTGTTGTTTTCTGAACTAATCATATGAAATACCTTTTGTTTAGAAGATGCTCATACACTTTATAATAAATCTTGGCCAGTGATTATTTTGAACAGTATATTTTCAATGATAATTATAGCATAGAGTCAGATCACCTTTTCTTTGGCTTAAAATTCTGGAAGAGTGCTATACAAATCCAATGGAATAATATGATTTTACTGGTGTATATATAGTGGGCTGACTTCTGTCCCCCTAGCCTTAGACAGAATTAAGTTGCAGAAATAATAAAACCTTTAAAATCCTCAATGGAATACACTTTACACAATATTCCACGAGAGAAGTGGGATGCTATAATAATTATTAAAAGTAGATAATAATAATTTATTAGATAATTCTAATAAAGAATGAGTGAGGATTGACGGGCATAATATTGCATTGTATGTCAGCTCAGTCTAAATCTTATAAATCCTGTTTTTCTTCTACGGAAAGAGTTTTTTTTTAATGTGTCTGGGGATGTCTGTTCCCCTAGCCAACAGATGACAAACAGCTCTTGGAATTTCTCTGTGCAATGTTAGATATATTCCTGTCAGTAAAGTTTTTGTCCAGTTTACTTAACCTGAAAAAGGACCCAAATCCCACCGTGCAAAAGTAATCTGGTGGCAATGCTGTTGTCCATGTGAAGCTAAACTCTAATCACGATAGAATGCAAAGCGGGGAGATAAAATAGGTAGTGAGTAGAAGGAAATCAAGGAAAGTGAAAGAACATAGCACCCTTCTGTGTCTAACCGTGATTGCTGGAGAGGCAGTGAGACACTTCTGCTCCATGAGAGTCACTGAGAAATTCAAATAGCCTGGCTTTACAATGGTAACTCAGGCTCACCCAATTACTATCGCTAGCAAGAGATGAGTAGTCAGGCGTTCAGGAAGAGGAAAACTGATTTCTATTTGTAATTGCTTTTGTTCATAACTGATGGGAGCTGTTAACATCTGTGTCCTCGGGCTCTGATAGTCCATTAGACAGCTCTGAGGAATGGATAAAATGGAATTGCATCTGGAAGGAGGATGTGGCAAGACAGCGAGGACTGCCAGGCATCCTGTAATGTCATCAGCACAGCAGCCTCCACAGATCTGCACTGCATTCCAAAATAGATCCTTCAAAACAAACCTTAGCGCTCATTATAGATCAGAAATAACGATGTGGACAAATCACCCCAGACATTCCGTGGCTCACAGTATTTCGAGGAGTGCTTTTTCCTCAGCAGTGTGACCCTTCCTCTCAGAGTGCACTGCCTGCTGCACAGCCCAGCCACCCAAGTTTCTGAGACATGAGCAGACAGCATGACAGCCTGTGAAACCCAGTTTGATAGTGCTAAAAACATGAAACTACCTGCAAAAAAAAGCCCCCTATTGCTTCCTCCCCCATCTCCTCTTAGTTCTGGATTGCAAGACGGCCAGGGAAGCATTTCCCAGAGCTCTGCTCAGTCTGAGTCATTTGCAAATCTGTTGTAACTTCTTTAGCGGATTTAAAATAATGTTTGAGGCTATGCATCTGCCAAAGAATATAGTGCAATAGTTGATATAATGTATTTTTTTAAGAAAGGCTGATTTTTTTTCTTATCTTGCATGTACATCTTACGTATTTGAGGAAGGAGTGACAAACCAATACTGTGGTCACTTTGGAGGAAATGCCATTGGAGCCCTTGTATTTTTCATTGCAGGAAGCTGCAGGAAGCCAAATACTAAAAAGACTAAAACCAGAAAACTGGGATTTTTATATATACACCATAGTAATTAGGCAATTTATACTGGTTTAAGTTGTTTTCATTCTGAGGGGAATTTGATTCCAGAGGTTACCTGTAAGCACAGAAGGGAATTAGGTCCTCAGAAGTTTGCTGAATGCTCAAATTCTAATAAACAGCCAACTTCCAACTTTACAATGGTCAGCTATTTGAAAATTAATCTTTTCCTAGCAAAGGACTGCCCTAAATGTTTCCCACTTAAACTGTTATATAAATATTTGCATTTCTTCGATGATGCATGTTCAAATTTGCATGCTGCTGGTTTGATTACTTAGAGTAATCATAGCATTTACATAAATATGCATGAAAGGCACCATCATTTCCTCCCCTGTGTCTCACATGCTTCAGATTTATGTACCAGGGGAGATATACAGAATTCTGGTTAAGGAGGGTATGTAGCCTGCTCTGGCATTACTTACAGTATGGAGGCAGGATTTATGTGCTGCCCTTCATCTGTATTTATTTGAAAAACTCATTGCTGCTGCAAGTTTTACTCTCTCCTGCAAGTTTTACTAACCTGATTTTTATGCAGCCTTACCAGAGAAGGCTTTTATGTGTGCATTATGTGCTGTATTCTCATCTTTTCAAAATGGCAATAGTACAAAGAGGATGTGCAATTAGTTCAGAATGTGTATGCTCTCCACTTTCCTTTTAAGTCTGTGAGGACAGATAAAAGACTTTTCTAAACTATCAATGGATTTGTTTGCCAGATGCTTTCCAGATGAGTACAGTGAGGGTGGAGAAAGCAGGACTTTTGGCTCAACACAATTCCTTTGGTTCCTTTCATATTTCTTTCAAAACAAGCTTTTGTTTGTTTTTTAAGAAACGGGAAAAAAAATCTTGGCAAGTAGAAGGAACTTTAGAGGGAAGATTATTTTGCGTACTATTGTATTGAAAATTTGGGCATCCTTAGTTCTAGAGAGATGGAGGAAATTGCTCAAGGCTTTTTCAGGATCTCTGAAGGATTTTTCTTTAAATACATGGGTTATAGTTTTTCTAATACTGCAGAATGTTCTGTATGTGAGAAGTCTGAAAATAATAGAATTGTCATTTTTATTACTTGTATCACTTCTTTCTCCTGTCCCCAGTATGTAAGAGGCCACTTGTTCAGTGCACTTTGGGAAGCAAAAATGGAAACAAGCTACTACTTTGTTTTCTGTTTACACCATGACATTTCTAAATAAGAGAAGAATGCAGAACACTTGTAGAAGAGATTATTTTTTTCTAATTTTGCAAGAAATAACAAATAGAAGTTTGATGATTTTGATTTGGTAATGATGTGTTATATGAGAAGTATGCAGAGCAATTAGAAATGCCAAGAGAGTCAGCCATTTTAAACCTCCCTACCTGGTATAAATGCCAGACTGTGCCTCTTTCTCAAGAAAGAATTGTCACATTTTCTGCATGTGACAAACTACTTCAGCATTTGGACTGCTGATAACTGTAGCACATAAATCAGAAAGATTGAAGGCTCCAGTGGGTAAAGGAGCAATTAAAGAAGCAATCGACTGATCCTCTCTGTCATTACTGAAAGTGGAGGACAATTAAACAAACCAACCAAGCAAAAAACCCACCTCATTCTTGTATAGGCTTGTTCACAGGTTTGGTGCTGAAGGCCTTTAACAATACTAGAACAGGACTTCGCATCACAAAAATGTGTCCCCATCATGGTACTCCAGCCTATTGCACCCAGAATGAACATTCAGCAGCCAGGAAGAGAGGCTTCAATAAGCTTGTGAGAGAGTGATTCTCACTGATGAGCCATCAGTGCCATCTCCTTCTGCCCACAAGGGAAAGATACATGTTCCTTTTTAAAATTTGTACTTTGATTGGCTCAGTATATTATCCAGATATTCAGCTTCAGCATGCCTTGGAAGTGCTTTAAATTCAGACAGAATGAACATAGAGGTTTGGTACAACCTGATTGCTTTGCTATGAACAAGTTTGGAAAACCAAATCAATGTATTTCCTCAATGTTCCCTCCTCAATGTATTTTTCATAAATCTTTCCAAAGGACAAATTATTTATGTTGTAGTGGCCTGGGACAGAACTGTAAAGCACGTCAAGACAAAGAGTCATGGGCTAAGGCCGTGGTCTGCTGTTTGCTGTACAGAGGCAGACAAGTGAGGTATCAGTGTGGACATAATAAAGCACATATGGGTTTGCAGTGAGCGTGCTTAGCATATCTCTGTACCACAGAGTGAACTGCAGGTCTGGAATATTTCACTGTCAGTGCCTAAGACTGAAAAATCAGAATATTTATGCTGCAACTAATGCTGTTCACTGTCATTCTTTCACTTCATTACTGAGACAAGATGAAAAGCAAAGGTCACATTTTGCTTCAGCTGCCATTGCTGAGTTCGTTAAGCAGGAAGGAAATGCCTTCTGCAAGAAAGTATTTGGATGGTAACTATTGCATGACAAGGGTGGAACAGATGATCCCTGAGGTTGCCTTCCAACCTGGTATTCTATGATTCTCTACTTCTCTCATGTTATGATAAAATGATGCTGATTCCTGTATCTTCTTTGAGCATCCTTCCCTGGCCCTGCATTACCACTGTGCTTTTCCCCCCATCCTGTGCAACTTGTTCCAAATTACTCTTCCCACTTGGCAAGAATCTGTTTCTTTCCTACCACCTGTCCTTCAGAGACAGCAGTGAACCCATTTCCTTCTCTCCTAGAAGCCTTCTCAACACTGGCAGTCACTGCTGGCTTTGGCAGGTCCATATGCCAGGATACAAAGTCAATGCATGGCTGCAAGTCAGTGATGGAGAAAAAGTGGGTTTTCATTGAGTGGTGAAACCATTTGGTCTGTGACTCCAAATACATTATCCCACTGTTAAATGAGTAGTCTGTCCTAGCACCAGAGATAAAGGGAGTTTGCAGGAAGATGCTGTGGAAAGCTGTGGATGGGCAGCTCAGAGTTTGAGTCCACTTTAATGGCAGTAAGAAAATTGCAGCTACTGAAACTATGGGGGGCAGATACAAAGGCAGACTTGTCCCTCTCTCAGGCTACTCCAGACTCCATGCTGCTTAATGAAAAACTTCCAGAGTCTTCTAAATCAAGGAATCTTTCCTCATAAAAAGCAAAGCTGTAAGGATAATGGGTAGAGCAGTTTTAGGAAAGTTCCATCATGTACTGGGATGGGTGCTGGTGCTGTGGGGAAGAGGATAAAAGGGGGGAGGTTTCCTCTAAAGCCCTGTATATTGCACAGCTCAGAAAAACAAGTCTGTCACCATCTGATCAGTTGCTCTCCCTTCCCTTCACTGCACCTTGAATGTTCCCCCATGAGAGAGTCCTGCCTCTGCTTTGCTCAAGATATCAAACATCCTTGACAGCAGGCTTGGTGCCTCGTGCCAAAGGACTCTGCATGGCTGCAACAGCTCTAAATACAGAGTGAGGGCCTTAAGTAAGCAAATCTGGCTGCATAAACTCTCTTGTAAATGTTGTCATACTGAGAATAGTTCTTCTGCTGCTCTTGAAATATGGAAGATAAATGAACATTAAATGCTGGAGCTATCTACAAGTAATAAATTGCAGTGCCTAAATGTTTATGTGTGGAACTTGTGCTCACCAGTGCACACCTCTGATTTATCTGCCCCTGGGGAGAACCAGGTGGCAGTTCTTTTGCATAAGTGCTTCCAGTTGGGGTACAAAACAATGTATCATTTAGGGCTGTGTGCTTAACAAGACTGTCAACTTCCCTGTACAAACTGCAGATGAGGAAAATAACTAATATTTTTCCACCTGTATCTGGATGACCTGTTTAGCAGCAAAACTTTGTTCTTCACTTGCAGGTTAACAAACAAGCCAAACCCACTCTGCAGTCTCCCACTGACACAACTTCTCTGCTAGGCCATGTTATTCACAAGTTTTTTCTTTTGTATAGAGTTGTGCCTTTACTAAAGTGCCATTGTTTGCTTAGCCACTTCTTGTCTGTGCAGTGTTCAGAACACAGGAAACCTCAGCTATGCCAAAAATCTTTAATGAAGCATTCAGAGTGCATTTTTAAAAGGCATTCCGCTATCTAGCTGTAAAACTGTAGTCTCTCTGCTCAGACTGACAGCCATGAGGACAAATATATATACTGATAATTTTATTAGGCAAATCAATTCATTTGCATTCAGTCTAAGGCAGAAAACTAATTCTGCAGTAAGTACTTGTACAGATGAACTGTTCCCCTTTTTTCAATAGACTCAAGGAATAAGCTCAGCTTTAGGGATATGGAAGAGGGAGAAATATTTGATAAAATTGGTACAGGGCATCCATTAGTAGTTAGTTATAAACTCCTTTGGTTTGAATGTGGGTTTTGGGTCAGTGAATTTCTGTAGCATCCCTGAGCCCACATAGCTTGAGGTGACACTTTCTAGTTAGAAATTTCAGCTGGAAAGGCAAACACTCCTTGGGACTTGCCCTTTTCATAGGAGTAGGTCTGTAAACCTTGAGAGGCTGTGTTGTGCAGACAGCATTTGTGACACTGGCATGGGACAGCTTTGTCCCCAGCTCTGTTTGGCATGTCTTTTCCTACCTGAAACAGAGGGACTGCCCTGTCTTTTGTGTCTGGGATATCAGGAGGGAGGGGCGAGGGTTGTGCTCAGCCCGAAATGAGAAGGGTGAAGCGGGGACACAGAGCCTGAGCAAGCAGAAAGGAGGAGCTGCGGGATGAAGAGCACTCCCAAGGAGAGGAGGCAGGGCAGGGTGCACGGAGAGTGGCACGGAGCAGAGCTTGCCAGAGGCGTGTTAGAACAAGCAATTGCCATTTATACAGCCAGTTCAGCAACTCATGGACGTAATGCGGTAACCGCGGCAGCGTGGAGCTCAGCTCTGGCTGTAAAATGCCTACAAAATCCTCACTTAACACTTAAACAGCTCAGTCCACGGGCTGGAGTGGCAGCAGCATCTGCAGTGCAGGAGCATCCCAAAGTGCCTGGGCAGGGGCGGGGTTCGGCTCCGCAGGGCTGAGAACAGCACGGCCCTTCCCCGGGGCACAGCGTGTTGGGATCCCGGCACCTCTGCGCTGCACGGTGGATGCAAATCGCCCTCCCCAGCCCGTTCTCGTGTTTACCTTGTTTTCCTGCACGGCGTGTTTGCAAATGCTTGCGAGTTAAACACGGCGAGGACGGCGCAGGAACACGAGGGGATCACGTACACAGCCCTGGCAGCGTGTCAGGCTCCGGGAGGGCCGGGGCTGAGACTGTTCTAGGTGGAGCTGTCTGAGATAGCTGCAAGTACAAGTTTCACAGACTCCTCTCAGAACATTGCCTGCAGGGCACAGATGTGATGGGAGGGGATGAATACACTCCTGTCTTTGTTGCATGCTTGTTTTTGAAGCTGAGCTTTTAAAACAATGTCACTCTTCCTCCTACGGTGCCTCAGCTACAGCACAGAACACCAGTGCCTGGATGTCGAGCCTGAGCCTTGCCACATCAGCTGCCTGTTCAATCAATCTTTTCCTTCTTGCCTGCTAAAGCAAGGGACCAAAGCAGGATGCACAGCCCACGGGGAGCACTGTGCAGGGGTTCCTGCAGGGTCCCTGTGCTCTCATGGCCATAAGTGTGGTCCTTGTGTCGGTCTGTGCTGCCCAGCACCCCCAGCAGCACTGCAGCCCCCTGCTCCTGCTGTCCAGCTCCTCTGTTAGTGAGAGCTGAGATGGTCTTTTAGACCCTGCAGAGCAGGGATCCACTGACACTCATGGTCCCACCACCTTCCTGACCACGCTTTGCCTGTTCCCCTCTGTGCAGATCATTTTCATCTCCATCTTCTGTTAGTGAAAAGCCTGGTTTTCTTGAGCTGAGTTCTCTTATGAGTATTTGTTTCACAACACTAAGAATTTTCTCACAACCTCTGTCCTGTTTATTTAAGCATATTTCCCTTCAATCTTTTCCACTTTAAAAATTCCATTTAATATTGGAGGGTTTGGTGATAATCCTACAGTAACAAATGCCTTTATAAAAATAAAAAGCACCATGCAAGAAAAACCCTACAAACAACTGATGGGAAGTCTCTCTTGTACACCATAGATCTGCCTTATATTAAATACACCACATCAGCATGGGTGTTTTGAGTAAGTTTGAATTTCTTTGCATTAGCAGCCAATGATGGATTGCCTTGGTGTTTATAAATACTGAGAGAAAATCCAAACAAAGGTTCAGATCACTGTGTCACCTCCTTCACTTATTTGTCCAATATGGCTACAGGAATGTAATCTGTGTTCTTAAAAATAAAAATCCCTGAGAGATCAAAGGATATCATAGGAAGACTGGATAAACATTTATGGATTCCAGCTGAAAAAAACCTATAGCTATAAAGTCTAAATACTTAGGAGGGTCTTTCCTTCATCAAATAATACTTGGACCAGTCTGACCTGTATGTTATTCTCCTGACTAAGTTTTAATAGAAGGTTTGGTTTACAGCATGGTTTTCAGCAGCCCTGAGGCCAGGGAACAGATCTGAACTGGTAGTGCCAGCAGTTATTTTATGACTTGAGCAGACATGTTCTTACATGATGTGGGATCATAATGCAGTGATACTGTAATTTCTCCCATTCTTTAATACTTCAAAGCAATTTGCATCAGAAAAAAGATTCTGTTTTATATCATCTATAAATTCAAATTCTTTTTTGCACAGTAAATCATCAGTTATTTATTATTGATTATTTGTTTTTCATTGTCAGAATTGGTTGTGCCTTTAATCCTTTCATTTGAAAAAGAGGCCTGTAATCCGCTTGGGATGGGTCTCCTTCTTAAAAGAATTTGGGGCTGCAGAACTAAGCTGAAAATGTCACAGTACTTTGTAAACTACTGCTGTGGTGTCAGAATCCAGGTCCAGAGTCATCTGATTTGCTTGTGTTTGTCACTGCTGCATCTCCCTTTACTGAGTTCTAATTCTTCTGGGCCTCTTCTGCAGAAGAGGACACTTTCCTGGACACTTTCCCTTGCAATGATGAACAAAAAAATGTGCCAAAACCCTTGTGTGCAGTGACGAGCAGTTATCAGAGCTGCTTGTGGTAAAAACTCAATAATCAGACCACAGGTCTCCTATTCAAGGGTACAGGAATTTGAAATCTCATCTCTCCTGAGTGTAGTTTGGATGCACTTTGCCATTGTTTCCAAGAGCTGCCAGGAGTTTTGTTGTATTAGGAAATGCATGATCACGATGCTTTAAATTCATGCCTGTGATGTTATGGGTGAGGGGGAAATCCCAGAAAATCCTCTTTTGTCAGTGGCTATGTTGTATTAACCATGCTACGCTTGTGGGTGCCTTCCAACTCAGAATATTCTGTAATTCTATGACATTCTGTGAATTCTACCCCTGGGCTCACCCTGTCTGCAGTCATTAACTGCTCCAGGGCTCACAGTTTTAAGCTGTCCATTTTTAAGAGGAAGAGTATCATTAGACCATGTTCTGATTAATGATAGTGACATTATGTCCATGTAGAGTGTAGATCTCATGGGGCTTTTTGTGTGTTTCTGCTGCACAAAAGTAAGCTTTGCTCATATTTTGAGACAAAGGCAGTGTCATGGATTGGGGATGTCTAAGAGTTCAGATTATCTCTAGATTCAAATACAAATTTAAAAAGCCCAAAGGCATGGGTTTGAAAAGGTTGGACTCAATATGGTATCCAAAATGGGTCTTCTGAGAGATTATTATTTTTCCAAGTAGCTAATACTTTGGTTTTTATACCAGGGAATGAGCAATATCTTCTGGTTAAAAACTTCCAGGCTGACACATGAGGAGGAAGGTCTTTGAAAATTCCTGTCATACAAGCACCCTCACATATATTGATTGACTGGGCACACCACCTGTACAAACTCTGCTGCTTTGCTGTTTGTTTTTTTTTTTTTTCTAAGTGCTACTAGCAGAGTTGGGTAAAATACACTGCCTTCACTGCAATCAGTAATGTTATTGCACCCAACTGCTGTTATCATTAGTGAAGACACTGAGAGCCATTGTTTTCTTACTCTATTTGGAATTTGAGTCCATAAACTTTTATGAGCTATAGTTTAGATAATGTTAGGAAATGGCTTGTCTGGAACTAAAATTATCTCATTGTTTCAAACAGGCAGGGACAGGTTTTGGTCTTTTCTACATTACTTTATTTGCTATAAAACAGATCTTATCTTTCAAGTATTATGGAATTGCACATTAAATTTCTGGGTTTATACATGGAAATGCAGTAGATCTGGCTTCTTGATGTCTGTGGCTCCATATGAGTACAATAATTAATGATCTAGTTCACAAGGAGAGATATCTATAGAAAAAAAAGTTATATTCTTTTGGGGGTTTTTATAAGAGATTCTCAGGTTTATCTGTGTGAGTATCTTTATGATTGTTAGCATTGTGTTTCCTTTGACGTATTCCTATCACAGCTGAGATTAAATCCATTCTGGAGGCTGAGTGTAAATTTGTTTGCTCAGTAAATCAGGGGCAGAACAAGATTTTTCTGCATTATCCATCTATCTTGGCTTCTAAGGAGCAAATAGTGAATTATTTGTAGTCTTTTGGGGATTTGTATAGCTTTTTTAGCCGAAGTCCATGAAGGTCTCCTCCTTTTTGATAGCCTGAAGAAAGCCATTTACTTTCTAAAAGAGGATGTATGCTATCAACAAACTGAAATGTGCTTAATGTGTGGATACCACTAATAAAAGACAAGAACAGTTTTTCCACTGAAGGTTTTTTTTCCATTAGGATAATACACTTCATATCTTCTGCTCAGTTATATTTAGGAAAGAAGATGATTTTTGTAGTGTTGTTTTTGCAGTGCTCAGTGAAGCTTTGTTCTTGCTGCTGGTAGGTGAATCTCAGGGAATTCCTGTACTCCAAGTGATGCTCTCCAAGAACAGCACAAGCTGTGGTGGCTCCCTGGGTTTGGGCAGCCACTCTGAGTAGGAATCCACACTGTGAGCAAACACTTCAGTGTTGTTTGCACTGACAGTGCACCAAGTGAGGTCTCCACCCAAAAGCAGAGTCAAGATCTTGGAGAGAACATTGCTGAACAAAGGCACAGTTAGGAAGGAGCTGGAATTTGTAATGTTCAGAATTATTGTTCAGCCCTATGATCTCTGTCCCAAAGTCTCCAGATTTTCAAATTCAGGCTAGCTCTTCACTTATGTTGATTGTTTTCAGACAAAGATTTTTTTTTCCTTCTTTTTTCTTCTGTTAAGAATGGAAAAAAAGTGAGATCCCTTAGAAGTGCCTCCTTTCTGCTGTATATTTCTTAATTGAGTTCTTGGCATTAGGAAGGGAGAAAATATGTCTAGCTATTAGAGTAGCTGTGTGAACTGGGAAAGCCTCCAACTTCCAGAAATATATTTAAAGGCTTCGAGAAGATCCAAATTTCCAAATAATTTTTACTCCTTTGCTTGGTCAGCTGTCAGTATTTGATAAATAGGGTGGGACTATTGTCAATATTTAACAGCTCAACACAAATATTATTCTTCATACACTGTAAAAATAGTATATGAAATGCAAATAAAGTACTTTATTCCACAGTTTGGTAGTAACAGAAGCAAGTGATAAAATCTCCCTTGCCTCCATACAAAGGCATAGAGAGGGAGAAAAATGTTACCAGTGGAAACAATCTTCCCTGCTGGGAAACAAAACAGTGAGATTCCTCACTCCTCCCTAAAGTCACGTCCCCAGGGGGGTTCTGTGATACAAGTTTGTTGTGAAGTGTTTCTGAGCAAGAAACAGCAAGGTAGGACTGGTAATTCAAACCAGATCACAGTGAAGTCTGCAGAAACAGAGCTCCTCCTGTATCCAGCAGCACATCAGCAGGGCCCCTAGAATTGCTCTGCAGTCAAATATTGCAGTACAAAACTCAGTTACTTCTGGAACTTTCCCTACATTCAGAAAACTTCCCAGAAAGCCACCACTTAGCATCACATTACTGGCTGGAGCAGCCTGCCCTCTCCACAGCCACCTGCAACCTGACTGTGGCATCATCCTGGGAAAAATCAAGATGCAGCGTGGTCTGTGAGAGATGGCTTTAATGAGGACCAGAAGGAAGCCTGGATGTCACTTTCCAATTTTGTGTTCCAAAATGGTTTCCTGTTATTTAAAATCTTTAGAAATTTTGTTGCTGTGTGAATGGTTTGACCCAATAGCCAGGAGGAACTGCTTTTTTAGCTGAGGGGAGAATCTGTGTGTCAGCCACACTGTGACAAGCCGGGCTGGCCACAGGGACACGTCCACACCACACAGCCCAGCTGCCCCTGTAAGGGTAAGGGCACTTGTGTTGGTAGCCTGATTAAGCCACCACCCACACAAAACAAAGGGTAAGGAACAGAGCCAGTTTATTCAGGAGACTTTCAAATCTGTCATTGTTTTGGATTTGGCTTCTGTCCAGTGCAAAATGCATTTTTTGTGTGTTCCTACAGCTGCCATGTAGAGTAGTAGGAGTTCCTACAGCTGCCTGAGGTAGTAGGAAACTGCTCAATTAGTAGAACTGTAGCGTGCCACTTATTCTGTAAATGAGTGAGTAAATCCAGGAAGAAATACAAATAGTAGTAAAACTTAATTATTCTATTTTGTCCAAAACAGCCAGGATGCTTTACCAACTAGCTCTTCCTTTAACCCTTTACTATGAGTGCTGCACTGTTAATGTGTTCAGCTGCCATCCAGAAAAGTCACATCTCAAAGCCCATTCCGTCCTTCTCCTGTCCCCACCACAAAGTAGAGCTCCACTGAAAAGCAGAAAGCTGAGCAGTCTTGACTGACCAACTAAAGGACAATTTCAGGGCACTTCAAGAACATCTGTTCCTGTATCTTGTCATGGTCTTATTCTCTTAAAATAATTCTACTGATTCTTTTTTAATTAGTAGCATCTATAGCGGAGAATATGAGGTTATTTAAAGGAAAGAAGCTTGATGTTAATTTTCAGCAGTTTATAGGACTTCGTTATTTGAGAAAATAGAGTAATTAATTATCTCCATCAGGAAATATTGGCAACTTTTGCAATTTTATAGCATCAAAGGTATCAAAGGTATTTGAGGTATTACAGAGGTATCAAAGGTTCAAGTGTAGCTGGTGAGCCATGGGGTGCTGGGGAAGACTTTGCACACATTGACACTCCTTTTCCATGCAGAGGGAGTTTGCCTTCCCAAGAATCATCTTCCAGCATTGATGTGGAGAGGATCAGCAGCTTCAGAGTATCAGACCCTTCTTGCTGACATCTCTTTAAAGGCTCTGTGATGTTAATTACAGTGTCAACTTCAGTGGCCTGAGGAAAGGGGACAGTTGACTCCTGTGACTTCAGCAGACCCTCAGCACATTTCTGTTTTTAAAGCAGATGGGTCACACTTTCAGGCAGGGTTTGTACAGCTGGCTTGGACTGAGTCAATGTGAAATCTCTGCCAAACTTTCAGAGCACTTGTGAGGAGTGAGGATTTCTCACTCGTGCTGACTTCAAGAGTGAATTCAGCCACTCTGCCCTGACAGATCTTCTTGCTGCCTTCACTTGCAGCCTCTCACTTGTGCAGCCTCTGTAGGAGCATCGTGGCTGGTTTGAACCTGTAGAATTCATTTGGTATGGATGGCACCAGCCAGTGTTAGTGTAGCTCATGATAGCTAAAACTTGTGGGGCAGGATGTGCTGAAGAGTCTGGATTTGGCACAGAAACACAATAAACAATGATCTATCTGATTGGTAACCAGAATCACTTGTCAGAAAACCCCTGAATAAGGAGCTCTGAAATCAAGAGCAGATATTGGCCACAGTGCTTCCAGCAGTTTATCAGTGGACATGTGGCAAATCCTCTTGCACAGTCACTGAGCTGGCAAACTCTTCATACTGACAGAACTGTGCTTCTGTTAATTTCTCTATTCACTATGGACTGTAAGAAAGATGGATTTTTCCAGAAACCACTTTTAACTGATTTTGGGACAGTCACAGTTGTTTAACTACAGAAAAACTAGACTTTCTTAATTTGTTTTCTGTCTAATGCCTTCAACTATAAAGCTGGCAGCACACACAGAGAACAAGTGCCAACATCAGCACTTCCTTTAAAATAAACAGCAACTCAGATAACATTTACATGTTACAAAGAAGTGGTTCATTTGGTATTTTCTTTCTCTATTGCAGCCGAGCTATAAGGCTGAATTCTTCTTCCTTTAAACCATGAGAGAAATAAATTATTTAAAAGAAAAAAATCCCTAGAAAGTGAAGTAGCAAATGGTTTTACTTTCTCAGAATTTTATCTCTAAGAAAATACATTTTAAGCTGTGAGCTCAACCAAAAATTCTGATAGGAAAAAAGGTGTCCAAATTTCAAATACCCTGTCAGGATTACAGTTTCTAATAGGAGATCTGATGAACATAACATTCAAGGATTTGGATCAGCAAAAGCATCCAACAGAACCTGGTCTGGATTAGGGAGCTGTAGTAGAGTAAAATCCATATGCATTTCAGGAAGGACAGGATATGCTAATTATCTGTCAATATAACTACTTCTAGTAAACACTGTACTTACATAAACATTTGGGTTAAAATATTAAAAATCATATTAGGTTGACAGAAATCTTGCATATATGTTAAGCCTAAAATACTTCTGAGTATCTGGGGGACATTTTATGAAGCTCTTACATAACCTAGGAGCTGGCAGGAGTTAGACTGACTCAGAACCCCCAGGTACTTGTGAGTTTTAAGTATGTCATATTAATGTCCTTTCAGTCCATTTAAAGAAAAATTCAGAGACATTCTAATGTTCCAGTGACTTCAAATGAAGTTTCCCTTTTTTTTTAGACAGGACCCTTTAGAACATCAACAACATGACTGGCAACTGTGGGAAGAAGGGATAAGTAAGACTCTGCATTTTTGATCCAAATTAAAACATGTTTGATATTTTGGATGTATGAAATCCTGACGACCAGACTCATATCAATCCTAATGCTGCTGACAGTTTTGTGGAAGAGATCTTCAGAGAAGACATGGAAAACAAAACTCAGAGTGAGTATAAAACTGGAGTTGTGTATTAATATTTAAGGTCATCTTGTTTTGTTCCATTTGTTGGAGTTTTTTAAATAAAATGATTATACTGGCTAACTTGCCTACCTAATTGTTTGTGTGCTGGTAGCAGAAGTGACAAATGATCTGCTCCCACAGTAAATGTAGCTGCTAAGTGAATGCTCCAGCAGAAGGGGAGAATGTTTGTATTTCCTAGCCTATTGATTATTATGTTACCCTCACCGATCAGGATGCATTACAGCCAGGGGGGTGAACCCACTCAAGCTTTTCCTGTAGGTAGCTTTAGAGTGGAAGAGTTCAAATTGAACTAATGTAGTTTCTCAGTCACTCTACTAAAATCAATGCAACTTGAATTTCAACAACCACTAAAAATGGCATAATGTGATTTAAATGATGCTGCTGTTTAGATCTTGTCTACACACTAAGTTGCACCAGATTTGCTAATGTTGTGTGTTGTTTGAAAATTGAATTTTTTCCTGCTGCTGAAAGATTATTTATAGACAAAACCCAAAGAGTTAAGAATGCCAGGAGTTTGCATCCCAGTCCAAATCCTTACGGGCTTGTTGACACTGTAGAAAAGCAGTGGGAAATATCTTCTGGCTGTCTCTCACTGTCCAAACTCACTCAGCCCTTACAGCAAAGCAGTTCTGCAGTAGATAAATCACCTTGGGCCCTGGAGTGGCACTCTGTGAACATGACTGAACATTTGAAGCCACATTTCCACATTGTACTGAGCCCTTTGTGTCCAGGGTAGGTTCTCACAGAGATGCTTGAGAGAGCCTTCACCCAAAATAGACTGCAGAGAAAGAAATCTGGTTTGGTATGGAGAGAACACAGAATGGAAGAAAGTGAATATAATGGCAGTAAATTTCTCCTTATAATTTAATTCTGTAGTGGTTCCTTTTTAATCAGATAATCACTGTAAGCTAACTGTGATCTAGAGGAAATATTTATGTTGATAATTTAGTGCAGTTTGGTAGCTAATTGCTTTGCAGAGGTACTGCTTATGATCAAAGAGCATTGTTGAAAAAACTGTTTTATATCTTGTCTACAATATTACTGGTTACAGAAAGAGACTTAATGACATGAAATATTGATTACATACCAAGCCCACATCTTTCCTTTTCCCTGAGAACACCAAGGATTAGGGTCTTCTGCTGCTCAGAAGCAGAGCTTGAGTAAACTGTGCTGTTGTCAGGACTTCATTATTTTATCTTTTATCTTTTATCTTTTATATATATATATATACTGTCCATTGCAAAGGTGAGGTGCAGCTCCCAGACAGCACTGGTGTGTAGATGTGTGTCAGGGAGAGGTTTACAAGCCTGTCAGTCCTGCCCATTGCTCCCACTGTCCCCCTTCATTGCTGACCAAAGCCAGCAGTCCCTGGGGATGTGCCAAGGCTGTGAGGCAAAGAATCCCCAGTGCTTTCAGAGGTCACCCACCCTCTGCTCAGCAGGGTCCTCCTTTCCTGTGTTTATGTCACACCCCCTGTCAGCACAGCCTTTTCCTGCTGTGCCTTGATGCCTGCAAAGGAGCCAAAGCCTGCTCTGGTGTGCAGCTGTTGTGGGCACTTGTGAGGATGTTGACATCTTACATTAATGCTACTTAAAACTGGGGGCACATTGTAAACACATTCATTTCTTTTCAATAAAAAAGTATAATTCAAAGTAAAAACAATGAAAGAAAGCAGCACATTTCTCAGCCAAGTAAGAACTGGGCACAGTTTTGTCTCAGTTTCAGAAAGTATTGAATGGGTTATCTGTTTTCTACTTCTAGAGGAACTGAGGAGTTCTTGTGGTTCAGATTCTGAGTAGGACCTCTGTGGTTCAGCCTTTGGTCTGTATTGGTGGTAACACTTTCTCTCTTGGGCAACAGCTGGAAATGGTGATTCATCTTCATACAGCAAATCTAACAATAAAACAGTGCAATTAAAACAGTCCAGAACCCTTGGTTAGCAATGAACCAGGACACTGAAACCAGCTCCCAGAGCAATGCTGCAGGTCACACACGTGCCTGTGTTATGGTGTGTAATGCAGTCACCAGGCTGATACTGCCTGGCCTGTGACCATGAGTCTATGAATTTAATTCATTTGGTGAATGTGGATAGCTTACAGGCTCTCTTACACTGAATTATTTCTAATGAAGTTAGAGAAGATGATGAAATTAAAGTTTTCTGCAAGAAAATGTCTGCAAGCACATTATACACAACCAAGGAAACTGGTTAGTTGCTACAGAGCAAACTCCTCATTCATTCATTCACTAAAAACATTGTTTAAGCCTGGCTGTAAACTCAAAATTGAAACATTCAAAGATGCACCCATCTTTAAGCCTTGCCTGGCTGCATGTAAGTGGATGTGGATTAGGTTCATTGTGTGTTCTTGAATTTTTATTTATTTTTTTTTAAAAGCACTGACATTTAAGGCATACAAAGAAAAATGGCCTCAGGGGAACCACCTCCAATGCATCACAGAAGCTTTGTTCAAACAGTTTTCGATTACTCACTCTGAGCACACATTGGCTGAAGTGTTTAGATAATCTGCTGTGCAGGAATGGATTGGTGGGGAGGATCACCAGACAGCATTGCACCAGCCCACGTCATTTCTGGATGACCTCCAAAGGCAGGAAGCAAACACAACAACTGCTCAGCAGCGTGTTCCTACCAGAGCATGAGGAGACACTGGCCCAGCTGCTGCCCCGCCAGAAACTTTCCCTTCAGGACTCAGGAAAGTTCTGTGCTGCAGCATTCTTGGGAGCATGGAGAAAACTGCTCCTGCTGCCCTTTCCTTCCACCAGGCTGTGATTTTTGATGACTGCATACAGCTAGACTGAGAGCAGTCACTCAAGTTCCATCATGTACTCGGGGTAGGCTGCCGTACAACATAAGCACTTGTAAAATGCTGCAGCCTGTCTTTGTTTCTTTGAGGAGGGAAAGGAAAAGAAAATGTATTTATGTGCTGTGAGCTTACACACGTTTAGCTGGTTAGTTTGAACTTTCCAAAGTGTCCCTAAAAATAAACTAAAAACATCTTAAACTACTTATGAGAAATAGAATTGCAGGAAAACTCTATTGTTTCCAAATGTGCATTAAAAAAAAAAATGAGTGAACGTGAGGCTACTCTGTAAGAGGAAGAATCTTAATAGAAAAACTTACAGAACTCTGAGTGGAGCTGTATGAAAGTAGCAGATGAGTCTTGCTGCTTAACAAAATTTTACCTGTCAGTACAAAGGTTAACTTCAGGTTAACTTCAGAATATATGTTTTAAATTCAATTAATATACTTCCAACACATGACTTACTTTAGTGAAAACTTACTGCAGAGGCAATACAGACAGAGATTAATACTGGTCTATCTTCTGTGCAATTTCTGCTTTGTATAATAGGAAGACAAGGGCAGAACAAATGTTTAAAAAGTTCACTGTGACCCACTTTGAAATATCAGACTATTTCTGACCAGAACCAGGCCAACATTCAGGCTAAAGATATGGAAGTGTATTTATCAAAAGGCAAGGAAAAGTTGGAACTTAGGTGTCAGGATAGACTAATGACATCCTGTATGTAAATACTTCTAAATTCTAGTTGATTTAGGGCTCTTCCCTGGCTGCTGCAAAATAAAAGTGCAAAAAGTTACTCATCTCTTTCCTCTAAAATAGATAAATGTGCTGTTTGTGGGCCTCTTTATTTGCACACTTTCCAAAGTTTGTTCACTATTTAAGAAAAAAAAAATTAATGTACTATTTCTACATCAGGAAATGGCCAGGGAGTATCATCAATTAATGTAAAATAGAAAATAATGCCTTCTAAGATACCTTACCCCACTTTAAGCATGCAAGTTGCAAATGAACATAATCAGTGTGTGATTCTGGGCAGATGCTGCGAGGTTCCTTGTAAAACCCTGACATCTGTCTGTGAGCAAGCTCCCCTCAGGCTGGGTGTGAGGCACAGGCACTTTCAGGAAGGGAATACAGGTGTGTCTTGTGAGGAGGTGCTTTTTCAGGAAGTATGGAAGTGCTACAGAACATTTCTGTGCCTTTTGGGTATAATGAGATAATATCCAGTGGCCAACTTTTAGTAAACCTTACCTCAGTTGTCTTTGGAGTTTGTTTTTTGCATCTGCTGCTTCGGCAACACGATTATTAAAGCTCAAGTGAAGGCAGATGAAATATTCCACCTCTCCTCAGCTGTGCACTCCTGTCCAAGTCTGCATCCTTTCAGAGTGTGACAGAGTTGCCCCCTGCATGTTGAGAGCACCTGATATTGTCTCCACTGAATTTAGCCCATGATGCAGGAGCTGAAGCATTCTTCAGGGATTTCAAATAACCTGCAGTCTGAGTCCCTGGTTTCAAAACTGCTGGAGTGGTGTTAGCTACTGTCTTTGGACTTAAATTCAGGATTTCTTTAATGCCCTGCTTTTCTGCTAGATCACCCCTCTCTTCACCCAAGTGTTTAATGTATTCTATGAAAAGTACATGTATTTTACTCAGCAAATTGAAAGGCTGAGACAAATATCTGTCTGCATCTAGTCTTCTTTCTCCACACAAAGCTTTATGCTAAGAATTAGGCCCACACACTAAACTTTGCAGGAATAAGTCACTATTTTTTGAGTTTTACTTTTACTCTAGATTTTAATTGAACACTGAGAGTAAATATTGAAGGATGCAGAAAGAAAAGGTTAATTTTGATTTTGTTTGTTAGTGGTGATTCCTGTCTCCAAACTGAAGTACTGACCTTCTTAAGTGATTTGGAATTCCTTAGTGCAGCACACTTATTTAGGCAGCTGCCCTGAAAAGCTTCAGGCAACCAGTCTGGTACAATAGTAAAGTGTATAAATCAGTGTACTGAGCCTGAGCTGGCACTGCTCACAGCTGCTGAGCCAGACAATCTCAGTCTGTTTTCTGCAGGATATTTCAGGTTGGGGTTCTTTCCCCTTCTGTACGATCTGATGGATTATATTCATTTTCTCATCAGAAAATTAAATTTCTAAGTAGGTTTCCATCTCGACTATCTGAAACACTTAGTACTTAATCTGTTCTTTAACGTTGCTTTTTCAGACTGTAATTTATCGATCTGGATCTGTTGAAGCACTTGCACTTGCTCTGCTCCTGAGTGCTGCAGGTATGTCTCACACTGCCAAATGGTTTCAGGAAAACTTTAATGAAAAATGTCGTTTCTTTGGATAATGGATGGGGAGAAAGGAAAAGGTCTGCAAAACTTATCCACACGAATCTGCTTTTTACTAGAGCTGACAAGAATAATTTCATTCATTGCTAATCCTAAAAGTAGGTAGTGGTACTAGAGTCAGCAAAATGCCTGCCAAGTTTCCTTCGGATATGCCCTCGTTTCAGTAGTGAATGAAGTGATCTTTTAATGAAAAACAGAACATAAGTAAACAAATAATACCGATTATTTTCTCCTCCTTCCAACAAGACAGAGTCGTTATCATTTGAGATTGTGAAGTACATTCACCACTGAAGTCCTGCTGTGTTAGTGATAAGGGAGCTGACAAGGCATTAGCACAGACACTGCCCTCTATTGCAAACTTCTCTGCTGCTGCTACTGTTCTTGCATTGAGGAGACCAAAGCTAATCAACATTTTAAAACTGCATAAAAATGGGGCATTTTAGCTCAGTAATTTCCTGCCAGTCTGTGACACTAAGCCCGTGCCAAATGCAGTAAGGTTCCAACAACTCAAGCTGTTTTTACAGACAGCACATGAAGCCTGTGGCAGACACTGGTGTGCTGTTTGCTGCATTGCTCTTACCTGCACCTCAGCTGGATTTTGATTTGATTTGATATGGGTTTGTAACCTGAAAGGCACAGAACAGTGTAAATCAAATCCAGAGGGGACACAGAGCAGTGGAGCTGGAGGGTGAGGAGCCAGCACAGCACAGCACAGCACAGCACAGCACAGCACAGCACAGCACAGCACAGCACAGCTGTCTCTGAGAATCCCAGCCCAGTGCACAGCCCTGCTCAGTGCCACTGCTGCCCTCCACCAGCGGCCACTGGGAGCAGGCAGAAAATAATTCATGGGGGAGGATCTCACACCGAGGCAAAGCAGGGACAGAAAAGCCACTTTTTCCTACATCATTCCCAGATGAGAGGGGAGGGCCTGTCCTCAACCAGGGAGGATGCAAAGGGAAGGCTACAGTAGCCACTCAGTCTCAGCTGCTTTTTCCACTCCAAGGTAAAAGAGGCGTCCAATGTGTTCCTCAGGTTAAAGCACTTCTCATTAATAAAGTGGACCTGGGTTTTGTCAGAAAGATCTTGCTCTAGGTCATCTCTGCATCTCTTTTGATGCTGAGAAGGGGAAAGACCTTAATCTAAACCACATTTAATGCTGTTGTGTTAAACAACTAATTGTTTCCATTAGCTTCCCATAATGCTTCATGTTAGAGTTTGCTGGCATTTCCAGTGGCTTGAGAATGCTCAGTGCTGTAATTTTGGCTAGAGAGAGCTGCTCTGCCATCTGTCTCCACTGGCCTCTAGTGTGAGTTCACAGAAGAAAAGTATTTAACACACAGCTTTTAATGTTTGTCATTTTAATGACAGACAACCACAAGGGTGAAAAACCCCCAGTAGTTGTGTGGCATGAGGGAAAGCCTCAATGCAGAAAGGAGGAGGTGATCAGGGGGAGCCTTCATCCCAGCACTGCTCTAAGTGAGAAAGAAAAGGGCAGACCAGAGTTGTGGTTTCCCATCTCTCCTGTTTTGGAGGACAGATTCACTTAGCATAATTCAAATTGTACATCACTGCAAAATATGTTTAAGCACTTCTGCTCACCTTGATCACAAGGTGGGAAATATGTTGCTCCATCTCTGCTTTCTTATTCTCAAGGAATTTTTAGTGTAACTTCATCTCCTTTGGCTCATCCAAAAGCCAAAAAGGGATTTTCCAAAAGGGAAAGCCTGGCAGGCCTTGGGCTAGAATCAAGAGTAATAAGGATAAAGAAAGACAAAGCCTTGCTTTCCAAAGCATCAGGAAGACAGCAGACTTATTGACGTTTTTTGGTAAATGTTGCCATATGGACTTGTCAGTTTGTATTACCATCAGTCTGCCTGATGTGGAGACAGAAGTGGATCAAGGGCGAGCAGAAATGCCACCCTACAACACTCTAAAGCCTGTTGCTCACCCAGAGAGCCCTGCACGAGGAGCCCTCACTGGCTCAGAGGAAGAGGGGTGCTGAGGAAGGAATTGACTTTTCCTTTTTGGTGCTTTTTGTGGGGAACGTTCTATATAACCTTGGGAACAGGAAATGATCTGTTGGGCCCAAAAGAAAAATATTTGGACACGTACCTCAGTTTAAAGTGTGGAAAGTCTTGCTGACATCAGTGAATCTAATCCATATGTTGGACAGGAAGCACAGACCTAAAGTGCTGTACTGGGCTGTGGTCTCACTCCAAGCCAGTTTTTTCAAGGGCAAGGTACAGTATAAACTTCTCAGATATGTCTTATTGGCCAGTTCCTTCTACCACAGGCATCTGAATTTGCTTAAACATTTGACTCTATTTCCAAACAGTGTTTTGTTCATTAGTTTCCCATGGAAGGTAATTACAGAGCAGTACGTGCAAGAGCTGTACAAATATCCAGTGGTCTTGAGCTTTTACCTGAAGTAAATATGCTGGAAAGCTCAAAGACCTTAACTAAATGTATTTTCAATTTTTTTCTATTTTTGTTTGTTTGTTTTGGTGGGATTTTTTGTTTTGCTTTGTTTTGGGGGTTTGGTTTGGTTTGGTTTTTTGGTAGGTGGACAGCTACTGGTTTTGCGTTTGGCCTTTTTTTTTTTTTAATTCCTGGAGTGTTCTTTCTAAAAAGCTTGCAGTTGTTGTGCTTTATCCCAAAAAAGGTAACTTTTCAGTATAATACTCTTAAAAAGACAGATTTAACACCAAGATGTGCTGGTACTTTTCCAGATATTACCAGATACTCTTCTATTTCCAAAGTGACACCACCTCAAATAATAACTTACATGTTTGTATGTTAAAACAAGTGTTGGGACTAGTCAGTCAGAAATGGGAGTGTTTGAGACTCCCAGCTGGGCTCAGATGAGGATGAAAATACCCTTTTTGCAGCATCTAGGCTGTGATGTTAGGAGTGGAAGAGAGGACAAGACTGTGCTCAGGCAGCTATGGGAGAGAGGGAGGGAGCAGTGACTGGGATAAGGTGGCCAGGAATAGGGTCCAGATCGCATCACCAGCTGGTGCACACTTCCTTGGTTTGGAAGATTATTTTATTATTTTTTACGTACCAAGCACAGCAACTATCTAATTGCTCAGAAGTTGATTGGCCAAGTTAAGGCAGTATAATCTTCCAAATAGACGTACCCATTAAATTAATGGAAATTGTCTTTCAGCGAGGTACAGAATTAATGCACTCAGAATTGCCATGAACTACCGCAACAGCGCGAATTCACTGGAATGATACATAATCCGAGTATGAAACCTGTGTGAAGCACAACAGTGAAGCGTATTCCGGTGCAATGCTTTCCTTGGCAGCGGGACAGCGCCGTGCCGGGAGCCGACTCAACGCTGGAGCGCGTCTCCTTCCAGCGGCCGAGCGGGGAACGGCTCGGGGCGGGCCGGCCCCGGAACACCCAGCGCGGTACCGGGATGGTTCCGCGCCGTTCCTGGTCCATCCCTTCTGCCTAAATCACTTCTAGTGGAGAAATTCCACCCTGGCTTTAAAAGCACGCTGCGGTCATGGCTGGATCTGCCGCAGCTCACCGGTCCGGGTCCGCAGGGCCGGGCACCCGGGGCAGAGCCCGCTGGGGGATCAGCGGAGCCCCCCGCGACAGAGCTCCCGGGGCTGGCATGGGGCCCTCCCTGATGTTACCGGGGCTCCGAGGGTTTCACCGGGTCCCTCACTGGTGTCACCAGGGTTCCCGTTGTGTCACCAGGGCTCCGGGGGTTTCACCGGGTTCCTCACTGGTGTCACCGGGGTGCTCGCTGTGTCACCGGGTCCCTCCGTGGTGCCCCGGGTCACTCGAGCCCTCAGCGGCAGCGCCCCCTAGCGGCAGCGGTTGGGCACCGCGGGCCCGAGGCCCCGCCCCCGGCGGCGGCGGCGGAAGTGCGGAAGTTACGCGGCGCTATGGCGGAGGCGGCGG
>JBBMKD010000040.1:6134295-6149374 GCA_037834095.1 Argya squamiceps
GGTTCGAGGGGCGGTATGGGCACACTGACAGCGCGGTGCCGGCTCGGTACGCGATGTGGACGCGCTGACGGCGCGGTGTCTCCGCAGCGGAGGTGGCGGAGCTGCGGGCGCGGCTGCGGGCGGTGCGGCACACGGTGCTGGTGCTGTCCGGCAAGGGCGGCGTGGGCAAGAGCACCTTCAGCGCCCTCCTGGCGCACGGGCTGGCGGCGGACGAGACCAAGCAGGTGGGCAGAGGACGGGGACAGGACGGGCGGCGGGGGGACAGGGCTGAGCATCTGCGAGCAGGTACTGATCGTGTGCCCCTGCTCGTTAAAGTGTCATTTTCCTGGATGAGCCCTGCTGGAGTGATTTCATTGCATGAGATCGCCTTTAGAGACAGCCCTGTGCTACCTTATCTCCAGTGGGGCAGGTTGGCTGGTTTGTTTTCCAGGTCGCTCTGCTGGACATAGATATCTGTGGGCCATCGATTCCTAAAATGATGGGTCTGGAAGGAGAACAGGTAAGTGAATGCTCAAACGTCTTGTTTAAGAGATTTTTTTTCTCACTTTTTCGTTAGTATATTCAGGCTCTTTGGATGTAGAGCTTCTAAAAGGAGTGCATAATGGGAAATGTGGGGCAGTGAGTAGGGAAATAAGTGAGATGGAGAAGTTCAACATAATGTATTTTGCAAAAGAGTCATCTGCTTTCAGGATGTGCAGTTCTGTAAATCAACTTTCATTGCATATCAGCCACATAATGGTGACAACTTGAAACTTGAATGGTATTAGCATGAGGCACTTTATCAGCCCTTAAATATTTCTTATAAATATATAAAGTAATGAGTAAACTTGCATAAGGGTTGAACAGTTATTGTTCACTTATTAATGGAGTTCTGGTGCTCCTGCATTTTTACCTCTGCTGCCCCACTAAAGCAGGATTGTTCCTGCAGGCAGGAGAGCTGTTTGCCCAGGCTTGACATATTTTCATGTTTTATGTGATATTTGTATTTATTGCTATTGCAACTTTTGTGTATCACCTCAATTTTCAGGTTCATCAGAGTGGGTCTGGATGGTCTCCAGTGGTGAGTTGGTGCAGCTGTTTCAGAAAGTTCATTGGGTGTGTTTGGGTTGGGCACCATCTTCTACAGTGAAAAAAGAGTGAGGGAGGAGCAGGGGATACTCTCGTTAATTCTTCTTCTAGAGACTTAAATATTCAGATTCCATGGAATCTATAGATACAGGACATAGAATCTACAGAGTCTCTATGTCCAGAATCTATAGATATATATAACCTACATCCATGTTGTAGAAAACACTATAGAATATATATCCAGATTTTATAGAATATAAAATAGATCTATAAAATTGAGATGCATATCATAGAATTGGGATATAGACTATGTAGATCAGAGTGTTAAATTTCTTAATAATAGTAATACTATATTTCTAGAATTGTTTTGTTATCTTGTGTGTACTGACTTTGCAATATAGGCAATAAATACAAGTTACTCAGGTTTGTTATTTTGGGGTGTCATGCAGCTGTAGTGTGTCAGCTAAGAAGTATTTCTGTGACAGCCAAGAAGTATCTTGCACCCAAGAAAAACCTTACTAATCTTTAGAATATGCAGAGAAGGTTTTGCAGTAGTGTTATCTAAAGATTCCCTGTAGTGTGCATGCTGTTAGAAAGGCAGCTGGTGCTGAGAGGGAAAGCTGCTTTTGTCCTTATATTGTCTCCAGTGAGTCCATAAACCACTGTAACAATATCATTTTTTCAGTCTTAGTGTAGCTGGTGAGTGTTGCACAAGATGCAGTTTTTAATGCCCTGTGATAAAAGATAAAGTTCTCTGCCTTCATTTCATTAATGTCTTCCCCCTCACCTGCTTTTATAAAATAGGGGTTCAGAGTTGGTTTCTCTACTCTTTCTTCACTGTTCTGTTTCTCTACTTCTCTTTCAGTATGTTGAAGAAAACTTAGGTGTCATGTCAGTGGGATTCTTGCTTAGTAGTCCTGATGATGCTGTCATCTGGAGAGGACCAAAAAAGAATGGTATGTATTGAATGTTTCCAACAGTAATTTACATGCTAGAAAGGCTTCAAGTGTGGAAGTACCATGAACTTGTATAGTAATGTAGACAGGGTAGCTAGCTAAGACCCTGGAATTTGAAATACAGGAAGATACCTTTTCCTCTTCCACACTGTTATCCTCTCCTCTAGGGCTGATCAAGCAGTTTCTGCGGGACGTGGACTGGGGTGAAGTGGATTACCTGATCGTGGACACGCCCCCAGGAACGTCAGATGAGCACCTGTCCATCGTGCAGTACCTCAGTGCCACCCACATCGACGGCGCTGTCATTGTCACCACCCCCCAGGTAGGAGCCAAAATGCCACCAGGGAAGCACCACGGCAGTTACAGGCAGTCCTTGGGTTACAGGCTGTTGATTTCACAGAAATCTAAGGGTACAGAGTCTCAAGGAAAGGACTTTGTTGTGTTACCCCTGCAGCTGGGTGGTCTGTGAGTTGTGTGGGTGTCTCATTGGAGCTGGATGGGGATTCACAAGGGTCACTAAACCACAGCAGTTCACAGTCAAAAGCTATTGTGACCTGTGTGGTGAAAGGAAATGCAGTATTTCACTTCCTCCTTCACAATCAGAGTTCACATCCTTGTGGATCTGTAATTTACTCACCAATGGCTTAACATTCAGAAGAATGTGTGTAATAAGCTTCATTTTTAAGTGATAAGCTGTGCACTCTTTGATGCCTGTGAAGTAGCCTGTCACCTCCAGGTGACCCACCAAAGCAGGCAGCTTTGTCATGTGCATTTTTAAAAGAAAAATCAGCCCCTGGAAAGCTGGAACTAAAAACACACCCAGTTAAACAGAGATTTTCATGTCTGATTTGGAATAGAACAGTCACACAGGAGATCAAACTAGCACATGACATGAAGTATTTCCACAACAGCTGAAAGGATAACACATAAAGGAAGTAAAGTGTTGAGGACAATACCAGAGAGGTGGTGAAGGAGGAAGAGAACTGCAGAATGAGTGAGGTCAGTCATACACATGAAAACTTTGAGGAGAGAAGAAGATAATTTAAATATAATTTGAAAAGAGGTAACTAGTGTAAGCCTGGTGGTTCTTGTCCTCACTCTGTGGAGAATACCTAGAGTCCTTCTGTAAAATGAAAATATTAAAAAGTTGCATTTAAAGAAAATATGTGATGAACATAAGAGATAAAACATAAATATGGGTGAATCTTGATTAGAGTCAGATTTCCAAACAACCACATCCAGTAGGGTTGAAGTGTTGCACCTGCTCTGTTGGTAGAGCTCATACCACAGGTTTGTGTTCCTAAAAATACTAAGACAGCAGTAGTAATTCATTATAAAGTAGCTCCGAGGAGGTATCTGAATGGATTCAGCATGAAGCATTCCAGTTGAAATAGCAGTGATTGCTGATGTTTGTAGGAAGTGTCACTTCAGGATGTTCGGAAGGAGATCAACTTCTGCCGCAAAGTGAAGCTGCCCATCATAGGTGTTGTGGAGAACATGAGTGGCTTCGTGTGTCCCAAGTGTAAGGTAAGGGTGGCTGTGTTCTTTCCTTGGCATTGCTTGGGTATCAAACATTGCTCCAAAAGTGCCTTATTCTCAGAATTGCAGTATTTTAACTCTGATTTTCATGTTGTCCCAGAATGAATCTCAGATCTTTCCCCCGACTACTGGTGGTGCGGAGAAGATGTGCCAGAACATGAATGTTTCCCTCCTTGGTAAAGTGCCTCTGGATCCACAGATAGGTAAAGTCACTTATTGCACTGCACTTAAAGCAAGTTGTTCCTCCTATATTGATGTTAGTGATGTTACTGCTGGAAAACCCTGATGTGGGCACTGATGTCTGTTAGCACTTGTAGAATTATTTTTTAATCAAAAGTCACTGGAGCTGTAATGTAGTTTGGTGTGGAATGAGGGAAGTGCTGGGGTAATTTCCTTAACCTTTCCTGAATCAATTAAGATTACTGCTGCATCTTTTCAGCTCTGTAATCATATTTGAAATACAACATATCGTTCTCTTTGGTGTAGTCACCTGGAAACGCAGACTGAATGAAATCATAACCACTTCAAAGAAGAAGGTTTTGTAGATGTTAATCTTAGAACCAGTGCTTTAACCTCACTATTACTGGCACTGCCCAAATTCTCTTGTGGGTCATGAGGAGGTGTGGTTCTTTGCCTGTTAGCTGTTACCAATTAATACCTGAATTAATGACATCAGGGAACAGCTCAGTACTCCCAAGTACTATAGTTCTATATAGTACTATTCCTCTGTCAAACTGTACACTGTATTTCTAGTCCTGTTACTGACTTCAGGGCTTCCTAAAAGGAATAGCTGCAGTTGGCTGTTTGAAAAGGTGTAACTGGATCAGGATAAAGGCTAAAAAAAGAAAAGCTCATCTTTTCCTGTTGCTTTGTTTCTATGTTTTGTCTCTGTCCTTGAAGGAAGAAGTTGTGACAGAGGCCAGTCTTTCTTGGCTGAAGCACCCGAGTCTCCAGCTACCTTATCTTACAGGAATATCATTCAAAGTGAGTCTGAAAATCACTGTGCAAATGAATCCCCTCAGTTCCAAGCACTGCTGCAACGTACAAAGGTGTTAAACAGGCTTTGTGTTACTGTGCCACAAATAATAAAATCAGGAGAGGTGCACAGCAATTCTGAAAGTAACAGGTGCAAAGACCATGTTTGCTTCTGGGCATCACTTCTGGCGGGCTGCTAAAGCAGTAATGAAATCTGTTGATAACTGGTTCCAATGTTGATAACCGGTTCAGGGAAGTCAGACTTTCATTTTCAGAGATGGGGGGTCCTTTGGCTCAGAGAAACCTGAGGCTCTCCAGCAGGTGTGTGCAGGGAGGGGTGCTCACCATAACCCAGTGGGAGGCAGCTGACTGACCAATGCCTCCACTCGTAGGTGTAGTTACACAAAAACCCCTTGCAAAAACTCCCTGAACAGCTGGTGCTGTGCTGTTTAAAAATAATCCTAAAGCAACTTTCATTGTAAGGAAGGCCCAACTTCAGGTATTTGTACCTTCAGGGGACAGATGCAGCAATGACAAACTAGATGTACAACTGAAACACTACTTATATTACTTTTTCTCCCATCTTTGCAGGAATTCAGGAATACTGTGAACAGCATCATTTGCAAGAAGAAAAGATAATGTAATCTATAAATGAAGCAAAAGTGTAGTTCATGTTTAATTATAGAAAAGTAACTTATGCCTTGATTTATTAAAGGAATGTATTCTTTTTGTATATTGCAAATAAATTCTTAATATAAAGGCCCTTGCCTTTGTTTTTTCCAAAAGTTCAAGATTCTCGTAGTTCTTCCCTCACTAGAAAGGTGTGAAAGTGAGTCTGCATCTGGATTATGAAGTGCATTCTGCCTCCAGTGTCATGGTACCAATACACAACACACAATAACACACGTTTAGGAGGTTGAATATAAAATATGTGGGGCTGACACTGGGACATGGGCAGCAGCCTGTGTCCTGCCTGCAGCACAAGGGTGTAATGCCCATCCTCTCTCCCTGAATAACATCATTTAAGTGTCTCCTTTCAGTGGAAAAGATCTGTATCTAGAGTGAAAGCCAGGGTAGTATTATAGTACAAGTGCACTGCTTTATTTATTTTTTTACAGGTATCAAAGTTAATTGTTTAACTATACATAACTGCCAGCTTCACACAAGTAGGGTGAACTTTAGTTTTCTTCTATTTGACCCTAAGCCTGAACACTAAAAAATAATTATTCAGTGTTTTTAATAACTAAGAGGCCCTTTGGGATTGTAAGTTGAAAGCTCTGAAAAACTGGTATTGTGTACAAGAGGGAAAGGCAGTTTGATTTTGTTTATTGTTGTTCTAAAGTTAAACAAATTAGCATTATCTTTTCATTAGATGTAATTCCTGGTTAAGATAATCCAACAGTTTGAGGTTAGTTGACAACTTTTCTGAAAGCAGTGTGCTCCTTGTAAACTGCTCACACAAACAACTTTTTGGTGAAGCTTTTAAGTAACAAAGGCTTTAAACCTTCCAGGATCTAAAGACTGAAAACACAAATGACTTTATTTCATGCAGGCATAATTTTAGAAGAGCTTTATCTAAATATTTTTCCATGAAGAACAACTTTCATGAATTACTTTACTGCTCATCCTTTATCTCTTCCTTGTTTGGTTACCTAGTGCCTGTCTTCCCATGTTCTGCAGTGCCATCTTCTGAAATTCTCCTGCTCTGTCCTGTTGAGGCAACAGAGCACACATGGCTGTAAGCATAACCTAGGACACAAGGATCTCTTACAAAAGCAGGGAGCTGCCAGCTGGAAGCCTGAGGGTTGAAGATGGCTCTTCCAGCTGTGTTTAAGCAGAGGCATTAGGATTTAACTTAAGAACATTGTTCTGGAGCTTGGAAGCAGCTCAGTGGTGGAGTTCAGCAGGCTTCCAAACATGGAACAAGGTGACCTGGGGTTGTGGCTCTTCCACATGCCACTGCCAGAGAGGCTTGGTGGAGAATCAGGATCACCCTGAACTCTGCAGGAACTGAGAGCTGGGAAGAGCCAGTGCCAGCCCCCAGAGGCAGAATGGCCTGTGCTACCCCAGGGGCTGAAGCTCAGTACTCACTCTTGGGAATATCTGCCGTGCCAAACAATGTTGAGGTTACTCTGCTGATGGTTTTTTGTCCCCCTAACTTGCAGTGGATGTAGCCATATAAATTAGCAGTCTGGAGGGAGATCCCAGCAATCACGAGAGCCTGTGGACAAACAAAGAGTTCAGCAGGGACAAATCCATGGCTATGCACTGACTGGAGGATATACACATGTGTGTGTGCACACTATCCAGATAAACGTGCTGTAAGAGGGGGACATTCCTTCCAATAATCAATGCCCTTCAAAGACATCCAATCATGTCAAACACAACAGTTCCTTTCTACAAAATACCTCTTTATCAAAACACCAATATCAGTTTTGTCATTCTGTATTTTGAAAGACTTCATTACTTTCCTAAAAGCACTTACTCAAGAAAGGACCCACTCAACAGATTCCAGAAACATGTCACTTTTTTTAAGCCCCATTCATATCTGTAAGTTTCACATCCATGGCACACCTGCAAGCCTGTTTAGCTGACAAATACCTTATTATAAACAAAAAAAGATCTGTAATTCACAGATTTACAAAGAGCATCCATATATCCCCTATCTAGCTTTGACAGGCAGTGAAAATAATCAGCTCCTTTCGTGGTACTTTAGGTTTAGCAGCAGGTGGAACCAATCTGACTAATGCAGTAACTTACAAAAATGTTTCTCTTAGCCTTCAGAACCCAATTTCCCAGAAGTGATTTTATTTTTATTTGTGTAACTTGCCTTTTACAAGCACCTGGGCAACTTGCCTCCTGTGCCAGTTGGAGTTCTGTCTCCAAGCAGCTCTTGGCTTAACAAACAATCTCTGCTTTTTAAAAATAAAGGTGGAGCCATGAACAAAGAATGCTGGTTTAATTTTAACTGTTGCTTGTTACGGGGCACCAGAAAGCAGTTAATGATTTGCAATTGATTCATACCCATAGCTGAATTTCTTGTTTAAATGAAGAATAATATGCAACCTTGGCTGTTACTGGTTATGTAGCTATATATGTTGGAGGGGCTTTTTATCTTTTCAAACTGAATTAAGAAATGGTACTGAGCATGGCTGGGGACTTGACAGAATGAACAGTGTGGCAATTAGCCAAGCACCTAATTTTTACAGGGGAAAATGTGAAGATTTCATAGACAAAAATATCTTAATGTAATGCAATATATGGGGTAAATTTCCTGTTGTATTTAGATAAAAGTGGTGGGTTTTTTTTAAGTAGATGGCTTATAAGTAGAGCAATTACAAAACACTTACTAATAACTCAATTTATCAAGATTTTATGAGCTAATGATGCTGGTTCTTTCAAAAGGGAATGGTACCAGAGATCTAAAATCCTTTAAAAGTACATTTAAGTTCCCAGGAGACCTAAAAGCCTGAAAACCAACATCACTGGTTCATTTTTTGTCCTCTCCTGTTAGTTTCATTAGACTGAAATAAGTTGGGGCAGAGTAAGTTGCTACAGTTAAACAGAAGCCCATAATTTTGTCCACCACTTGAGCTTCTCCAGAGGAAGGAGCTGGCATCTGATAACCCAGTAGAAGTGCAGCTAAAAATTACCAATCCATTCCAGAGTGCAAGCCTTGACTGCACAAAACTCCTGGGGATTTTTTGTAGCTGCTGGTGCAGTTTTTGTACTGTTGGAAGATTTGGTTCAAAACTAACAGATCTGGGTTCTCCCTCTACCAAGATTGTTTTCAGTGTCCCCTGACTCACCAGCCATTTCAGCTTCAGGGAGAACAAGGTGCTAAAGAAAAACATTGTCCAAATCACTGGGCAGATGATGAGACCAAGCCAAAAGATTCGGGCTTCAGCTTCAGTTGAGGCAGCTATTGTAGGCACCTGGAAGAAAAAATTGAGACTATTATTCACAAAGTCAAAACCCACAATAAATGACAAATGAACAGAGGAGGAAGATTTTACTTATTGTATGCATAGAAGATTAACTAAGAACAGAAGTAGCTCATGCCCAGTTTCCTTCCTGAGGCCCTACTGCACACAACAGCATTTTCATCCATAGGATTTATCAGCTGGTTCTAGTTCAGACTGGAATTCTCATAGAAGTGCACACCTCTACACATTTTCCTAAAAAGATGCTGTATCTTAGCTTAATTTAAATCTTGCATGAAGCTCATTTTCCTATTATATAAACTATTATGTATTCCTATTATATAAATACTTGAGTTTTGCTTCTGAACTCTGCTAATATTCCATGAATTAAGAACTGTGGCTTTGAAAATGCCTCTTGTGCCATGCTGGAGCTGGGCACACTGTAACTGCAGGAGGCAGCCTTGTGCCTCCTGCTCTGTCTGTTCCTCAGAGCAGGCTGCAAAGCCCTGCTTACAGATTTCTGCAGGACAGCACAACTCACATGTCTCTATCTACACAGAAGGGCTCATCACTCATCACACTTAAAAAAGAACAAAAAAAAAAAAAAAAACCAACCGAAAGTAAGAGAATTGTTCAGAAGGTTCTGATCTTTTCAAACTTCAAAATGTCACTCCAACCCTCAGAGCACTTGATGACCGCTAGTGCCAACTTCTGGAACAGAAGCATCATAACTGGAAAACCCTCTGGACTCTTCCACTCTGAAAAGCTTTCTAGTTAATTTTCAGTATATTGAATTTCCCATGTAGAGGTTTCCTCTATTCTGTCTTCAGGGCTCTCACGGGTAGCACATTAATTAGTGCTCCGTGCTCGGGGCACCCCGGAGCCGCAGCCGAGGCTGCAGAGGGCACTGCAGAGGGCACTGTGGGCCCGCGCACCGGGACAGCACCGGGACAGCACCGGGACAGCCCGGCAGGGCTGGGAGCGCTGCTGGAGGGCTCCAAACAATGTCCCGGTGAGCAGCACCGGCTGCTGCTCTGCCAGGCTCAGTGGGGCTGCAGAGAGAATGTCAGCAGGTCAAAACAAAACCCTGAGTCTCGTCTTTGGCAGTGACGCCAAATGCTGCTCTATAGTGCTTTTTATTTCCCCCCTCAGTGTGTTTGGGGAGCACTGGCAGTATCAGAATGCTCTGTGATCCCGGTTCTCTTTCCCACCATATTCCATGAATGTGAATAAAATATTAACTTCAAAATACTAAATCTGAACTATTCAGCATTGCTTTCCACATAGATCCTGAAGAGGATTCTGTGTTGGGATTATCTATGGAAAGATGTGTTCATTACAAGATATTCTCACTAGAAAATAAAACAGAACTACCAGAAACATTTCACACCTATAGCACCATGCTGTTAATATTTATTCTGCTAATCCATATGCTGACAGTGTTGTGAGACCTGTTCTGCCCTGAATGCTTCCAGGATGTGACAAACCAGTGCTTGCACCTGAATACTGACATTGTTTTCTATAGAAGCTGGATGAAATGTAACTGTTACAAAGGTGCTCTATTTGTTATTTTATTTGGCTTAGTATCAGCTTTACACATTTCCTATGGATTTTGTTTGCCCTGTTCCTGCTTCTATTAATATATATTTACCTTTTTTGCTTCAAACACCCAGTGACTTTTTCCATCTTCATCAATCTGGTTCCACCAACGCAAACCAACCAAGAGTCTTCCTGTCACATTCTAGTGATGAAACCATTATTTGCATTAATCAGTAGCACAAGTCACTTGTCAGTATAACAGTTAAAAATAGAAAAATTAAAAAGGCAAGCATGTTCAAAAATAATCTTCTTTTATCTAATACTAAAATTACTTCTAAAAACTGTTCCAGCTTGAGTACAACAGCCGTTAACAATGGGTGAAGTTACAAATTTAGAGCCTCCTCTCTTTCAATGTGATAATTAGCATAATAGCACTTATTTAGACAGGAAATTTTAGGCTGTATCTTTTTCAAGTCAGTTAGTTGTACACGCACCCAATAAACAAATTTCCTCAGTAAAAGAGGAATACTGAGAACAAAACCACACTGAAAAATGGGAGATTAATGACAAGCAATAAGCTGTGTAGGATCAGGGACACAAACCAAGAGGATATTTCTGCACCTGGATGAACACCAGAAGCTTTCAGAATACTGGAGGTGCATCAATGCTTCACTTCTACAAAACAAAAGCCTCGCTCCACATGTGGAGCCCCTGGATCCTGGGCTGGCCTGACCCACCTGCCTGCATGGGGTTAGGGCTGGGCTCTCAGGAGTCTTCTGCAGCCCCTGCTGTGGGCCTGGGCACAGGGTTGCAGACCTGGACATCCTCAGCCATCCATTACTGAAAGTCAATATTACTTTAATTTTTTAATCTATTTTTTAAGGGGGAAAGCACACAAACAAATCTACCTATGGCAAAGCAATTTTCTTACCATATTAGTAGACCTTAGTAGTCAGCCATGGAAAACAGGGTGCTAAATAACTAACATGTGTGAACAGCTTCATTAAAATGGGCTAGACATTTAATAAATTCACAAAATACAATATTTTTGTCACTTCTGTCATTATACATATTTCAAATTTTTTTTGTTTGAATTAATGACAAACAAGATACTTTCCAAGGTAATTACTATTGAGAGTCATCTTACCTTGACAGACCAAAAGTCAAAAGATAGAAGGAGGAGAATAGTGACAAAGCAGGCAACAAAGCTGTTGCTGAACCAGTCACAGAACAAGTAGGTAACAATAGCACTCACTCGGAAGAACAGATGGAAAAAGGTGGCCAGTGGGTGCCTAGAAAAGAGAAAACACAGAGCACATATGTGGTGATGGGACAGGAGGGAATGTTACAGTACTTGCTGACAATGTAGCACAATGCAGCTATTTCAAGTTTATAATGGTATTTTGGTTTGCAGCTGCTATTACTTCAATGTTGGTGTAGATCTTCATTATCAAAGCAATTTGATAATGGTATTTTCAATAGCCAAGCTTCAGTGTAAAGCTAAAAGATGAATGTGGTGTTCCTGTTAAAACTTTCTCAAAGGTAGAACAAAATATGGAGCCTTTCACCAGATTCTTTGGTATTGTGTGAAGGAATTTAGTGGTTGTGTGCAACCCAGTACCATAAAATCCTTGTTGTTTCATGAAATGAATCAGCCTTGCAAAGCCCAAAAGAATTGAGAGAGCTCTTATGACTTTCAGAACAGTTTTGAAAACAAAATATGAACTCTAATACTAAAAAAAAATTGTAACTGCTTCCTCTAAGACAAAATGAACTTTCTAAATCCAAACACTTCCTTTAAGACAGGCAAAATGATTTGGAAATCTAACAGTTCTTCTTTGGAAATCTAACAGCTCATTGAATAAAATTTTGTATGTAACAAAATATAGAGAAATTTCAGTGTAAGAAGTAACTATGTGACATGGAATATTGGCCTACACAGCAGGATGGAGAATGCTCTTAGGAGGACAGTACAGTGTCCAGGGTAATATGCCAAGTAAAAATCTTACTCTGTGCAATTGTTTGTGTTAATTAGTTGAAAGTGAGAATTAACTACAGGCTCTTGTAGTTAAATAACTTCTTCCTTGAAGCTTAGAGAATAAAATATCTGAATAAGATATTTTAATCAACAATTGTCTCATTAAGCTCCTACATCTCTGTGAACAATAAACAGTAAAACAGCCAATTAACAAAAGTATGGGCTAGGGCATAATCAACTATTAAATGTTATTCTATCATTGTGTTTAATAAATGAGACATATAATATATATACAATTGCTTATTATAAAGTTAAATTACAGCTATATAAGTATAATAACTATTATAACATAAATAACTATTATAATTTAAACATCCTTGTTGTTACATTGTTACTCTATCGCTGTTTAACTGTTCTGGTGTTTATCTTTCTCTAAGGGCAGTTCTGTGCTTGCAGTGCTGCACACATGACTGGAGAGGGATGAATGATGCACAGGTGTAGTTTATATTTACTCCTGGTCATGCCCAAGTGAACTTCAAACTTTCCCAAAATTTCTTGTGACTTAGAACTGAACACATGACATTTTGAGCCAAGGGGTTTTTCTGCCATAAGCAGGCAGGTGGGTGGAGATGTTGTGAACTGGCTGGAACAGACAGTGCCTGCCTGCTCCAAGCCTTGGTCTTGGTCAGGAAGATGTAAGAGTCAATTATGGAAGTGGTGCCCTTGTGTCCAGAGCAGCTTCCAGGGATCACAACCCCAAAGCACACCAGGGCTGCCTGAGCTTTTCTACTGGATCAATGCTTCAGATGTGGCAGTAACTTTGGAGAAGTCATGTTTCATTTTGGAAGGCAGATTCAGCAGTATTACTGGATTACAACAGGATTACTGTTTGGATGCTGAATTTGTTCCAATATCAAACATTGAAGGGTATTTACTAAAAAAATCCACATGAGCAAGAAGCTCTCAATTATTACAGTGCTGAGCATTTACTGAGACTGTGGAAAGGATAAAGAAAACTGCCCTGGCTCAACTTGGTGTATGTTTGCTCCTGAAAGCACAGCAACCCACTTGCTTGGCCTTTTAGTTTCCTGTTGCATCTAAACACCCATGTGATGTAGGACTGGAGGCTCAAGGCTCAGTGATTGCCATTCACCTTGTTACAATAACCTCTGTTCAGTGTGTGAGCATGGTGCCTGTTAGGACAGGACTGAGCTGTAATCAATTTAGCTGCATCCCATGTTAGAGAGTCAAATTTGGGCCAGCCCTAAGCTATGCCAGGGATCTACAGGACAATCATGCCAGGTACCTGCTCAGAAGTGCCACAGCAGCACTCTACATGCTGCTTTTATTTTCTGTCTGATACTTCAAAATGTATTGAGGCAAATTTTGACTAAATGGGCTCTCTTTTCTCCTTGATCATCACGTTTCCTGGCTGATTTGTAAAAGAAGCACTCATATGCTCCCAACTTCCAGATCCAAAGTTCTGGTACTGCAATGAACTTACCTTTTTCCAATTTCTTAGGAAAGTAGCCACTAACCTTTTGCATTTAAGGAGCTCTTTTGCACATACCTCAGGGAATCACAAAAGCACAATTTGTCATAGCCTATGCAAATTCTAACCAAGTTTAAGACATATGAAATTGGAATAAAGTTAAAAATAATAAGATAACAAAATTTTGCAGCACCTAGGTGAGTGCCAGGCTCATTTGCACAAGATTCTTCAGAAATATAAAAACAAACATGTGTGATGGGTGTAAGCAGTTTCATTTCTGCATTCTATAGCAGACAAATTTTCAACACGACATCATCTTTTAATATTGTCTTGAGGGCCAGAAAGAAGAGCTGCCTCTAAAGAAACCAGTGTCTCCACAAAGTGGATCACAGAATAGTACAGTTTGCTGATGCTTTACCTGTGCTGTATTACTGAGTAGCATGAATCAGGAGGAATCTCTAAGATCTCTAGAGGAAAGTGCCTGGTGCTGTGACTTCCTACAAGTATTCCAGGCTGGTTTCACTTCATGCTGTGTCTAGTCTGGTCCCTCAGACAGAATCTGTGGCTCAAGTGATCAAGTTACTTCCAAGCTGTATTTCCCAGCTTAGTTGAATCCTTTAGGCTGTGTTCTCCACCAAAAGGCTGCACCAAAGTATAAAACTGACTCAGGAAGTGACAAAGTCCAAAGCAGTGCAAGGGCAGAAATGCTTCACTAGATACTAGTCAAACAGAGTAATTGTATTGTAAAGCTACATGATTGCTTTTTATTACAGATAACGTTGTGTCAATTTTTAACATCTATTATATTTCTTTATTTACATCTACAAGAAATATTATCATTGTAATGGACCAGACCAAACTGCGGCAAGGCAGAAGAAAACAATCTGAATCACAGCTGATTACATACATTATTCATCAGTGCATGCCTAATTCCTTTAGACATAAAACTCTTCACACACTTTGACTGGAGATTCTTCAAAAGCCACCGACTGAACAGCTCTGTCACCTTAGACCTCAGTGTGGCCAGAGCTGCAGTGACACCTCTGGTGAGGAACCCAAGGGGTAGAGTGCTTAGCCTGACACATGAGATGGGTTAACGGGCTGGGTTTGCTCAGCTAATGTCTACAGGCATAAGATATTTTATATTCCACGCAGCATCACGTCCTGTGGCAGGAAATCATGACAGTTTGTTTTATTGCAGCTCTGTTCAGCCAGGTGTGCACTGCAGTGCCCGAGCACTGCTGCACAGCGGGCTTTGCTGGAGCTGACAGTTGTCTCCAGTGCTCCAGCTCTAACTAAAGCACGATTTGCTTGGGGTTTGGGATTTGGGGTGTGTCAGGCTTTCATTTCCAGTGACCGGGTGATACCGGGTAGCGAGGCCCGGCCTCACCTGCTCAGCCCGGCCATCTCCCGGACAGAGGCCCCCCAGCCTCCCCGGGCAGCCTGTTCCAGCGCTCGATCACCCTCCCTGCAAAAAACGGGAACGAAGTGTTTAAATTGAGTTTTCTGTTCGGAACAGCCAGGGCCACCCGGGCCCGGGCGCCGCGATGCTGCGGCCTCCGCGCCGTTACCTGATCCGCGCTTTCCGCAGCGCCAGCTCCTCCTCGCT
>JBBMKD010000040.1:6150086-6197162 GCA_037834095.1 Argya squamiceps
ACCAAGGCACAAGCTGGAGGTGATCATGAAGACACAGCCAAGAAACACACATGCTCTAAAAAGGGAGACCCAAGGAGACACCATGCAAAACAGTTCCTGGAGTATGGAAAATAGTTTGTGGAAAAATATGAATATCAACAGACTGATGCAATAGAAAGGGTATTTAAAGAATGTCTTGGATATAGCAGGGGGTGGACTTGGCTAAATGCCAAGTCACCACCAGCCGTACTTTGCTTTCTTTCTATCTCCTAATTGTCTTATTTTCTATTAAACCTATTTCTTAAAATTTGCATAGAAAGTGAACCTTGTTTTTCACAGACTCAATGATCCTTATGGGTCCCTTCTAACTCAGCATATTCTATGACTCCATGATAAAAATTTTTCTTGCCTTAATTTAAAATGCAGGTGGGTTATGCAGCAGAGTTAAAGAAGTGAAACAAGACAAATTTCAGGATAGGGGTTTCACAATAATGGGGGAAGAAAATCTGGACAGCTTAGTATGAAGTGGAGGGTCAAGGAAGATCCGATGAATCACAACCACAAGTAGATCTGACTAGCTACTAGCATTAAATAAACCTGCAAAACAATAACTTCCTAGTCTTTTCTAAAACATCTAATTAAACCGGATTGTTGAGTAAGTACAGAAGCTACTGAGGTGAACTTTTCAAAAATATCAACTGGAAAGGAGCTTTGTGCAGGACTTACTGGAACAAAGCAATACCTAATAGGTAAGAAAAACTGATAAGCTGTTCTTAGTTGATTTTAATTGTAAGGGAGGAAAGGTGTAGTTAAGGACTACTGATGTTAATATTTCAATTGTCATATTTTGGCCTTGGTAGTGTTAAAAAAACTTGTACAGCGTGCTAGTAAGTACACTTCCACTAAAAAACTGAATAGGCACCTGTGATTTGATGGGATGGCTCACGATAACCTACAATATTAAAATACTGAAGTGGATTTTCATCCTCCAAGGAGATATAAAGAGAGAGCTCTCTTTCAGAGCTCTCATGAGGTACAATTATTAAACACTTATGTGCATACCTGAAGCTGACCTGGACTTCATTTCCTGTATCAACATGCACTTCTGCTTACAAGCCGTAAGTTAACAGTAACTCAAACAGAGCCAGCTTCTGACTCAGAAGCAGCTCCTGGAACTCACTGCCAGGGGGGAACTCACTTCAGCAGTGCAGGGAGGTCTCTCATCATCCTGGCTGCCAGATCATTCACCTCAGCTCCTGCAGCAGCTCCTCTTGCACCTCTCAGGGCAGTGCTGCCAGCAAATCTGATTGTTTGAATTTAGTAATTCTGTTACGTTGCTGTATTGTCCAAGCCATTGCATTTTCATTCCAAGGCACCAGAAAATAACTGTGTCCTGTGTCCCTCATCACATAAAACAGCACCTCTATGGGACAGGGGACAGTTAGCCTGTCACAGCATTAGGTGTCTGATTTACTACTCTGCTGCTGCTAACTGATTTCACGAGTGATGAAATGACTGGAAAAGAAGTAGAACCTGTGTTTTGATTTTAAAACAGATAAATGTTTCCTTATTTTCCTTCCTTCCAGTGCTTAACTCCACTGGCTCACTGTAGGGATTTTATTTTCCTAACAAAGTCTATTAGATAATCCCACAGGAAACTGTCACTGTACCGTGCACATGGTTTTGGTAAATTCTCTAAGAAGCTATGTGAAATTGTGATGTGTGATTATTTAAGGTATTGTATGGCTCATCATTTTCTTTTAGAGCAAATTGAGAGCTAGAAAGAATTGTTGGTCTCTAGAGGAATCATTGGTCAAACAAATGTCTTCATTAGGGGTTTGCTAAAAAAGAGTTCTTTTCTGTTTTAAAATTAATGCATGCAAGCAAAACCTCATTAGAAGCTTCCAGTGTTTTTTAGGATTTTACAGAACAAACTGTCCTATTTTCAACTCTTTTTCTTTGTTGTAACTCAACTACAAATTATTTGAACGTTGGAAAGATTAGAAACACCCTAAAGGTGATGTAAGTCCTCAAATACTGCTTCAACAGCCCCAGATGAAGAGATCATTACACTGAATTTATGAATTGTGGTTTGGTTTTCAGGTTTTTGCACAGGAAAACAGACCATTTATGAAATATGTTAAGATTTCACTTAATTGCTGCCTGAAGTATACAGCATAAAATAGTTCAAAAATACATCACATGCTGCTGTGCCCTTGCCATTACCTTACAGGGATTTTCCTCCCCACAATAAATAGTGACATTTCTGTTGTAGAGCACTATCAGAGGCTTGATATGAATATCTAAAAAACCTTTTCCATTCTTTGTTTCAACAATAAATAGAGCCTCCTCTAAGATTAATATGGTATATTAGTCACAGGATTACCAAGAAGTCAGCTGATTTCTCTTTCTCTTTGGAGCACTCCCTAGAATCTTGCAGAGACTTTTCAGAGACTTCCCCTGTAAATTGCCTAAGGATACTGTGAATAACCTGGCTGGTTTTAGCTCTGGTTTAAGCATTTCAGTGGGGTTTACAACTGAGTATTCTATTCCTCTGGACATTGGAAAATGTTATTAATCTGGTAATAAGTCTTACCTCACTTTCATTCATCAGAGGTACACTTAAAAGGTTTGTTGGTGATTCAATAAAATGTTTATATTTGGGTGTGATAGGGCAAATCAGAGAAGGTGATAAATAGATAAATTTCTAATAGCATTGCTTTCTAATTCATTTGTCAAAGATGATTTCCTGCTATGGCCCAGAACCAATTTCTATAGATTTTTTGGCTGTACATACATGAATTGTTGTAATCGGCAGCCCAGTGTTAACAGGGGAGAGGCCACAGGATTTACTTGAGGGATCAGGACAGTTTCTTTTAGCTGGGTGAAATATATATATATGTACACAATACACTCTCAGCAGAGATCAAGTTCTGCCATTAGGAAGAAATGGGTTACAGAAAGATGTGTCAAAGCTGAGGAAGTTTGGGGCCTAAATATAAATGAGGATTTTTTAAAAAAGTATCGATCCTTCATTTAATTGTGCCCAAAAAGGTGAAAAATAGTTGTTGAGTATTTGAAGAAATGAGTATAAATTCCCATTATTGCACAATAACTGGTTTGGATTCTAAGAAATGCAGTGGCACCTGTATTCCTTTCAGTTAGGGAAACCAAGGAAACATTACCTATTTTATTAAATACCTTATTTTATCCTCTGTAATCTCTGTGTGGCCTTATTTAACTCATGCTGTAGGAATCTCCAGTGCAGTCACACTGGGAAACAAAAGGCTTTGAAATTATTCAGGAGTTTACTTCAGTATCATTTTCCTGCTTAGACTGTGCAGTGGTCACTTAGAAACATCTAAAACAAGGGCACACCAAGACAAAGTCATTGGTTCTCTTCCAGCCTGGGGTGCATTCCCAGCATTTGGATGCAGATTTTTCAGTGTCTTTAGATTTATGTATCTCTTGATATGTTCAAAGCTTCAGTCACTCTCAGCTGCAGTTCTTGGTATTTGTTAATTTTGCAAATCCTGTCTCATTTCTCAGATTGGGAGCTCCAAAAATAAGGAACTTGGGCTGTCAAAAGTTTGGTTTAAGCAACTTCATAGATCTACTGCAGTAAGGAGAGCTTATCCCTGAGCCCTGGGATCCATTTCCCAGAGTGGAAGTGATTTCATCAGAAGAGGTGCTTGGAGTTCCTTCCCTTCTTTCCTACATGAACTTGAAATGCCTGTACACTACACACAAGTATCAGTAGCTCTCCTGCCTTAAGCCTCTGTAGTCTTACTGAGGAAAAAAATCTTAACCTGTTAAATAAAAGACCCTAATGACTATCAAACAGTTGAGAAGCTTAGTACAGTAGGAGGTTGATATGAAAAAATCAGCACTGCTTCTTCTACTTGTTTATCTGCAGAAATAAAATTTAATTTTCTTATGAAAGCTGTATCTTGCTTATTCATTAGATTTTTTTTTACACATTTCCTTTTTATTTTTTTCCCTCTGACTGCTAGTAGTACCTACACAACCTTGCTTAGCTCCCTGAGAAACTTGCTGGACAGTTCTTCAGCCACTTTCACTGGCAATTTCTACTTCATCTTTTGTTGTGGAGGCTGTGGCTAAGCAGCTTTTGCCATACTTGCTAGCACTTGTTTTTCATATTTGTTCTAAATTGGTGTCAGGGAGGTGGCAAAGGCAAAAAATACAAAGAGAATATAAACAAAACACAGAGTAAGAAAGGGTTTCTAATCTGGTGATGCAATTAAATTAAAAATGGGTACCTACCATTCTTAACTCTGTGAATTTTTCTGTGAACCTGTGAATTTTTTTGAAGCAGCCTGTGGTCCATTCTTCTATAGCATTATTGTTTAATAGTTCCTTTCCTAATTTGTTAATACTTCTTTTTCTAGTTCACCGAAGAGCTTCAGCTTCCTAGTATTCCTTCTATTGAGACATGGAGAACTTGACGGGATATCTGAGGTATTAAAATTCACAAAATCCATATTTTTTTGTAGGTTTGAATAGTACAAAGAGGAGGAGGTGCTCCAGATTGGTCTGCAGATTCCTAATCCCCCAGATAAGCTGTAGGGACATTTAGTGCTTTGGATGGGGTCTGACACATTGACTGATTATTCTTTACAAGATGCACCAGGTGCTGCTGGACATTACTCACTCTCTATGGAGTGTAGAGCTCTCCTAGAGGCAGGGACCCAATTTTTGGCAAAACTGAAAGCAAGGTTCATGTCTGTGGCCTATGTGTCCCTTTTACAACCAAGGCCATGATTTAAGAGACCACAATTTCCTCTATGGCCTGAAAGGTGACAAGCCTCAACCTTTCAGCCTCGAAGTGGAGGAAGTTCCAGGCTGTGCTGGATGTCTCCACAGCTATTCCATGAAAGCTGTTCTGCCTGACTTCCCAACTGGTGGGTGTTTCTCCTGTGACTGGGCCTGAATTCACTAGGCACACACCTTTAAAATCTATAAATAATCACCAATTAAAAATACTGAAATAAAACTTGGATGAAGGGCAAGAACCCAAACCTGTTGGTTTCTGAGAGAATGTTCTGACTGTCTGATTTTCAACCTTCATGCAGGGCAGACCAGCTTCTGCAGAAGGGTGCAAGAGCTCCCTTTCTCCAGGGCAGAGCAGAGACCACACTGCAGAACACTGGAAAGATGGACCTGAAGCTCCTGAAGAGGAAAGTGTTGTGACTTTCTGTGATACCACAATCACTGAAGAACATCAGAGCTCCTGGAATGAGGGTCGTGATAAGTGCTTCTTCATTCAGCATGTGGATTCTGAAAGCCGTTGTGTCTAGTGTGTGTTTTAGTTGACAAAGATCAGAAACGGTCTGGGAAGCCCCTAAAATATGTGGTTTATTCAACTGCCAGTTTATTATTTTTGCCCAGTTTTTTTTTGATTCAGTCTGAAACTCTACACAGGCTGCGGTTTTATGCATGCATCCTTTTCTTTGTTAGCTGGAGTTTGCATTTGTGTGCTGTTTCCCATTCTTGTTCTATTTTATTTCACTGTAAGGGAAATTACAGTGGGTTTGTGTCACATGCTCCAGTGTACCAATGTATTGGACTAGTTATATGAAGTCCAGTGGTGGCGAAAGGAGAGATACAAATTTCCTTTATTTTCTTCTATTTTTTCTTCTAATTGCTCTTAGCTATAGATAAATGAGAAGTCCTTCTGTCAATGAGATGAATGCTGTTGTGCACTGCCTGTCCCAAAACTACTGCTAAGGGATCTGTGCATTTGTAATGTTCACAGACTACTTGAAAACCAAGGGAAGGCATAAGAGGTTTTCTCAATGTCTTCTCCATCTACAGGCCAGGCAGCTGCCAGCTGCTGGTGGAAATGCTTGCTCAGAGCCCCAGGATGTGTGACTGGCTGTGAGGGGATCCACTAATGGGAGAATGGTAGACTTCTTGTGGAGAGAGAGCTCCACTCCATGGGATAGTTCCCTCCAGAAGAGGACTAGCAAGTGAGCCAACAGCTTGTGGTACATCATCATGATTGGCACTTAAACATGAGAAAAGCAGATTTTCTAGAAGTGTTTCAACCATTAAGCAATTTCCACCTGCAGATGTGTCCAGGCAGTGTTCATAATGACCAGGAGACTATAGGCTTTTCAACCCAAACACAGGATTGTTTCCTCTGTTGTATCTAGGCTGGAGACAGATCAAAAGCAAGATGGACTTTGAATGGGTGTTAAGATATACAGATTTCAAGTTTGTTCCTGTTTTGCTATTCCCATGTCTTCTAAGTATTCCTGAAGAGTTTTCCAAGAAGATCTGCAAGATCATAACTTGTGAGGAAGCCCAGTTTCTATAGAGCTGTTGTTGTGCTATAGGCAAACCAAGCAATAACATGCCAAAACAACTCTGCCTTTGAACCCAAAGCTGATTATCTTGTAACTGAGGCCAAAATAAGGGAAAGGGGACTAGAGACGCTTAAGCTTTGAAAACTTGGTTAAAGTTCTTCTGCTGCTACAGTCCTAATTTGCAGTAATTAAATGTGATTTGTATTTCTGGTTTTGTTTTTGCATTTGTAGAAACAAAAAAAATTCTTACCGTCTTAACACCAGATAAAATCTACCAAGGTTCATGACACACCCAAATGCTGTGTGTTGAAGGACATAATGTGGTTTACATTGGTACACTTTCATCTACCTCACTGCCCCTGGGAAAAATAGTGACATTAATTACTGACATTTTACTAATATTATTTGGGTTCCAAAATTAGCTGTAGACTTTGCACAGCACCGTATTTACTTAGAAGTGATACTTCCCCTCAATGCAGAGAAATCAAAAGCACAAGTTCTCCTTTTCAACTCACTTTCCTCTTTATAACATGTCACAGCACAAACAATGTGTGTGAAAAAGAGAACTAAGTCAGGCCATGCATTTTTACTGTTTGGTGCTTCTTGTGTTATTGCTTAGCACTTTCCATAGCTAAGGCATGTCTTTTCTTTTGGATCTTGAGAATACTACCATTATGTCATTCATTTGTATAGTAAAAGAATTATATCGTATAATTTAAACAAGTATATTTCCACAAAACTTAAAATCAACTTTACTAAAACGTAGCTTCACTAAAACATAACAGAAAATATGCCTAAGAAAACTTAAAGTTAACATTATTAAGACTAAAAAAAATTAATTTTAACAGAAATTACCTTATTTAGACTCTATCATTACAAAAAAGTTACATACAACAGTTAAACATCAAGGTAAAAAATATGCAGATAAACAATTGTACCAAAATAGCAGCAACATAAATTTATCCGAAGGATTAAACTGCTGCAGCTTTTAAAGATTGCCTGTATGATAGATTTCAGCTTGGTCTTATAAAAGTAATGGGATATAAATATTGAAGGCTAAAACAATAAGAATTTAGTTATTTAATAGTGCCATAAGTTTTACACAAGTAACTTGGTTAGGTTATTGGGTTTGTAAAACTGACATTTGCATATAAACAAAGTTAGGGGTTTAAATCATTCTAAAAAACAAGGTATTATTTACTGTATTTGTGATCTGTCAATATACTCAAACTGTTTTGATATCAAGTCTAATTTTAATTGCAATGTGGCAAGGAAAAATAATTATACTTGAATCACTAAATAGCTACACTAAAAAATTCACAATAAAACTACCTTGTTAAAACTAAGCAGTAAAATGCAAACACCTAGGAAAGCTGACAAAGTAATTCCAGCGAAGTCTCAAATAACTACTACAGATAAGATTCAAAGTTTTTCTTTAATGTGAGCAAAAGAACGTTAAATTTATGATTTAGCCAATTACTCCCAGCGAATCATGCAGTCTTGCTATGTTACTGATATATAGGAAAACACCACATCCACACAAACACCTTTGAATTTTCCCAGTGACAATCCTGTTAAAATTTACAAATCCCAGGGTAAATTTTAACAGAGTTTCAGTTAGTCCGTAGCATCAGTTAGTATTTTAATGTGTTATAGCTTCAGCGTGCCGGGCTGGCTACGGCCGTGCTGGCCGGCGCCAGGCGGGAGGGCTGCACCCCCTGCAGCAGCAGCCATAGCCACGGCTCCTGGCAGGCAGGGGGCAAAGATCTGGGTCTTTTTCAGGGTCGGCAGGTCCAGGGTCAGAGGAGTCCAGGGTCAGAGGGGTCCCCTCCGTCACCGTCGCTGCAGTAGCCAGCAGCGAAATGTCCCTACGGATCGCAAGGAGCCCCTCTCCCCGTCACTCCTAAGAGGAGGGGTGTGGGCTGCGCAGAGAGGGACGCAGTCTCTCCAGATCGTAGAGAACTCTGAGGCTCCAAAGGGAAGGCAGGAGGCATCCCCTTTATCTTTAGCATGGGAGTTCTCATGGGCTTTCAGGCCTCAAAAATCACCCACCAGGAGGGGAGCATTTCTGCAGCCGTTTGGTTCCCCTTCGTTGCACAGTCCCACAGTTTGACTCCCACCTTATCCCACAAATCTGTCGTGGACTCAGTAGCTCCTGGTAGCTTAACTGCTGGCCATCTCGATAGGGTTTTTAATGTGAAGGTAAGGATTTGCCATGCTGTTACAAAAGCTTTGTCATAAGTTCAGAAATGTCTCTTTCCTGAGCAGACGGTCCTGCTTCTTAGCTGTATTCCCACACAATGTCTCTCAGTGTGAGAGAGCCTGAAGTTCTGCAGCACGGATCATGCCCCATGTCTGTAAACACTGGCAAGAGGTCGCCTGCTCCCAGGAAGGAAACAGCTTTGTCTCTTTCCAGTGAGCATGTTCCCATGGAACCTGGTAGAAATGCATCTTCTCTGCAAAGAGAAAATTCTTGCACAGGTCAGCAGCTGCTTTGCTTATAGGAGTTGCTGCCTGGTGCAGAAGCCATTTCTTACTGGCAGCTTATTAAAATCTTGCCTTACTGAAGCAGGAGTCTGGATGTCATTGTGTTCATCAAATCCTATTTTCTTTCCCCTTCAGACTATGGTGGAACTTTTCTTAAAAGCTATAGCCAATGGAATAATGCCACACAAAGTATCTGTTCACTCTGGAGTACAGTCTCTTTTATAATTAATTAATTTTTATTTTGTGTAGGTCTATGCATGATTAAAAATAAAAAACTAAGCAAATAAACTTGCAGATCATCACAAAAGCAGCTATAGGCATCATGAGAGGAAGCTCATGAATGGACTTGGTTTTCAAAAATTTGTTTGTCTTAACACCAGGTAGGCATGGCAAGGTAAGTGATGATTAGATGAACATTCTGTCGGATGCTGCTACAAGCAAACTGTGAACATCATGTGCAAGCCAGACAAGCTCCTGTTTCATAGAACATCCTACTTGTCATTTTGGGCCAATGGCAAGAGACTTTGCATGAGATGCAAAACTTGTTTTTGTTGGTAGTCTGTGAACATGTGAAAGACATACTTTCACTTCTGTTAACACCAAGTGGAGCTGCGAGGTGAGTGCCCACATGCTGCTGGCTTTATTCTTACTGATGCACTGTTTAATAGCATGGCTTTGGGGCAGATTTGAACTGGAATGAAAAGGGAGAGGAAAAATTTGGGGACCAGTGGAAATTGTAACTGTCAACTCTCATCCAGTTCTGGTTTCCAAGCAAATAAATTGATGTTTTCCTAATTAGTGGCAAGACCAACCTCTTCTTAGCAGGGATAAGTGACCAGTAAAGGTAACATTGCTTGTTTTACTAGGGCTGCTAGAAGGGAGGTTCCTCTTAGTTTTCCTCCTTGGAATTCCCCCTCTGAATGTCATTTCCTCCTTTACGCTGTCACTTTCTGTTGGCCCTGGGCAGGGCTGGCAGTGGTCATCATTTTTTGGTACTGAATCCAGACTGAAAGAGCAGGAACTGTCCAGTTTCTTAAGGTCAGTTTTTCCTCAACCCCTGAATGCATGCTTTTTTCATGGTAAATTCATCTTATCTTGCTTTTTGTAAGTATTTGTAATTGCAGCATGCCAGTATCTGTACTTGTGTTGCTTCAAATATTAGTAGGATGATGTCTGAATGTGGGTGAAATTTTAGAGAATGTTCTGTGATTTTGTTTTGTAGCTAGCCCTGCTACTTGCTCAAAGACTTATTGTAGTCAGTTTTAGACTTTGTTAAGAATATTCTTTTTTTGTATAAATGTTGTGCCTATGGAAAGCAAAACTGAAAACCACTGAAAGAAGCTGGCTTATTTCCATTTTTTCACAACATTGGCAAAACAACCTAGAGCTTTACTTTCCCATTGAAGTGGGCTGAAATTCTGTCTCGAAGAAAGACATTGAGTTAAAACGTAGACAAGTGTCTGCTGTGATGCTTTCCTTTATCTCACAGCTGGGATGGGAGAGCTGGGCACAGCTGTGACAGGCAGTGATACTGGACATGAAAGGCAAATTCTGCTCTGAATCACAAGTCTGACATCTGCAGGGCACTTGTTACAGCTCTGTCTGAACTTGTGCATCTCCAGCACCAGTAACATCTCCAGTAACATCACTGAAAGGAAAAAATGCCTTTTACCTGATATTTATGCTTTTTAAAACTCCTTTAAACTCATCTCTAAGGGAGACAAAGAATAATGTGGCAGGATGTAGATTAGGTTCTTTTTCAGCTCCATCTCTGTTTTGCTTTCATTTTAGACTATAAAGCCTGTGGAAAATAACACAATTCCATCACAGAGATACTCAGCAAAAGTAGTATCTCTTCTTGAGCTGAGTAATACAAAAGAAAAAGTTAAACTGGCTTTTCAGTGCATAAGTTTTTCACAGATGTGAAACTGAAACTAAACCTTCAAAGCTAAATACAAATTGAGCTCCCTTACTTGTGTTTTACAAATAATCAGGACATTTCTGAAAGGAAAAATCTGCGTGGTACCTGTGGTGCAGAGGAATTGTAAGTCATTTATTTGGGAAGAGGAATGTGGAGGGAATTTCATCCTTCCCCACTGCTGGCTTGCCCACCTCCCAGAGAAGCTTGTCCCAAAACATTGCCTGCAGCAGAAGCTGGGAAACAGCTCTGCCTTTGGGAGAGCTCCTCGTGCACCTTGACATAACCTTCGGGGGGCACAGAGCATCAGAGAAAACTTCCTAAACTTGGTGAAAGAAAACAAGGCTATAAAATTGTGGCCAACAATATTGATCTTTTCAATTAAAGTGCTTTTAAATTAAAGTACTGGTGTTTCACTGGACTCCCTGTTTACGGCTTGATATAACCTGTTTTTTGTCAGCTTGTTTCACTCGGACTCATGTGTAGCACTTAATGGGTCTGGGATGTTACAGGAAAAAAGCATTTGTTCAGAAATCTTTGTATTTCATTTTTCAACTTCCTGTCTTCACAGCAGTCCCACTCTTCAGGTTTTCTGTATTCTAGGACTTGGAATGTTATGAAAGACTTGGATGCTATGTCGTCCTGTGGTTAAAAATGTGTCATTTGCTTGGCACTACTACGCTTTTCTTTGAATTATCTTCAGCTTCCTAAACTGGTCCAAAAGTTAAATTGGAGGGGGATTTCCTCTGTTCCTAAAATGACATTACAAATTTTCATTTTCAAAACCTTTGTACTCATGTGGGAGATTTGTTACCTACTAGTTCATATGTCAACAGAGTTTTGGGAAGGAAAGCCCCTAACAGCTCTCCTCAAATCTTCTCTCCTTTATATTATTATTGGAGTAAGTGTTGCATTTTGGCCTTTTAAATCCTTTGTTCTCTTAGATAACATTTGATTTCAATTAATAGCAGACCCCATTGCCTGGAATCTTTAACATGTTGACCCTTTAAAATATAAGATAAGTTAAAATCAAATTATTTGGGAAAAATGATGAATCAAAATGATTCATCAATTCCCTTTAGAAATCTAAAATGCCCCATCTAACTCTTATGATTAATATGTGATTTAAGTGAATACCTACTCCTTCTTTGTCCTTGTACAGTGATGGTCCCTGTTTCTTTCACTACTTTTCCAGCATTTTAAATTCATATTTCACTTCAACTCTAAAGGAGCACTGAAAAAAAAGGCATTGTGAGTCTTGGAAGTGAACCATGTTGGCATGCCATGTATGCAGGATGCAGAGCTGAACCAAATGCATCCTGAGTGGAGACCTGGCAGTGTCAGGTGTGCCCAGAGTCACTGCAGAGGTGGCACAAAGGGCACACAGGGTGCCAAGTGTGGCCGTGCAGCTGGAGCATATCTGCTGCTGGGGAAAGAAGGTGTTATTGAAGGATTTAAAGAACAATATTTGTCTTAACCAGTGTCCAAACCACAAAGGATTGAGCTCTCTGAATGGCATGGAATAAATACATTTGGAAGTACGTCCTGTCTTGCCCCTGCCCAGCACATGCCCTTTGTGTGTGGCAGCCTTGCAGGTGGCCCTGGGGACTGACTCCTGTCCTGCAGGTCCCTGCAGGCTCTGCCTTGCTCCTGCTGAGAGCTGGCCTTGCCTTCACAGCCCTAACACAGAAATCATTACAAATTTTCTTATTCCTCTGGCATGAAACTGTGGCAAATACCCCTTTTGGCAGTGTTGGGTGCCATGAGAGCCCAAAGGGAATGTAATATCAGTAAACTAAGCTGAAATCATGTATGAAACAACAGAGGAAGTGCTGAGCAGTACAGAGCTTATTCACCCATCACCTCAGACAGGACTGCTGGGATGCTGTGACAAAAAAAAGGGGAAACTCTGGGAAAGGATTTGCTGCTGTAAACAAACTTGCTAAAGGTCTGGTTTCATTTTGTGTGCTTCAGTTACAATATGCAGCAAAACACTTGCTGTCCCTGACATTTTCCTTACCTCTGCCTCCTCTCCATGTAGAAATTTCCACCTTTCAAAAATTTGCTTCTTTATTCACAGTATATTTTCCATGGTGGGACCATATTTTTAATGCAGCAGAATTCGGCTGCTATTAACAATTTTTTGTTTCAGATTAGAAAGAAATCCCAGGATCCTAAAGCCAGTGTAGTCAATAGAGAGACAGCTATGTAAGGATTTGTGTCAAAACCAAAACCAAAACAATGAAAAAAAAGCACCAGAGTAAGCTGAGGGCCATTCACAATGGTGAAGCAAAAAAAGGCAAGCAACTGAGATTTTCATTTTTGAAAGCGTGGCAATCTTCATCTTGTTGGGGTAAAAGAGTATGTTTCTCTCACTCCTGTGCACCTGAGCTATACCATTTTTACATTGTAGTTTTAAGCTCTGTAGCCAGACTTGGCACTGCCACAGCTTTTCCTTGGTTGGTTCCTGACTTCTTGGCCATCCTGGCTTAAAACATTTTTGCATTACTTATGTATTTATCCACAGAGAAATGCTATGGAAAGAAAAGTTTAAAGATAGAAAAGCTCTTATGACTATAAATTAATTAAAGCTTAGTCTCTTTCCCTAGACATGCCCTTTTCTTTGTGCTGGAATCAAGCAGTTTGCCAATCACTGAACTTGGAGTGATAGATTTGTCTGTCTTGCACTCCCCTTAAACCTTCTGCCCAATTTCTTCTCTGACTCTATCCCCAAAATTATATTGACTCAGAGGTAGTTTTTCAACAGCTTTTTCACACAGTCTGGCAACTTGGCCTTCTGAAAGGCCATATTTAGATTTTCTGTAAATTCAACGAACGGAAGGGGCAAAACAAAGTGTTGAAACAAACTGAAAATTTAATCTGGTGTGTTTATAACCTCATTCTTGGTTCTCAGGCAGGTTTCTCAACTTCTGCTTTCCATTTATAGTTGCCAGGCAATAATATAAATTTTTTTGTAATCTTGGTAGTGTAGTGAGGCCATAAAACATGGAAAAGCAGAACTATCTAAGTGCAGCCTACTCCTCTCATGGAACCACACCATGTTCACCTATTTTTCAAACTTCTGGCTCTAGATTTTGGCATTTTCTGCAACAAATGCAGAAATACCCATTTCCAAGCTGTTCAGAGGGACAACCCCATGGAGGGGTAAGAGGAATGAAGATGAGTTGATAACAAGGGAGCACATGGTAGTGTGTGATGAGGTCTGCTCTGCCTTCTTCCATCACAGCTGCAGAGTTAGCTGTATTTCTCTTTTTCCATGTTGCAGGTAGGTTTCATGGTACAGCAGTTGCTCCATGTTTGCACACCTCAGGAACAGGGATAGATGCAAACAGGGACATCAGTGGCCTTCTGCTAAGGGCAGAGTATTTGAGAGCAGTTTATTAGATATTCTTCATTGCAAAATATGGTATTTGATGCCAAGCTGAAACTTTCCATGGTTGTGGAGTGTGGACACCTATTTTAACAGGATAGATTCTGAAATTTTGCTGGTTGTTCTTTTCATCCTGGTATCTCTGTAGTGTGCTGGAGTAAATCCTTTGGGTCACCACCTCAGGTGGCATTTACACTAGTGATCTATAAACACTGAGGAGCCAATATTTGGGTTTGAAATAATTTGATAAAGATAATGAATAAGAAACATGGTGTGTTATTCTGTACTTGTGGAATATCCAGGAGGAATGTTTGAACTGATTCTAGTGTCTGCTGCAGTAACTGGAAGGAAATAGAAAGGAATTTACAATGATGTGGAGGAACAAATAAACTTTATGAAGAAATGTAGCTTCTGGGTTCTCCCATCATATTCACTGCAGTCTTCTAATTTCCCTGATACCTGCTGGATTTGTGCATCATTTATATCCTGATAAGATACCAGGATTGCCAGTTATTCAATACTTGACATTTTTGGTCCAAGTGGTCAGACTGATCCCACTCCTCTCACTGGAGTAAAAGACAGGTGAGTCTCACTGCAGGCTGTCTCTGGATCTCTAAGTAACTCAGGGTTACAACTCAGTGCAGGTCTTGGTAAGAAATGCCAGCTCTCCAGCCTCAAGATCTGTGTCTTGCCAACAGAAAGCCACAGTGCAGGACTTGTGGATTTGACTGACAAAAGCTGTGTCTGTGTCAGAGCTAACTGCTGTGCAATTTGATTTCAGACAGAGACAAACCATGGATTCATTATTTATGCCTGAAAATGGCTACCTTGATTTACTGCACAGTGATATTGATCCATTGCATCTGTGTACTTTCTTTGATCCTAAGTCATCTGGAGATGAAGGTGACTTCTCTACAGGTTAGTAAAACACTAAAAAAATATTTGTCTGGTTTATCCCTCATGCTGTAAGTTATTTCCATCTCCTCTCAGCTACAAAGCCACCTCATGGCAGTTTATCATAATGACTGAGTTAAAGTCTACAAGCACTTGGTGTTAGGATGTGGTAAGTTTGTCTGTGTCTGTACGTACAGTGGCTGCTTCCAGAAACTGTCATGTTTTTAGATTGTACATATTTATAGCATCCTGCTCAGTCAGTCCAACAAAACACACTGTACTGTCACTCATCAGGGCAAGACAGTGTCTTTCATTTGGATATCACTCCTGTAAGTAGTTTATTTGCAAATGTTCCTGTCATAAGCTGGCCAAGTGTAATTGTCAATACCTCAGTGGCTGGAAGCCAAAAGTTTTGCAAAACAGACTTTTAGATGAGTTTGTGATGAAGACAGTCCACAAAAAAACAGCATTACGTTGCTTTCTGAGATCCTAAGGCACCAAAGCAATGGAGTTGCATTACCAGATGCCATTTTGCAGCTTTTTGGGACACAGTGGTTTTATAATTCCATTACAAATGAGAAAGCAAAAGGGCAAGAGTACAAAGTTGATAATTTCTTGCACTTCAGTTCCTACACGTAATCAGATCAGGAGGTTGCCCTGAATCTCAAACTTTGATACTTTGGGAAGGGAGAGCAGAACAGTCCACAACTTCCACACAAAGTCACGAGCACAAAGTGTATCTGTGGTATGGAGTGTTAGCTGAACTTATTTTAAACAAATGAGCTGGACCATGGATTGAGAATGGCAATGAATGGAGAAGAGCTGGTGTATGCCAGATATGAAGCCACACAGCTCTGTGCCAAATAGGTGGAAAATGTTACCAAAACAGAGCACTGTGGGTTTCATGAGTGGCCAATGCCAGTAGGCACATGGGTAATCAGTGGAGAACTGAGAACCAGAACAAGGAATCATCTTTGTGACAGATCATTTCCCAGGTTGGGCTTTTTCCTCTCAACTTCTGACTGTTAAAAACAGTTGCAGGAGTGTTTCTTACCCCATGGGCCCACTTGCTGAGTGAATGAAAGTAGGATGAATTGGGTGTCAAGCACTGACTTATGCTATCACAGATCTTTCACTGACTGGAATACTTTTGAGCTTTAGCAATGTCTGAGAGGATGTAGATGAATCAAACATCATCAGGACATGGCACTACTTATTGGGAGCTGGGCATCTCTGCTGTGAAGGTGTTAGCATGGTCCCTGGCAAGGTTTTAGCCTTGGCCAACTGGCAGCTTCACAGGCAATTTGCAGTGCAACTCAGGGATTAGCATAGATACAGCATTGCTCTGAACAGGGTGATACCACCATATCCTGAAGGGTAAGAAGGTTTAATAGGCTGTGTGAGTCTGGGCCTGATTGTCATAGAATGGATTCAGGAAGTACTTTATTCACCAGGAGAGATGAGGTCTCAGAGTTTAACAAAAGAAAAGTGCTGATTTCCAGGTGACTGAGAATTACTGAGAGTTCGGTTTTGTTCCTTCTTAGCCAACACACAATGAAAAGCCAAAGCTTTCTGCTGAAGTAACAAATCTGCCTGTGCTGTGTGTCCTGCTGTCTGGTGGTTTTACTGCTTGGTTATGGCATTCATTGAGCCAATGCATATTTCTTATTAACTCTAGATCTTGAAGTTGATGCCAGCAACTATGAACAGGTAAATAATGTGGATTTCCCATATGAAAATGGAGATGGTTTCTACCCCGGTTCCAACACCACGGATGCTTATGCTAATATAGGTATGAAAGCAATTTTTTCAATTTTTGCTATAGCTATTTCTTATAAATTCTATTCTCAATCTGAAGGCATGGAATGTACTCAAGTAGCCTTTCCCTCATGTGTGGTAGATCTAATTTAGAGTACCTGAACATGTGCATTGCGGGGAAACAGATTAACAGTAGCTTGTGGTTGTTGGGGGAAAATCTCTCTATTAATGTCTCCTTCTGCTTAATACTTCCTTTCTCAACTTCTCTTTTCTTGTGATCTTTATTTCCTGAACAACAAGTTACAAGAAAAACTTAATTTAACTCTTCCATTTTACTTACACTGCAGAGTTCTGTTAATGAGGATAAGCTTACAAAAGTTTTGCTGTGACATTTACTGTGTCATTACTGTGTTCCTTTATTTTTTTTTCCTTTGTTGATAGCTGATTTAGTAGAATATGTGCTCAAGGATCAGCAAGAGAAGCAGGTCGAAGACATTTTTGGTAAGATTGATATGGCAAAGACTAATTTTCTCCATGGCAGTGTTCTGTTTAACATGTGCTTCATCCCCCCAGTTTGAACACTAGGAGTTTTTATACCTCGTGTCTTCTTCTTTCCCCCTGGGTACAGTGTCCCAGAATTTTCTTGGAAAACGAGGATTTTATGCATTTATTCAGGCCTTTCTCAAAGATGGCAGTTCTGTCTGTGGCCCAGCTGCTGATCATGTCACTATGGCCATAGAATATGCACAACTCCCCTGTCCAGTGCATTAACAGCCTCAAGTAGCATCACACCTACTCTGAGCACTGCAGGGATGATACACATAAGTCCCCAGAGCACTTTGCATGTGTATAAATACAGTTCACACACACTGATTTCTGTCCAGGATGCACAGAGCTGCCTGAGGAAGTGAGTCAAGTTTTACTTCTCACCCTGATTAATGCAACAATGCTATTATGTATATAGTAAATCACTCCTTCATCCATCCTTGATTGGAGACATTGCTTGGCTTGTGGTACCAAATCATTGTTTAGGTGGCAAAAAAAATACTATTTACTATTCCAGAACAGATCTATCAATAGGTGGCTGTTGAGAAATCCATAGAACCAGAAGGTTCACAAAATATCTGTATATCCTGTTTTATGTTTGAGCAAAATGATTTGGACTAATTTACCAAAAGTCAGTCTTTCCCTGGAATAATTCTGGCTGCAGGAAGCTCACATGGCTTTTCAAATGATTTATGCTGCTCCCTGGTGTCTTTAGAATTTAGGGGGTTTTGCACCTAATGGCAATATTTTTATTGGTTTTTGAAAAAGGTAGGATACAGTATTAGTACTTAAATATTTTCCAGTAAAAGTATGATGTGGATAACTTCACAGTTCTTGCAACACAGAATATAAAATCTTTTTAGAACCCTTTATTCTGTCTCTTAAAGGATCTAATAATCCCTTTAGTACATAAATTGAGTAGTACTGAGATCACACTGTGACACAGCTGCAATGTTTTATCCTTCGCTCGTCATTAAAGCATTGAGAAGTAGTTATGTTTTATTAGCCAGTGACAGTAGATTAATAGTTTGCAGTTCAGAAATTAACACAGGGTGACAAAGTCTGCATTCAGAGCTCTGTGGGCTTTCTAAATCATAGGGATTTGGATACATCTTTTATTGCATGATTTGGTTTTTATCTTTTATTTGGAACATATTTCGTCTTTGCTCATTGTTGATGTGTTTATTTTGCTTTTACTCCTCTCTGTAATTTTTTTTAGAACGAAATTTGACATTGGACCCTATTTCATGTTTTTAGCAGGGGACTTCATTTTGGATGACATTATTGCTGAAAACACTGAGAAGTTTCCTGATATAAAGAAGCAGACATGTCTTAAACGAAGTGAGTGTAAAACAGTGAGAATATGGAAGGCTTTGTGGCCGAATTCTAAACTTGCATTGCAGCCCCTTGGCTTTAGCACAGCCCCAGCGCTCTTGTCATGCAGTTCTTCAGTGACACCAGACGTGCTTCCTCTGCCTTTGGTCATGCTCAAGGGCCGGAAATGAAAGCAGCTCCTCCAAGCGTAGAATTTACAGTTCGCAGAATTTGTTGTCCTGTTACAAACATTAAACATGTTCTATTTCTTTGCATTTTTGTGCTCCTCATGCCAGTGTTCACTTTGTTTTCATTGTATCTACAGCTTAGTAAGCATTGGCTGAACATTGCCTCTTTAATAGCAAGAACAGCAGCAAAAATTTTTGGCATAAAAATCTGCAGCCTAATTAAAACTTCACAGTCAGAGCGAAATAACATGAGGTTTTTCACACTCATTTTTATACATTGGACCAGTACAGTTCTGAAATAGCTGAATTGAAACTGGTAACACCAGTTAAAAAAGTTAAAATAGGTTTCATGTGGTAAATTTAAAATTACCAAAATTTTGCCACTTACTATGATTTTGCTTTTCTTCAGCTTTCTTAGGCTCTGCAGCAGAGAGTTACTGTGAGGCTTCAGAACCCAAATATAAGAAAATTGGTAAGTCATTGGCTGAATAAGAAAAGGTTATTGAACATATATTGTCTCATGTTCCAAAATGTCATCTTTTGTTAAGTACTGTAACTCTACCTTCCAGAAAAGTTTGTTGTTATAGATTTGGTGATTTTGATCATTATGCATTTTCATGTTTCTGCAAAAATCACACTTTTAGATTCCTCTGACTAATTTGTGGTATAACAAATCCATGTCCTCTAATCTGCAGCTATTAAATTGTGCAACCTAGGGTCAACTATGTGGCAGCCTAAGAACAGTTGGATCCTTATGCTTCAAAAGTACATGCTCCTGCCAGGTGACAGGAAAACTACTTAACGTCAGCTGAGGCACAGCTGACCTTTTCAAAATCCTCATGAGAAAAGAAAGAAACGGGTCAGTGCCAAATTCTGTAACTTCTGTCACGTACACCCTTTTTTTCACTGGATTTTTGGAAGATGTCTCACTTAGAACAGAAAGGATCATACCTAGGACATGCAGAGCTATGACCTGAATCATACTACCCATCAGGTCATAGCTCTGCATGTCCTGGGTTTGATCCTCTTTGTTCCCAGTGTGACATCCTTCAAAAGTCCAGTGAAACATCCTAGTGAAAATAACAACTGTGAAGAGATGATTTCTTGGCCCAGTCCATGCTATAAAGTCCTTTAAACCAAAGAAAGGAAGAGAGAAAGGAAAATTTCTAGGTTTTGCACATAGTTAGACCATCTACAAGACAGCACCTGGGGCCAGCAGGCAGGCTGGAACTTGTCCCCCAGGTGTAAACTGGTGCTGATGTTCTTATCCAATTGTAACCCAAAGGAGTATCTCAGGCAGAGCTAAACCAGAAAAAGACTCTTCCAAAATCCAGGTGAGAGCAGCCAGTTTTGACTATTTTATATTGTGTTTCAAATGGACATCTGACTTTTGTGTCAGCACACCTCACAAGCCTCCTAAGGGGACTGTGACTGTACCAAACCCTTAGGGGCCATGTGCATGTCAGGGGGGCAGCCAAACCAGTGTGTAACTAGAGATCCAGCCAGAGTGCTGGGTCTGGGACTGCACCTCAGCACAGTTCAGGTAAGGAACTGGCACAGACTGCATGAAAATCAGAGAGAACACACATGTGCACCATGGCTCTGATCCAAGCTGGTTTTCCAGCTAGAGTTCTGAGGGAGTAGGGAGGGAGAACTGAGCAGAATTAGCTGTGAAAAATCATGTTTGCTAGCTCTGGGAAGGTTATCAGAGTTTCTACTGACCTGGTACCTGCTGATTTGAGTTATTTAGACACAGGTAAAGTTCCTGGCAGTTAGTACCCATTAAAGGTGGATTACTTTCTATTTGCTTAAGTTCCTTTCTAGATTTGGCACTTTTAAAAGCCTGTCTTTATACCACACTAACATTAATAGTTTCCTATAAGGAAAGGCACATCAGTTCCAGATGCCTCACCCTACAGAACCTGCATTCCAGAGGAAAGGGTCATCACTGAGCTAACAGGGGCCATGTGAAGCTGCACCTATCCTTTTCCTGGAAGTCTTCAGAATATTTTCGGTTTCACTACTGTCCTTGATCCAATGAAGGTGCTGAGGAAGGAACATAAACATAAATCAGTACAAGTACTGTGTAGAAAAACCTAATTGACAAAAAGATGAGCTACTTGACAAAATGAGTTTATTTAATCTGACATGGGTGTCACAGTGTGATCCTGCAAAGGCAAATGCAACAGCTCTTCAGAAGTGCAAAGCTACCTACAGCAAAGAGAATAATGTGTACTAAAGCTCAAAGTAGTAAGCCAAAGATGAGATTCTTTCAAAGGAATTGAATGAAATAGTGGCACAAACCCCAGACAGGTTTGTAGCTCCTGATAAAAACACCAGACCACAGGAAGTGATGAAATACAGACTTACTTGTTGCAGCTAGCAGGAGAGGGAAGGAAAAAGCAAAGCCAATTCTGAGATTAGGGGTGTTGTAAAACCAATGAAACTAACAGACTAATTCAAATAAGCATGTCTTACTTGATTTGTAGGAATCTTTTGATAAGCACATGAAATTGTACAATGCACAAGCCTCTGTCCCATTTGTTCTATTATTGGAAGAAAAAAATGTGCTGCGGAGGAGATGCATCTTTAAAAGCTCTTGTATTTGTGACTGTTCTCTGGGAGACACTTTATACACACTATTTGTCCTTCCAAGTTGTCTAAGTAGGGAGTCAAGGTCCCCAGTTTGTTGCTTGTGGGCCTCTCTGCTTTTATACAACATTGAGACAACAAACTGTGCTTGGAAAATTGGTATAGCCAATGTAAGACATGGTTATGTCTTTCCTGCCAATCATCCATGTCAAGGGTCATGTACATCTAGATACATCGGGAAATAAGACAGGCCAGGAAAGATGAAGAAAAAGAAAATTTAAAGAGTGAAGTACTGAGAAGAAAAGTGACCTACTGTAAAATTTAATAAATACATTTTAGATTTGGAGAGCTAAATAGTTTTCAGAAAGCTATTGTGAATTGTTCTTGCTTTTGGAAAATTAAAACACAGCTGATCAGAATCAAGTGGTTTATCATATCTATCGAGACCTCTTCTTTGGTTCCTTTAACTTCTACCAATGAGATAACTTTCTCCTTTTGTTTTGTTATTTTATTTTAAAGTGGAAGTCCCTGCAGCGTCTGCAGGGAATGGCAGTTTCTTTGCTATGCCTCTCAACACCCACCCAGTGAGCTGCACCTCCCTAACAAACCAGCACATGTCCTTTTCTGTTCCTGCTGCCCATGGGCTGGAAAGAAGCCTCATAATTCCAGGTATGTAGAGTACAGCTGTAGGTCTGCACTTATACACAGGCTGATTTACACATGGGGAAATCTCTCTTATAAATCTTGTCACTGACCATGAGCAATGGCAGGAAAATGGCAGGTATGGCAGCTGTCTCAGTCAAGCCCTTAAAAGTGTGGCACTCACTAAAATAATGAAAAATATTCAAGGGAAATTACAAAGGCATTGCTTCTAATTGAGTAGAATGAATCTTTCATTTAATTGGTGCAGGTTATAAGAGAACAGTTATTTACTACATGCTAAATCTAAGTAATTATTTACTTGTATTTAGAATAGGAAGTCACAAAATTTTTATTATTAAACTTTAATTTAGTTCCAATTTCTTTTTTACTCAGAGGTTTGTGAAATGGATAATTACATTTGCAGCAGCAGAGCAAAATCTAGGCTGTGATTTAGCTCACGAAAACTGATCAGTAATCCCACTGCTGGGCTGTGTAGGCGCCAGGCCTGGGCCATGCTAGGTACCAGAGGGTGCTCATGGTACACTGAGAAGTGCTAATGACAAAGGCCCAGTTTAACACCTTTCACTGTTAAGTCTGTGCTGGAAAAGAACCAAAAACCAAAAGTGTGTAAGTTCAAGTCATGTGAGCTGAAGCAGCATAAAGTAGCAGAAGAAATTCTGTCCCACCTACAGAAACTGAGAGCTATGGCTGATTAAATTGCAAGCACTGAATCATCAAAAAATTTTCCCAGTGTGGGCTGGGAGGGAGGATACTTGTACAACCTGCATCATGTGCAGTTATGTGGGAAATATGTAGAACAAGGAAGGTAAATTTAATGCAAATACATACTATTTACACATTTTCTCTTCTCTGGACCTCTGGCTATACATTTAAAGATTTTGCCTTAGGCATTTTTCATTATGATAATAGAAATTGTCTTTAGACTGTTGAAAACAGTGGCTGCTAAAAGTGGTAATCCCTTGTATTTCATGCTCATCATACCTTGTAAGAGTTATTTTTTTTAATGGGTTCTGTGGACCTCATGATCCTGTGAATTCTCCACAGGGAAGATTTGCCCAGAAGCTGCCATAAAGGATAAATAGCTGTTAGAAAGATTTTTCTCTCTCATAAAGCTTTAGAAAGCAGAACCCTTTAAAAACAGAAGAGTAATTATTCTGCACTCATTTCAGGATTGTCAGAACATTTGACCTCAGAGTGCCTCCCAGCCAGTGTGAAAGGGTACCAAGAGAATCCAGGCTTGGCAGGTCCTCCTCAGCAGATATTTAACTTTGTTCTTGAAAATGGCACATCTGATGTTATAGTATATCCAGGTGAGAGCAGTAGCCTTTTATCCCCATAAAGAGAATAAAAAATCAATGCTGCCAACAGAAGCATTGATTAAATTCAGTTACTGATAGCTATGATAGGCTGAAAGCTGTGCTTGCATTCTTTCCAGTGCTGACATCTTCCATGGAAACATTTGTGTCTCCAAGTATTCCAGTTAATTTATGTGGTAAGTAGAAAACTGGGGTTTATATAGGTACAGCACTTTGAACTGGGAGAGAAACCATATTGCTTCTACTTGAAGCCAATTCTCCCCTCCAGGCTTTACTCGTATTGACCTTAAAAAACCAAAAATGGATGGTATTTCCTTCTTTGTAGTGCTCACTGGCTGTTCACTCTGATCCAAATTGTGCAGATAAAATTTTCAGAGCTTCAGGTTCAGCAGCCAATCCCCTGTGTTTGCTATAACATCCAGTTTCTGGAATAAGTCAGGTTTAGTTAAAACAGTACAAAGCCCAGGGTGCTGGAGCACCCTCAGAAACTGGAGATGATCTGATGCTGGCATGGCCTGAGCACCTCAAATGCTCAGTACTGGCAGCCAGACTGCAGCCAGCTCCCATGGAAGCCACAAAACCAACATGATGACAACTTAGTTAACTAAGCAGTACTGAAACCTAATGCACAGAAAGGCTTATAAAGAAGTCAGAGCCTTGGTCAAGATTTAACAGCCCCACTTTTGGTAACAAACTCCTGAGACACTTTTCTTCCAGCCCTCAGAGAGCTGTTGGAACCCAGAGTTTGAGATCAGTGGTTTCTGGTCCCTGTGTCCAGTGCAGGAGTTTGTTGCCCTCTGGTGGCTTCCACTGCCCGAAAGCAAAAGTATAACGTGGAGATTAAGAGACAAATATCCCTAGGTGTCTTTGTAAATTGCATTTGCTGTTTGTGTGACTAAACAATGCTAATAATTCCAACTGATTTACTGCAGCACAACACACTTATGCCACAAGCCCTGGAACTCCAGATGCAGCACCGGACAAATTAGCAGGTAAGATGCCAAGCCAGTTTATTTTCCTTTTTTAAAAGTTCTTCACTCCTGCCTGCTTTCACCAGTTTCCCATCTAAATGTCTCATTACAGATTTTTTTTTTCTGTTTTTCCATTCTGTTTTCTTAACACTAAATCAAAACCAGACACATGCTTGCCCAACCCTTCTTTATTTAATATCTTTCTTACTGGAAGCCTGTGGTGCTTCCCTTTTAGAAACAAATCTGAAGCCAAACCATTCTGATGGTTGCTGGCATGCAGGGTAGGAATTAATTTCCAGATTTCTGAAATTTTGAAGATTTGTATTTATTTTAGAGCACATTCTACATCAAGATGATCAAGATGGTATTATGGTATGAAACACACTTTCAAATATTTAGGGAGATTAATCTGGTTTGGTTTGGGTAGTTTTTTGCACATCTTTGCTGTGCGTGGTTACAAGACTCTGAGGTTGAGTTTGTTACAGCCTCTGTCAATTTAAATTCTGTCTTGCATCTGCAAAGCTCTTCCTACCAAAAGTTTTGTCAAAACTGATCCTCTGCAATTACCAATCTGTAGAAAATGCAATCTCTCTGAAAAATTCCCAATTTCTTTGTGTAAAGGAGACACCGTTCACCTGACCCAACTGCAAAAGTCTGCAGTAGTTTGAAAGCAAACAGGTGAAAAGAAAGAAAATTGAACATCAACAGGACTTTGTCAGGGAAAGTAATGGGTAAATACTGTTACCAAGAGTCACTTCTCTGTGACTTTCAGTCTTACTGCTTGGTTACAAGGTGTAGAATAACAAAAGGAAGTTACTGCTTTTGAAGACATAAAGAAGCACTATGTGTGAACATGAATTTACACAAAACACTGACATTTGAAAAGAACAGTGGATGTCACCTGGTAATGGTAGATCTGCTTCCTGCAACTGTCAGAACAGCTGTGGTCTTGTTTGATGCCATTCTGCCTCAAACAGTGCACACCAGCAAAATTCTACTTGTGGGAGAATTTTATTCATTTTCCTTGTAAAATTAACAAAATATCTCTTACTCTGAATATATGCTACAACAAACATGGAAATTTGCATTAATCTTATTGTTAAAATTAGCAAAGCTGAATCAGTGATTATCAATCTTGGTGTCTTTGTCAAGTATATTGTTTTGTTTCTCCAGATTTAGAGAAATTTCAAGAAGTTCAAGATTCCATAATTCCTTCTGAAGAACCTTTCAAAAGACCAGGTGAGTTTAGAACTCCTGAACTTAAGCCTTCCAGTATTTTTTGGAAAAAGATTCCGTGTTTTTTTTCCATACAGAAAAGCTCTTTGTAGGAATCATTCAACAATTTGTGAGGCTGTTCTGAGGGTCTGAGCACAATTGCTGGTTTCAAGATATCAGACTTGGCTTCCCGTAGATATCTAGCTGTAGTACCTACTGAGTAGCTGAGTGTACTTCAGTGATTTTATCATCTGATCAGAGAGCTTCAAAATTATTCAGTTCATAGATCTGAACATGTCTGTTGTGCCTGCACTTCTCAGCTACAGTTTCATGGGGTAAATCCAGACCTGTGGGCTCTGTGGGAATGCCTGTGCTTTTACCATACTGCAATTAGGCACTTAAGCCACCACGGTGTAGTTTGTGGACTGGTTTCTTCAGTTTATGTGTGCTCTTCATTCCTCCAGAGCAAGTGGAAACCTTCTGTTCGTCCCTTAAAGATTATTTCCGGGACACGTGCAAATCTGTGACCGTGGAGCGGGAAGTAAATCTGGATCACCTGTTCATTGATAGGACACTTGTTCAGAGTCAAACTGAAACCAAGACTGGAAAGAATAGTGCAAAAGCAATGGAAAAGGAGCTGGTAACCTCCAGCCTGCAAGAGAAGGAAAAGACAGCCATTGATAGAAGCCAAATATTTCAAATCCCACAACATAAAGACTTAGAGACTAAAGTGATTGTGGTATTGGGAAGAGCAGGAATGGGCAAAAGCATTCTGGTTCAGAAGATCTGCCAGGACTGGTCCAATGGAGAGTTTTCTCAGTTTGAATTTGTATTTTGGTTTGACTGCAAACAAATAAGCTTGCCTGAGAAGCTCTACAGCCTGCAGGAACTGCTGCTTGAATTTTTCGTAAAACCTCGAGAGGGAAGCAAAGAGATCTTTGAGTATATATTGCAAAATCCTGCTAAAGTCCTTCTGATTTTTGATGGTTTTAAAGGATTGCATGATCATGAGAATTCTCCTCGTTCCTCAGCCAGCCAGCCTGAACAGGATTTGTGCAGTATAAAGGAGCTGCTTTCAGGACTTATCCAAAAAAAGATACTCAATGGCTGTACTTTATTATTTACAGCAAGACCAAAAGACAAACTGTACCAGTACGTGTCCAAAGTGGATAAGACTATCGAAATAGTAGGATTTTCCCCTCAGCAGAGGGAATTGTACATAACTAGATATTTTGAAGAATCACCCTGCTGTGATAGTGCACTGAAATTAATCAAAGACTGTGAGTACTTGTTCAGTCATTGCTACAGCCCTGTTATGTGTAGATTTGTTTGTTTTCTCTGTGAGGCACTCCTTGAAATGGGAGAGAAAAGTCTTCCTTCAACTCTTACTGAAGTCTTCCTGAAATTTTTTCAGCAGAAGATAATGCTTTTGCAGACAGATGTTACAGCCACACAAAATCAAGAGAGTCTTGCTGCCCTAGCCCGTATAGCCTGGCATCTTGGAGAAAAGCACCAAAGTGCCCTGAAAAGTGATCTTATTCCTTCGAAGGAAGTTAAAGAGTTTGCACTGAAGTATGGGTTTTTCCTGCCATTTGCATTCCCCAGACATTCAGATAGTGAAGAAGAGGAATTTGGGAGCACATTCTCTGATTTTGTCATTCAGAATTTCTTGTGTGCACTTCACCTTTTGTTAGCAGAAGAGCTCAAGGATAAAAATCTAACAAAGTACCTGTCTTTCCTAACCAAGAAGAAAAAACCTTATCACTGGTTAGATTTGATGCCTCGATTTTTGGTTGGTTTGATGTTTCTCCAGGATGACCCCTATCTCTGCTCTCTTTCAAATGAGGATGCAAAACAATCAACCAAGAAGCAGAAGACACTCTTGAAATACATTAGAAGGCTGCAGATGAATACTCTCTGTCCAGAGAGATTGCTGGAGCTTTTATGTTGTGTTTATGAAACACAGAACAATTATCTTCTGCAGCATGTGGCCTTAAGACTTGAGCCAGACTTGTCTTTTCTGGGCACAGCTCTTACACCACCTGATGTCCACGTACTGCTCTCTATTTTGAAAAGGTCAAGAAAAGAGTTTTCCTTGGATCTGAGAAACAGCAGCATTGACATGCAGGGGCTGCAAGCCTTGGTCAGCCTAAGGAATGTGACATCGTTCAGGTTGGTCACTCTCTGTACCCCACAGCACCATCTGTGGATGTGTGTAGGTGACACTTTCATCCAACAACAAATCACATCTCTTGGTTTTGATTGTTTTGTCACTTCACAGGGCCTCCCTCAGTGACACAGTCAGGCTCTGGAAGTCTTTAGAACAGACAAAAGACTACGAACTGCTGAAAGCGTCCACAGAGAAATTTGTTCTTGATCCCTTTAAGGCAAAGACAATAAAGGACATCAATGACCTCTGCGACCTTGTAAAGATGCAGGAGAAGATGGTGAATTGGTAAGATCATTTATGATCAAATTATTATTATTATCCTCTTACACCAGCAATTTATGAAAACAGGGTTTCACTACCAGCTGTCTGCTTGTCCAGAGAAGTAACTCAGGCAGTGCAAGCTCCTGGGTCATCTCAGGGGGTTCTCCTTACTCCCCTTTGAGGGGGCTGTCATGGCAGGGAGGAGTAGTGACAGCACCATGCAGAGCAGCCATCAAAACTGCCAGTGAAAGAGCCAGCTGTCATTTCTCTTTAATCTCTGAGTATGCCATCTTCCAGTTATTTCAGCAACATAACCTGGGCTGATTCTGTCCCCCTGCAGCACCTGGGCATAACCTGTTTTGCACTGGTCCCAAGTGGCCTGAGTCAGTCCTTCAGCCCAGGAGGTAAAAGCACTGTGTTACACCAATCCCCCGCTGCTGATGTAGCTGGGGGATCGGTGGCAATTCAAAATATGCAGAAAAGTTTTGTTGTTTGGGGTTTTTTTAATGATGACTTCTATTTTAACATGGGTGGAGTGTTTTGATTAAAATATAGACAAAATAGTTTCATGTTTGACAAGAAATAATTGATTTAGAAAAATGTATTTTTAAGTTTTATTGGAAAAAGAGCAAACAATTGCACTATGAAGGGCAATCATTGGATTGAAATTACTCAGTTGAAGGAAGGTTGGAGCAGAAGTTATTCTGAAGTTTCCTGGTTCCTCAGTTAATGCAACAGTGGTTTATTTTCTGTAAAAGTCTGCTAACAAATTTTTTTAAAAGCACTGTTTTGGCTGCTAAAATATTTATCATACTCTAGTTCTACTGTGATTTATTTAGTGTGCAAGAAGCATCTGGTTGCACCAGCTATGGAATTCCTGCCATCAGAAACCTCAGGAAACTGGAATTTGCGTAAGTGCTGAACTTCTGCCGATGGAGAAGGTCGTGTGTAAGGAGGAGCAGTCCTGGGTGTTGGCTACAGCCAGCACTGATGTATAGTCAGCTTAAAGCACTGAGTTTTACTGCTATCTTGCTTTTCTCTGAACTAGATTTATTAACTTGTGGCCAAAATTCAAAAAACATCATTTCTGGTTCCTGCAGCAATACAGATCAACTGGCTTTCCCAGTTTTTGGTTTTAGTACAAGTTCCTGGCTGACCACAAGGTACTGATCTTGTGCCACAGAGCAGAAAATTTTTTGACTGTGATCCAGCTACCTGGGAAATATTTTTGCCCCCAGAAATGCTGAACTTTTTTGTCTGAGTCTTCTGATGTCATTTTCTACCCTATCAGAGCCATGAGAGGATTACATCAGAGAATGCCTTCCAAATAAATAATTTAGCACCCTTTTCCTGGAAGACAGAAAGTTGACTTGGTAACATTACTTTAAAAGTGAGGTTTTAGTAACACTTCTTTTTTTTCCCCCAAACTGTAAGCAGCCTCCAAGGCCATTCTATTGCTCAAAATATCCTGCCATAGCATGTGAATTAGTTTGGGCAGAAACTGCAGCAGTGCAATGGAGAATTCTCATCAGGTCTTCACCTGTTTCCTGCTCTGTAGATCTAACCCAACCTGGGACAGCTATGCTTGGCCTCACTTCTGATTTTATGCTGCTTTCTCTTCTAATTTCCTCTTCCTATTTCCCTCTATTTAAATTTTGTTTAAAATTCTAATCCTTTTCAATAACTGAACTTGTTCTGATACCAAAGAAATTCCAAATAGGATATGAGAGACAAATGCTTGGAGCATGAATATCAAAGTGCAGTTTATGTTTTAAGCTGCAGTAAAACATTGACCTTAAGTTAGACTGAATTGTTATTGGGGGGGGGGGGGAATAACTTTGTTTTCCTTTCAGTTATATTGAGATAGATATATATTTCCTCTCAAGATTATACTTAGAGTGAAAAACCTGAAAAACATAGAGAGCAGAAATACAAGAATCTAAAACAAGTGAGATAAGTCGTACAGAGAGGATCAAAAATGTGGCAAATATCCCACTGCTGCTGTGCAAGCTCTGTCTTGCCTGACCTGAGCCTCATCTGGAGGCTTCACTGCAGAATTCTTTGGTGCAGGTGGTAGGGAATGGCTGCTTCTGATGAGTGCAAACTAGCTTGCATTGGGGGCTGCAGGGAAAGAACTCAAAAAATCATAAATTTTGCTGCTTGTGCACCTGTGAAAAACCTGCTGCATGTCTGTATCTTCTTCCAGGCTGGGTCCAGCATGTGGCCTTCAAGGATTGCAAAAACTTGTGAAAATTCTTGCAGCATTTCCATCACTTCAGCATTTAGAGTGAGTTCTACTAAAGATTAACTTTGCTAACATTTCTCCTCAGCAGCCCTTAATGATGGAGGAGCTCTTGTACCCAAGAAACATTTTGTTTACCAACAAGACTCCTTGTTTGATGACCAAACTGAACAGCAGAAACATTCCCAGCCTGTATCAGCAGCCTAAAAGCTGACACTCCACATCCTCCCTGGAGACACCTGGTGGTTCACTCCCTTCCCAGGGTGTTCCTGGCTGGATAAAGGTTCAGTCCCTTCCTGGGGTGTTCTGGGTGGGTAAAGGTTCAGTACAGAGCCCCTGGGTGCCCTCCCTTCCTGCCCCAGCACTAAACAACTGCCTGCAGTGACTTCCAGAACATCCATGAAAAAACAATTCTCTCTTAGCTTTAAGCTTCTTCACACTAAAAACAAGTGTACCTGCAGTGGTCAGTGTTGTGCCCATGGCACCTGTGGGAAGGTTACTGGGTTTTGAGAGGGCCTTTGGCCTTACACAGCCCATTGGCCATTTGTCTGTATTGTAGCTGGCCTTTTCATGGTATTTCAGGAAAACAATAAAGCTTTAAAAAAGAAATATGTTCAATATATTCCAGCATTATTTAATTGTCAGATTAGAAGGGGATCCAGTATCTGAAATTGTGACTAGGTATGAGGACAATTCCTTTTTAATATTCCCGCTATGGAGAAGGAGGTGTTTAGGCAAGGATTTACAGACCATGATGGATTTTGTCAGTTCTGTATTTTTCTGTGCACAGGAAATCTCATTTCAGCTTAGCTGGAACACAACTATTTCATAACCATTTTAATAATCTTGGATATCAAAGCAAATGGGTCAAGACATCCAACTAGTAAAAAAAAAAAATTCTTCGGCTGTAAATTTGGGCAGCAGAAATCTGCTTATTGGAGAAGCTGTAATTTGTGTGATGCTTCATGCTGATTGAGGCTACTGCAGAGAAGAAGCTTTTCAAGATAGATAGAGTGGTCTCTGAGGTGAATAAATCACCAAAATTTAGATTAAAAGGGAATCCAATTCTCTCTTTGTCGTCACACAGCCTTGATGCTCTGAGTGAAAATGGCATAGGAGATGAAGGAGCAAAGAGTCTATCTGAAGTTTTTCCAACCCTGACATCACTGGAGACATTAAAGTAAGTGCAAGGTTAAGACTTCAGGGAAATTTTGAGAATAGATTAAACCTAGAGGCTTAAGGGACTGTGTGTTAACAATTATGGGCAAAAATATCCCAATTGTATGGAAGACCAGTGAACCTATGGAGATACTTAATGGGTACATTCATTAGACAAATAGATTAATCCTTTCTGACTTCCCTTCAAGGGCTCTGCTTTGTCCTTTTCTTTGCATTTGGCCTAAACAGACTGTCTGAATTCCATTTTTTAAAAATTAAAAATTAATTTCCCCCACATTGTAATAAATTAGAATAAATGTGCTCAACTAACAAAGTGATCTCACTTTCTGTAGTTTATCACAGAATAAAATAACAGACCTGGGTGCAGAGAACCTCGCTGCAGCTCTCCCTTCCTTGTCTTCCTTAAAAACACTAAGGTGAGTGGTTGTATCCTGCTGAGTTGTTTTGAAAACACCCCTTGCTGTCTCTGTCAGAAACTACTGAACAGGGAACAAAGAGTTAACACTGTGCAGCAGCCAAGCTTTGACTTCATTCTTGCATGAAATCTTCAGAAAGACGAGAAGTATGACAGACATACAGAAGGATATAGCAAGGACTGGAGTGATGTTTAAATCCAGCCCATAATACCCACTTATGAATCATGCCCTGCACAGATTGCCCCCAGGGCCACCAGAGATGTGTTTGCTGATACAGGACAATGGTCCACCTCACTGCACTGATATCTGGCACAGGTCTGAGTGAAGTGGGGAATGCAAGAAACCCTGGTGTGCAGTTCTGGAGTGGTTTGGTGATGTGGAAATCTTTTCAATGCTATACCCCAAACCTTTGTGCTTCATTTTTTAGCAGATTTTTAATTTGATCTAATGTAGACAGAAATGTTCTTATTATCCATAGAATAAGAGAATCTAGACCTGTTTTTGCTGTACCCATGCTAGGTGAAGGAGGATGTGGCCACTTGCCTTACTTGATACAGGAAATATGAATGTGTGTTTTAAACTTCAACTGCAAATAAGGATAAATTGAAAGTGAAGGTGTACTAACCATATTTGAAAACCCTTGATCTAATATCTGTTTACATTATCCATTATTCAGTTGTGACTGACTATTCTGGTTTGGTTTTCTGCAGCTTGTACAATAACAACATTTGTGATTTTGGAGCAGAAAATCTGGCAAAGGTTCTTCCTGCAATGAGATCTTTAAGAGTGCTAGAGTGAGTATGAAATCTTTTGAGATGGCTTAGGAAAGCCTACTTCCTTGGAGACTGAGAATACAAATGTTACATGTTTGATTTTAGAGGAGACAGAAATTGAGGAAGAAGATTTTTGGGAAATTTCCCTGGGAAAATGTGCTTCTGCAGACTCCAGATAGTCAGTGATTAGAAAGGATTAAGGAATAAATTCACCATAAACCCCAAAATATTGGAGTTAAGGTGGGAGAATAGGCTCATGGGGAATGAGCTGGAGAACGATCTCAGGAACATATAAGAAGAAATCCCTCAGATGAGTTAACATAATGAAGTTCCTATTCAACCTTTTGAGTACCTTATTACAGGTTTTTTGAATCGACAATCTATTTTGGGGTTTTTCCTTTTTTCTTTCTTATCCTATCTGCAGATTAGCCTATATAGTATTTTTGATTTTGAATGAAAAGTTTGATTACACCATTTGATTTGGATTAACAAAGTTGTTTTTATTCCTCAGTGTTCAGTATAACAAAATAACTGGTGTTGGAGCCCAGCAGCTGACTGACAGCCTACGAAAATGTCCCCATATAAAGAACTTGGTGTAAGTCTCTTGACAGGCTGTTTGCTGTATCTTCATCCTGTAAAACTGAGTTAGAGATCAGCTAAAGCTGCCTTCTGTATTTGTCAGATTTATAAGAGGCACAAAAGAAGATATCACCAGAATACAAAAGCAAAGGTGTCAAAAAATGTTGTTTCTGGTTTCAGCTGCATTAATTCCCAGTGATCCCAAGCAATCGAGCTTGTCTTGCCTTAAACAGTTTCCACTGAGGCTCCCTTTGTTAATTCTCTGCCCTCCCAGAGAACCAGACCTGCTCTGTGCTGCACCACTTGTGTCTGAGGGGTAAACAATGAGCAGCCATCATTAGGGGTTAAATATACTGAAGTTACCAGTAGACATTCAGGGGAAGGGAGTTTGATGGGAACCTGGAGAACAGTTACAGAGACAGGAGTGCAGTTGTGTCCTGTAACCAGAGTCAACGAGGCTATGGAGTACTGAACTGCTTTATTCTAAATCAAAATGCATTTTCCGTTGCTCCACAGCCTATATACTTTCACAGCATGATAGACAAAGGGAAAGACAACTTAAAAAACCCCAAAACAAAACCAACAGCAACAACCAAAATAAGCCACAAACATATCAAACACACCAAAAGAAGGTGAAGCAAATCACGCTCCTTAAAATCTCTTTCCTTTCTGCATTTGCCCTTACAGCATGTGGAATCCCACCATTCCCTATGGAGTTCTTGAACACCTTCACCAGCTGGACTCTAGGATCAGTGTGTAGATTCAGAGGATTCCATAAAGGTAACATAAACCTTGGCTCCCTGAGACAACCAGGTTTGTTTCTGTGGAAGCTGCTGATTCCAGGCTCACTGGCAGCAGGCACAGTAACAGCATCTCTGTGTCCATGGGCAAGTTTGGAGATGTGCCCTGCAGTGGCACGGATCAATGTCACATCAGGCTCCCTTTCCCTGCACTCACCTTGCATCCCCCACCTCCCTGACACCTGCACTAACAGACTGCAGGTGCTTTATTGAAAAAAATGGACTTCTAGAACTCCCAGTCTAGCCCAGCTCAATGACTGGCAGCTGCCCTGCTTACTTTCTCTTTTCTGTTGTGAAAAACTAAAGCTCTGTGTACTTCTCGTGTTTAATAGATGAGTTCTGTACCCCTCAGAGGTTTTGTGTTAATTTCAGTTCATTAAATCTATGACTTTGGTAATTTTTATGGTGGTTAATATGATAGGTATACATCTAATGTTATGTTTTCATCCTTTCACAGGTGTCATAAAGAAGAGGGGAGGGCGTCCTCTGTGCTTTCCTGTCTTCTTGCTGCTTTATGAATTGGTGTTTTCATGTTTGTTGCAAAGAAGTCACATTTAAGTTTCTAAGCTATGCTAAAATTGAGTGAATGATAGACTTTTAAAATGCTGTTCAAAGACCCAACTGTGGTTAAGCGGTCACTTAAGTGGTGGAAGAGTTAAGCAACGTTAAGTTTCAAAGCTGAAAAGAGCATCTGGATACTGTGACCACCATTAAAGGAGACCAGGAACCACCAGGATATTGTGAGTATAAAACTCCATCATCGAGTCATCGAAGAGCAAACGGAAAGCTGCTCAACCTGCAACATCTGAAGCACTGACAGATCAAATCTGATTGATTGTTTCATGGTGCCAGTGATAACTGGTATCAAGTCTGGCCTAATGATTTTGGACTTTGAAAACTCAGTTACAGATTTCACTTGTTTTTATGGACTGAATGGAGGAGCATAAAAAATAAGTTTGTCCACAAGAATCTAGAAGTTGCTCTTTTCTTCATAATAATTAGTGTATCTAGAAGTTGCTCTTTTCTTCACTAATAACCAGTGCTACCTTAAGGGATAGAAACATATCTTCTATGACTTGTTACAGAATCCTTCAAAAAGATTGTGGAAAAAAAAAAAGTAGTAATGAGAAGAAAGGAATTGAAAATGAAGGATTTTTTCTAAAATAATTGCAGAAATCCAAATGGATAAAAAGAACTAGTTTATTGCACACAAATCCTCAAACAATCTTTGAAGGGTTTTACTTTGTCTCAAATGAGAACTTTTATTCATATACCTGGATTGGTATTTAATTTCTTAAATGCAGCTAGAAGCATAAATGTTTACAAGCACCAATTTTATACTTGACAGTGATATCACTACTGTATGTGGCTTATGTGGCCTTCTGGTGCAGAGCTATGAGTAACCAGGCAATCAGGCAAAACCACATTTCAAAGCACTATCATGTCTATGCTGCTGGTCTCAGCCATATGTGGGCCAAATATTCCTGCTGACTGCAATAGCAAACCAGTTGTCTCTTTTATTGTTTTATTTCTGCTCTGTGAACATGAAGAGAACTTAAAACTGTGCAGAGGCAATTGTCAGGTCAGGAGCACCATTCTGGCTTCCTGTCCATACAGGACAGTCTGAGGCAGAACAATAAAAAGGGACGGGAAAAGCTAGGAATGCTCAAAATGCTACAAAATTGAGGAGTCTTTACTTCACAGTTAGCTCAGGGTTAGTCCAACAACCTCTTTGAAATCTCTTCTGCTAGGAAGCACTGACAATACTGACCCAAGGATCTGTGCAAACTAGAATCTCTCAACTAACCTCTCAAATCCTGTTTCTTGGTCTTTAAAAATTCCCAGATTTAAACAGTTCAAAACCACAACATTCATTTTCTTTTCAGCAAGTTCTACTCCTCTGCTTAAGTTTCAGTGCCTGCAGAATCTTGACAGCAGTGATGTGGACAAATTAAAGAGAGTGGACAAATTAAAGAAAGAAGGGAGGAAGAGAAAGAGAGTAACATCATGCCTCCTTCCTGCAAACCAAATTTAAGTCAGGCTCCTACTGAGAGCCTGGCAACAGACTTAACTTTTTCACAGGAAAAAGTATCACAGGTTTCGGTTGCAGCCTGACGCCGGAAGAAGAAAAACAAAAAAAGAAAAACAAAAATTCCTGAAAAAAATTCTCTCTCCTTTTATCCTTTCCTAACTGACCCTCTAATAGTTTGCTGCTTTAAGTTTCCTTTTATTGCCCCAGACCATATCCTGTCCAAAATGGGGATCCCCACAGCTGTCAGAATCCTGTAGCTGCTCCTGCTTGCCAGCTTCCAAACACTTGCTGGTGGACAGGCCACACTGCTGCCAAAAGTGAGCCTCTCACCTGAAGCTGAGAACATCCATCACAACATCTCAAACGTCATCAGCAAGACCGAGAAAGATTTGGAAGACTGGCTGAATGAACTGTTACCAAACTGGGGATTCCCTGCATAGGCTGGATTTTTTGGTCAAAACTGGACTGTTAATTTTGTTATTGTTTTAATTTTGATTGCTTTTTGTTGTAAAAAAATGTTGTAAATATATTGTAAAAAATGTTGTAAAAAATCATAAAATGGTTTGCAATTGATTCCTAATGACACTGCACCCCCTGAAGTGAACTGAATCACCATGCCAGCTGCTCCTGTGGGTTGGGAAAACCCAGATGAAGTCTCGCTCAAGGTGGATGCAACCTTATCTCTCAAGAGATATTGGCCCTTTCCTACAGAGGAATGGTCCACCCATCATGAGTGGGACGAGGTCCCGTACCTCGAATCTGAGCGCCCCCCTCCTTAAATGCAAGACACCTTCCTTTAAATAAAGGAAAAGGGGGAGATGTAGTGGTGCGTTTTGGGGTTTTACCTGTTTTCTATATGCATCTGTTTGTTTTATACTGTTTTACAATGGTTTTTCCCATGTGTACCCCATGTTTTACCCCATTATGGTTTACCCGTTATTGTTATTAATCAATCATCATTTATGGGACACCTGGGTCCTGTCTGTCACTTCGAGGCATCGCCCTAAGGTCTAGAAAATTCTGGCAAGGACTTGGAATGATTGGCAGGGTCTAGGTTCCCCTTCCCCCTTTGTTCCTTGATTTGTTCTGTAAGCTGTCACTTGGGTTTGGGGTCACTCCCTTCCTATTCTGGATTGGTTCCAAGTTGTATCCTCCCTTCTCCCCACCCAGCTATTTAAGGTAAAACCCGGGAGTTCAGTGGGCTTTGGTGGGCTGACTCCTGAATCTAAAAAAAGCCAGTTGAAGTCCTCCACCAGAGTCTCATCCCTTCATTTCTCACATTGTTCACACTGCTGTTGAGACAAAGACCACAAGATGGGAACTCCCCATCGACCAACTGATGCTCCAAACAGTGGGCTGGCCTTGCTGCCGAAGTGAACGTGCCCCCCGCCCTCCGGGTCCCGCTGCCGTGCCAGCCCCGCCGAGGCCCGGGCGGATACAGGGCTCTCCGTGCCCGGCAAAGATACGTGTGGGCGGCGCTGACACATGGAAAGACTCTAAAACTCAGAGACAAAGTGAGTTTTAAAGTAGGTATGTAATTTATTCAGCAGTGGGCACGATGCGGGATAGCTCCCAAAGGCACATGCAGCCCCTCGCTCACTCCCGTTCTCCTTTAACCTCTAGAATGTTACATATGCATCAATTTTCGCAATACACCTGTGCATATTCATTCCTTGGCTCCTCCTCTCTCTGCTTCGTATGCTAATTGTCTTATCATCCTTTGCACCTGTGCACATGTCTCTGGTGGTCATCTTGGGGGTCTCAGAGATGAAGAATAGTCTTCCTCAGAGATGAACTTCTGACCTCGCTGCCTTGCACATGCCCACTGATCCTCTGGTCATAGTCCAAGCTCTAAGGCCGGGTTTATCTGGTCCTGGGGCCCAAGGCGCCTTGTTATCTCAGTGTCTTTGGTACTCTTGTATTACTGATTTTTGTTCTGGTAAGCATCTCCCCCCTTATCAGGCATCTTTGCATTCCTCCTTGCTGTTCTTACACACAGCCCCATCTCTTCCTTCAAAGAGCAGCAATACACCCCATCTGAATGCCTATCCTTTAATCAATATCTTCTCATTTCTATGATTAATATCCTCTAGTTTCCAAGCCCATGTTTTAGTGCAAAGGGCTCACATAGCATCCCGCTGCCCGTCCTCACCGGCAGCGCCCAGATCATTCCGTGCCTTCCGTGAGCAGGAGCCCCGCGGACCGGGCTGGGCTGGGCTGGCCGTGAGGGCACAGCCAAAAGGACCCGGGGCTGTGGGGTCGTGAACCGCACTACGGGAGGCAGCACAGTGACCGCAGACGGTGTGCTCGGCACTCACTGACTGCTGCAGTGATGCTTCTACAGTTTGTGTTGGAATAGTCCATTTTATTCCATATTATGTACAGAGAATTGGCAGGTATTCCCTCAACGCAACTGTGCTTTTGTAACAATTCAGTTACATTTCACTGCACCTTTCTGTCAGGTTCTGACCAACTTCCATTTAACCTGACAGCCAAACATGACACCAACCTTTGGACACAAGTTCTGCACTGCTGTGGCAGAAAACGTTTCTTTTTCTGCTTAAGTGTGCCCAGAAAACTTTCTAGCATAGAGATGAAATAACATGTTCTTAATATTATATTTAGTACCTTTATTAGAACATCTTGCAGCACTGGTCTTGAGCTGGTTTGTATTTACTCCAACTTCTACCACACTTGATCAATAAAAATAGCAAAAGCTGGGACTAGACACACAGAATCTGTAAATTCCTGTCGAATACCGGTCTTAGCAAAGAAGTGTGACAAATGTTGTCAGAAACTAGCCAACTATTCTCATAGTGATATGCCCTCACTCTACTACACTCTGCTTGCTTTAGGGCAGAAATTCAAAAAGTTAATAATACTCACAAGAAGGTAAATCATCTTTTTGGCATAACACATGTTCAGTTTAATTTAAATTCTGTACCCCCCAAGTGTCTTCATACAGTGTAATTCCAAACTCCCGTGTCGCCATGCAGGTGCTCGTCATCCTTTGACCCATTCAGAACTGACGCCACTGCAGTTGGTGGTTGGTGACTCACATACTCAACACTGCTATTTCCAGCTGTAAAATTTAATTTTTAATAAGACATCAGTTATTTTGGCTTTTAAACAACAAAACGTTTTTGTCACAGAATTCACTAAATAATTTTGAAATAAGTCATCTACAGTAAACTGAATTCTGCTTTTGATTATACAGGGCTAATCTGCAATAATTAAAAGAACTACTGCAATAATGAAAGAACTACCAAACAGGCAGAAATACTGTGCAAATTACACTGTTAATAGTTTAAACATGCAGATAACATGTTCTACAAGATTTTTATATGAGTTTTTTCCTAGACAAGTTTCTCAAAACAAAAAGAAAGAATTAAGTGTATCACTAATTTTAAGCTAATTTAACTAGCTCAAAGGTTCTTTGTTTTGTTGAAGTGCCAATTCAGAACATACAATCTGTAGAAGAAAAGATATAGATATTTATGTGTATACATATATGCCTGAACATTAAATTCTCCTTTGACAAATAGTTCATGTAATAAAGGGCATGATGCTCTGGAAGGAATGAGGGAAAACAAACAAACAGAAACTACAAACCCCTCCAAAAAAATAATTTAATCTAGATACGCTGTGCCCCTTCACAGCCAGCACCAGACTTTCCTTGTAAAAACTTCATGTGATATGGTACTTACCTAACAGAAAATCAAAGAGAGGGAAGAAAGAAACAGGCAACTTCAAAAAGGCAATAAACAATCCAAAAAGACAGAGAGACAACTTCAAGGGTTATGAAACAAAGCAGGCCTTATGGTTAAAATACAGAAAGTGGAGTTTCTTAAAAGACACATTTGTGCTATTAATGGTATAACAACATTTTCCTTTTAAATTGGCACCTTAAGGACTGGAGACAAACTTCAGTTACAACAGCAGGCAAATTTTTTCTATAAAGCCAGAATTTCAAGTCATCAGCAGGTGTTTGAGGACAAATTAAGTCCTTGTGCACAGGAATCAAAACCTAAGTACTTATTTAAAACTTTGTCTACTGAATTTTACCTCAATATATTCCAGATTATTTAACTGTTGCTGTAACTGAAAACAACAGTGGGGTATTCACATTCTGAGCAGACAACAATGGAAAAGAATTTTACCAAAAAAACTCACCAGAATTTCCTTTGTATGCAATACCATGCTGATCTAATAAAACTCTAAGTTTTTTTATTTCCTCAGAAAGTTGCTTGTATTCCTAAGAAAGAAAATACATTAAAATAGTTCTCCCACTTTTCAAATACATACTTAAATTGAGAGCTTTATGAAAAAAATGCCTCTGTGCACAGCTGTTACACCTTTTGGCTTTATAGATCTTAAAATGCTTGTTCCATGAACACAGCAAATTTTAGAAAAAGATACATGTCTGTGTTGCCAAAAGAGGAGCCAGCTTTTTTCAAGCCCAACAGTAAAAATTAGGAATGCTTTCTGAAACTATTTCAAATCTGTCCTGTAACTGGCATTTTATCATAGAACAAATTCTAAAGTCAGCTTCAGGACTACCCTTATTTTATAATGACCATAATTCTGCAGTCTGGAAATTTGTCAACTCCTCAACTCTTGACCTAGTAATTTCATGTTCTTGCTCTCAGCAGTTTCTGTTAACTGACAGATAGGGATTGCTTAGCTCTTTTGAGACTCAAAGCCCATACCTGAAATTCAGAGAAGCTCCTATTTTTTGTTGTGTTTTGATGTTTACATGAATAAAGACAGAGCAAAAGAATAAGTATTTAAGAATCTGTGGTTACCAAACCAGCTAATTTATGTCAATTAAGGTATGATGAAATCAGAAAAAAAAAGGTAGAAATTATTAAATACTGTATTGTTAATGAGTGAAAAAAAAAAAGTGACTGTTCCAGCTCCTGTGACACCAAAATGGTGATCTTTATATTAAAGTATATTCAGCTTAACCATGGTTTTATTTGGTTATATTCATGAATTACTAATGGTATTTTGTCTTTACTACATTTTGCAAATAAAGACAACAGCAACTGCTTCTCTGCATTATAATGAATGAATTCCCTTCCACATTCTTTTTCTGAGGGTCAGGTTGTACTCTTTTAGGCTGAACACACCTTCTACCTCTATTTTCCCCATTCCAATTCTGTTCCAGAAGAACTGTTCACATACACAAGAATCACTCAGAAATGAGTACAGCCATTCTGCCTTTTGCTTATGCAACAGCCAATGTATTCTTACACAAGTCTGGGTAATTATCCACAGAGAGAAGTGTCAACATTCTCGAGGCTGGTTATGCATTATCCTCATGAGTAATTCCTTCCTGTCTCCAGACTGATATTCCCCAGAAGGAGCACCTACAAGGTATACACTAATTCCTTTATAATCCCCATCTTCTTACTGAGCATTCATTTTTGCTAGTTTGTTTTTGACTTAGGCCTATAATAAAGATACCAAATCACATTATATGTAGGCTGTTACATATTGACACCAGAAAAGATAACCCCATGAAGTGATTCAGCTGAATACCACAATGCTCTCCCACTGATACTGCCATACAGTAAAAAGTAAATATTGTGCTCTATACCTTACTGCACTTTTCCACTGTTTCAAACTCCAGAGTCGTTTTCTTACTCTGTTTTTCAACTTCATTTTCTTCTGTTGCTTTTAGAAGTCCCGCTTCCTCAAAAATCTCTTTTAGAATTTTTTTGTAACCCTAAAAAAGAAAGTTTCCAAAAGGTGACGGATCAATCTATTCAGCTCTTATCTCTGCTTGTAATTTGCACTGGCCATCCCAAGTCCTCAAGCTTTATTACCAGTTCATAACGTAGTTACAGAACACAAAAATTACTATTTGCCAACTGCAGAATAAATCCAGCTACTCTGAAGGGAGAAAGTACAGAAGGCATGTTTTTTTGACAGTAATTTGACAGTTAATTGTTTTTTTACCAAACAGAGCTGGAAAAAATTAATATACCTGGTCGGTTATTAGTTCATCGTACAGAAGCTGCTCTGCTTCATCCCACTTCCTTTGTAGTGCTTCAGTCAGAGTTGGATAAACTGAAAAATGGAAGTCAAACCATGTAAAACCATCCTGCATTTGTTAATTCCTCCTCTAGTATCATGCAAGAATATTTGTTTTAAGAACTCAGTGTTTCTGTAGAGTACAGTCTTCACTGCTTTCAAGAGCTGGGCTTATGCTTAAATTGCACTTCACACATTTAAAGTTTCTGAAGAACCACCAGAAATTTTTCTTATTTCCAGATACAAGGCCTCATATTCCTTTGCTCAATGTAATTCTAACTGAGTTTTTTTGTAATGTAAATAAATGGGCAGATACTACAGGGCTTATTCCTAAAGTCCAAGGAAAAAAAAATATCATCCACTGGGTCTACACTAGCAATGGGTATTTGAGAAATACCTATGGGTTATAATGACTGGGATTTAAAAACCACTTCATATTATATGTTAACATTTAATACTAATTTATATTAAGGTATTAACTCAACCTAAAAATGGGCACTCTAAGGATAGTGTAATATGCCAGCTGCTCCACAAAGTATTTTTAAATCTTACCTAAAAGTGAGTGGGGATGGCACACAAGAGGAGTCTCAAATGTCAGAGAGTAAACACAAGTACTTGGCTCAGACACATAAGCCAATTTATTGCTCTTTCCACAGACAAGATGAACCTAAACATCAGTAAAAAGAAAGATGAGCAAAAAGGGTCTACATGAAACAATACCATCACTGATGATCAGTTTGCTGTGCTCTAATGTCAGTAGATGCATTTCTGTACATACTGTCATGTCAAAGCTTCCAGTGCCTCTTTTTATTTTTTCTGACAGAAAAGGCGCCATAGTAAGCACATCACCCATTTATTTTATCAAATGTGAAAATTGTTTTCTCTAATGGGAAATGATTCTCCCCACCAACCACTGTTCCTTGGACTACTAAGCACCATATTTCCAGCAAGAATGAGAGTAAAAGGGACAGTGATTAGGACACCCTTTAGAAGCTCATCTAACATAAGCACAATTTTCTTAGATTTTATTTCTGACCAATGTGCAAATTTAAGAATACAAGACACATCCAGACTGCAGAGAATTGTTTTCATCTTTAGATCTGCAGCACCAGTATTTTCTGTCTTCAGAATGAAATGCCAGTGAACGATTACAATTACAATACCAAAGGTCATAGAAGAACATGAAATCTTTCTGCAGCTTCTCAGGGAAATAAAGGCACCTCCATTAGAGTGTAACATTTTCACCTTGGCCAGGATATGGCAGCCAAGTTGGCAGCTGATTGCAGGAGAATCAACAAGGCAAAGTGCTGGGCACTGCACTTGGGCCATGACAAACCCGTGCACTGTTCCAGGCTTGAGCAAGAATAGCTGGAAATCTGCCTGGTGGAAAAAGACCTGGGGATGCTGCCTGACAGGTGCCTCTCATCAGCCTTGTGCTCCAGACCCTTCCACAGTCCAGTGCCCTTCTCTAGGCATGCTCCATCACCTCAAAGTCTTTCTTGAAATGCTGCTGGTGCTTTTCCTAACACCATGCTTAGCTTCTCAGCAGGCTACTGTTAACTGCCAAATTCTTTTCCCTCCTTTTGCCTGGATGTTTTTAATAGGCTGGTGTCTTGAATTCAACCAAGAGCTCTTCTCCTTTATTTCACCTGACACAAATTACAATGCACTGCACTGTGTTCCTACAGTAGTAATTATACCACCCTATCATGGAAAAAGAGTTGTAAGCAACCAATGAGAAAACATAAGTAAATGTCTTTAAAATTTTATCCTGACTCTAGCTTTCCTCCTCCAGTCATTCACATAGTTCCTGCAGGAATTCACCTTTATGTTTTCTATCACTGCTTAAATGATGACTTCTTCAGGGTAGCAATGTTTCAGTTTGTAGTCTAACAAGTGTATGCAGAGTCATGCTGTCTGAATTAGCACAGTCTAAGTTATTGTACCTTTGTCTGTCTGCTCTTAGTTTCACAGGAGTCTCCTTCCCTCATCCACATTCCAACAAATGTGTTGTTGTCAATTTCCCATTCATGCCAGATTCTGAAAAAAGAGGACATTATTTTGTGTAAAGTTACTCGACAGAAAAAGATGAACCCGCAGGAAGAAAATCAACAATACCCTTATACCATGGTCAGTTTAAGTGTATACACTTAATTTTTGTTGTCTTTGTATTTCCGTTTCCTACAGCCAGCACCTTGGAAGCAGTGTAGTTTGTTATCCAGGTTGCTATATAGGACACTTTAATAGCACTTTTTGAGAGCTGAGTTTTGGATCAAATTTCAGTTTGCAAACCATTTGCACTTAGAAATCGGGTGTTTAAGTCCAGTAAAATGCAGTTTATACATCAATCCCACAACAAATTCCATAAGGCTAAGTACCCTGTGCAACTCAAGTTTGTTTGCAGAATTTTTAGTGCTGATGAGAGTACCTACAAAAACTGGTCTACTTCTGCTAGTCCTAAAGCAAATGATACCCTCAGCATGGTGATGTACCAGTTTCCTCACATACTGGCTTACCATTTTGCACATAGGAAAAGAAGAGACATCTATATATAAAATATCTAGAAAAGCAATGGCCTGGTTTATACTTAGATTTATTTTAGGTATTATGATTTGGTGATATTATGATCCAGGGTCTTTAAATACTTCGGGACACTTTTTCTGGGGTCTACATTGAGGGTTTTATAACTTTTTAGAATGTTTAACAACCATTAGGCATAAAGCACTCTTTTAATTTTGTAATTTTTGTATTTAATGCAAGCTCCAAATAGTTAATGGACATGAAATCTGTGTTACTATAAGCTGTAGTTAGACATTATTGAATTTCTCACATAAACACATCATACTTGCAGTTGGCATTGGTTATTAATCAGTCTCCAGCAAAAATAGGAGGTTAGTATTTATCAACAACAACAAAAAAAAATCTGAATTTTTCAAGACAGGTTATTTTTATGTATAACGCCTTGGGAACTACCATGACCTAAGCTGACCAATGGAAGAATCTTAATTTTAAACTGCCTCCTTTTTGCAATCTATGAAGTGGCCTGCTGACAAGACAGCTAAAACATAAAAGGTCTAAATGCCTCACCCTAAAATCCCACTATAGGCATTCCATCGAAAAGTCTGCTCATGCTGAGTGACATTATGGAAAGGACAAAACTCATACTTGTACCTTAAAAGGAGAGAAAAGAAACAGAAAATAGAAAAGTTTTAGACTGGAATAAAATACTAGCTAATTCCTAGTAAGTATGTAAACAAATATCCAAATCCATTACTCACGTGGATTCCACAAAACTGAAACACTTGCCAGCAAGCCTAAAGAGATGGGCAGGGCCTAAAAACATCACAACATGACATAAAGGACAAATAACGTTTTGGTTAAATTTAAGCAAGCTACTGCAGTGACAAAAGTGTGAGGAGTGTGTGGCAAATTTAGTTTTCTGCTGTACATAAGGAAATTTTTATCTTACATAAGAACTACTGTAAGTTCTCACTAGCATTATACTGGTTTGTGTCATGTTCTTTAACGTTCTTAATTTTCACTACCCAGTGAAATAGGTAAGCCTCTTTCAACAACAAAAATGAGAAACCTGTGTAAAAATAAACATTTGCACGCTGGGTCCATAAAAGGAATCATCAGTGCAGACCCTGCCAAAATCTAACACTGAAATCACCGAAACTCTTGATTGGCAGCTGTCTGTCTCCAAATTCATCCAAACTCTGCAAGTTTATAAGACTAAAGCTCATTTGTTCAAAATGTTGACAGTGCTGCATATTTAAGTTTCACTGAGATTCTCAAACTGGATATTCTTTTTCACTGTTTACCTTCATGGTCTGATCCAGGTAGTATTCAACCTGAGAAACCTTTTGCTGTCAGACAGGTCAGCAGTTACAATTCTATTCCTGTAGTACTGACTGCAAGAACTGCTGTCAAAGGAATCCAAAACAGGTAACTTGTCATTAAAAAGAGGGTGAAAAGTTCTGGACTACATGCTAGAGGAGTATTTCAGTATCTCTCGTGTAAGGAAATTTCCCTTGGGATTACTAAATATTTATGGGGAAAGAAGAAAAGAGATTACAAAGCACATAAAGTAAAACCCCATCCTGGATTCTTAATTCCCCACTGTCAGGATTGTGCAGATACTTTTTCCAAGTATCTAGACAAGCAATTCTACAAACACAGGTCAGACGACCAGAATCGTGCCCTCCAGAATGCTTTAATCACTGGGTTACAGGCAGGTTCTCTTTCCCAAATGTTTTTCTGACTGTATAATCTTGCATCTCATTCTAGAGATGGGCTTGGCCAAAGGGTTTGCTGCTCTACTACATGAAATCTGTGCCCCAGCGATTAGGACCTGGAACCACCACTGAAGTTAATCTAGGTTTTAATCCTTCAGGAGCACAATGAAATATATTTGCCAGTGCTTATTTTCCATGATGCTTATAAAAACACACGCAAAATTCGATTTTGTGTGCATAAAGTCGAAATAGACTATTTGCACTGCAAACACCTGTTGCTAAATGATGAAACTGTACCAAAAAAAGGAACAAAAAAAAGAAAACAACAGTAACGGTTGCATATACCTGATACTGCAGATGGGGACATCTTCGGCTGGAGCCTATTTGTTTGAGGCAAGAATGGGTTGTTCAACCTTTCAAAAGAAGGAAAGTTAAACGTTTAAAGCTGAGTTATGCATCTGGCCGTGCATACATGCCCCCCCTACCTGCGTGTCCCAACACCGACGGCCGCTGCCCGCAGGCCAGCAGCGGGGTCTGCAGCGGCCCGACCCGACGGCCCATCCCCGGAGGAGGAAACGGGCTGGAGCGGGCACAAGGGCGGGCAGACAGACCCCAAGCCACCGAGTGCGGGTGATCGCGGGGCGACACAGCGAGCAGCAGGCGGCCACCTACCCGAACGTATTCGGCTCCTCCACCACCTTCATCTTCCCCGCCGAGGCGACGAGACCTGCTAGGAGAGAGCAGTTGGGCGCGGCGGATGGACCGAGCCGCCGGTGCCGCCCGCCC
>JBBMKD010000040.1:6211322-6239465 GCA_037834095.1 Argya squamiceps
CCCGCCGCACGCCGCCGTTGTGTACCAACGCCGCGCTGCTGCTGGCTGGGGTTGGCCTTGACGGGCGCCGGTGCCTCCGCCGCGTTGCCGGCATTGGGGTCCCGCTGCGGCTGCACGGGGGCTGCAGGGGACAGGGGGCCCCTCGCCTGTGCGCTCCTGCCTGCCCGAGTTCTGCCGCAGCGTGCGGAGCTGGGCAGCGCGGGCAGGTTTCGGCTGTGCCTTCGGCCCTGGAAGTAGTTCCGCGACCTTTTTGCTGTGACCGAGGCCGTCCTGGAGCGGCACTGCGGGCCCCTCTCGGCTGCGGTGCAGGTGTTTCTTTGCTGACCAAGGCTTTACGTATACCAAAATATAACCGCAGGCGGGATTTTAAACTCGGTGCATTTTTGATACTGGCTGACAAACTCTTCAGCTTTTACATAGATTTAGTTTACTTTTCTGGCTAAAGCAAAAAAAAAAAATTTAAAATCCCAAACTAGGTCAAGACAGTCAAGGTTCCCCTTCTCTTTGTTCTTAATTTTTAAGCCGATTCAAAATCCTTACTGGAAAAACTTCAGCAAGGGGAATGTCAGCAGCTGAATTTCTTGACGCTGCATCTTGCAGCAGAGGAGCTGACCCTACAGAACAGCTTCGTTTGGGTTATGGAAGCCGAACAAGGAATGTCAGGGGCCGACTATTACCTCAAATAACAACATATTTAGGAGGTACACGTTTAATTGGGCTTTTTTTTTGGTTCGGTTTCCTTTCACTCTCATGTTTTCGTAAGCGAGGCGCCCCCAGAGCGGAGCCGGCGCAAGTCCCACCCCGCCCGGCCCGTGTGCGGGCTTCGCCCCGCAACCGCGGCGCTCCCTTGGACTAGCAGTCCGCGCGCCGTGGGCGGGGCCGGGGGCGGGGTCAGGCCGGCGCTTTCCGGCGTGCCCTGGCTGCGCATGCGCCCTGAGCGCCTGTCTCCGCCCGCCCGCCCCGCGGGGCTGTGAGGCTGTAGGGCCCGGGGGCCAGAGCAATCTCCCGCCGCCAGCATGTTCGGCCGCTCCCGCAGCTGGGTGGGCGGCGGGCACGGAAAGGCCGCCCGCAGCATCCACTCCTTGGACCACCTCAAGTGAGCGGGGGGCAGCCGCGGGCTCGGGGTGGCGGTGAGGGCGGAGGGTGGTGGGGCTCGAAGGGGGCGGTTGCGGTCGGGGTCCGTCCGCGGAGCTGCTGGGGCCAGGTTCCCTCGGAGGCGGCTGCGGGGTCGGGAGAGGAGGGGGCGGCTCGGCGGGCGACGCTCCCCAGGCGCTCGCTGCCCTCGCCGCGGCGTTTTGCTGCAGCTCTCCCGGGAGTAAAGCGCTCGGGGTAATCCCAGGTGGCGGAGCCTCTGTTGTCTGGTGTCTGCCTCACGGAAACCGGCCTCTCCGGCCCTGAAGGTCTTCAGGGCAGACGCAGTTCGTCATGTAATGTCACACTCTGGGCTGCCATACATGTTTGTTTTGTTTTCAGTAATGCCACAGAGTCTTCGTTGGAGTAGAGTGCGAGGCGTGATAAATACAAAAATTACCACATTCCTCGTGAGGGAGAAGTTTGTTTGTTTCCTGGTGGTGGCAGAGGCGGGGAGGTGAGGAACTGGTGCCTGTGTGTGAGCAGTGCAGTTCCAGGGTGTGTGGAGATGTCGGTAGCCAGCGGTGAGTCACGGCACCCGGGCCAGGATGTGCCCTGGGCTGCAGGACGCAGCAGCTGCTGCAGGAGGAAAGCTTTGCGCTATAACGTGTGTCTCCGGAGCCCCACAGCCGTGTGTTACTGCTGCCTGCAGAAGGTGGAATAGTTGTTTCAGAGCTCTGCCACTGGAGAGTTGGAAGGGTGGCAAGGGATAAAAAATTTAATTTCCCTGTTCCATTTAAAATGTTTTGCTATTGCAAGAAGAATGGGAGCCACTTTGATAGCTTCTTTTTGTACTGAACGAGAAAAGAAGGCCATTAAGAGACGAAGCACGCTCTAAAAGAAATCACTGTGAATGTGTAGCTCGTTGAGAAATAGTGCCTGGTAGTTTTCAGTCTTTTTACAAGGAGGACGTGAATGTTCTGACAGTAATGAGCAGGATGCACTGTACAAGATTTGGATCTTGCAGTTGCTTTATCAAGATGACTTATGGATTCCAGTCCTTGTCTCTAAACTGGACAAGTGTTCAAAATGAGTAAGGCTAACTGAAATGCAATGCTTTTTACCAAAGACACAGAAATCAAGTCTGTGAATACAAAACTAATGAGGCAGTAGCGTTGCAGAAATAATTTTGAAGGCATTGTAGTCAGACTAGTAAGTCAATGTAGTCTGGTTTTACACGAAAAAGGGGAAAAGTCATGCTCAGATGTGAACATAGAAATATTCTATTGAACATACAAGGAGTAGTTACTGTGTACTACTCAGCATTAGTGGAGCTTTAGCTCTGTCTGGCTTTGATATTTGACTTGAAGGTAGAGCAGGAATGCTGATGCGTGATGAAATTTGAAGAAACTGAATTTAAGTTTAGGAAAAAAAGGCTGGTTGAGAGGGAGACTTGAAACTTACTTTCAGGCAAGAAAAATGTGTTCATATGTTCTGTTGGGGCCACAGACAGTAGAAAAATGATACCCTACCTCATTTGTAGCAAAAGGGAATTGGGCTGTGAGTGTTGTGGCTTGTGCTTGACTTGTTACCTGAGAGTTGAAGTATATAATTATCTGCTAAAGTATGAGCTTTGGTCTGTTTGCTTTTTTGCACGTGATTTCTGTTATTATGAATCGGAAATGGTAATATGTAAAGGACGTGATCTGTTTAGACTATGTGTATTTTAAGTGTTTGTTTATCCAGGCTGTGTGAATTTCAGCTTTTAGCTAGATGCCAACAAAAGGGTAAAATTTAGGTATTTTCCAAGTATTGAAGCGGATAATGTAACAGAAGGAAAAAGGGCAGAGAGCCTTTGTTTTGGGGTCATGAAAGAAAGTCTCAGTAAGCTCATTTGATAAGCTGTTTACCTTCTCAGCTTTTCAACTCATCAAAGCCCCATTTTGTGTTCCATATGAAGGAGCTGAGTACAACACACTTGCCTTGCACCTACAGGTTAGCTCAGCCTGTAAAAGGTATATTATGCTGTGTTACAGGGATGAAATCAGTCTGGGCTAGCCTTGTGAGAACATTTTTATTTTTAAACTTGGGTAAGGTAGAGTTTAGTCTAAATTGTAAACAGTGGATGTGCTTAGTGATATCAGCAGCGTTACTGCTTTTTGTCAGTAAATACTGGATCTTTCCCATCAGCTTTTATGCAGTTTGTTTGAGGCTCGCTTTTGAAATTTTACTGTTCAGTGTTCCTGCAAACATGCCAGAGAATGGATTGGCTGAAGGAAAATTGCGAGGCTGTTTGTGTGAAGTGTTTTTATACAGCCTCTTGATCTAGTGAAAACAGCTGAAATTTAATCCAACTCCTGAAGAGCGATCTAGAGAAGGATGAAACAGTACTACTTAGTGCTGGGTTCTCCTCAGAGAACTGGATATTTTTGTTTGTCTTTGTTCCTAAGTCATATTTTTTTCCCCTGCTTTTCTATGGTATTTTACATAGCCCTGTTTTTTCTGTCAAGCACATTTCCCATTGTTGCTTCTGCACTTAGTATTTTAATAGCATTGTGATTGCACAAAAGGTTCCATGCCATTAAAGTTTGGTGCTGAACATTTCCCATGCCTTGGTCAGATGCAGTGTCCATAAAGGTGTGCTTGAAGTCTTTTTTCATAGGTGATTCATTTCCTGAGACACTGTCCCTTCTATGCATCAGGTTTCCTCTGTGAGAACAATATGCAGTTACCTGATTACAGGCAGAGTGAAGGAGCAAACCTGTTATGGTCAAGTCTGGGCTTTTAAAATTTAAGTGCTTGACTTCCTAAACTCTTACCTGTTTTAGTGTATTTTTGTAAGTAATAAGTAGGGAAGTTATTAATATGCACTTACAATATTCATGAGTCACTATATTACTCCTTTAAGCATGGGTTCTAACCAGAAAAATGTTCAGAATTTTGTTTGGTTTGTTAAGTTGCTGGCAACATCTCCCACTGATTTTGATGGTATTGGATGCTCTGACACTTCCTGCATGATGTGTTTTTGTTTGAACCAGTCCTCCGATAGAGATGACTAAAGTCTCCTCTTCGATAGTTTTGTGTTTTGAAGCACAAACCTGGCCCCTCTGTAATCAGCATTTAGAGACAGCCTTTAAGGATTTGTCTAAATACAAAATACTGGGTTTGTGTGATACTTCATGTTCTCATAATATGGTATTTCACGTGTCTGTAAATAGAAACAGTATGTGTATGCTTTCTTGTTAATTTTCAAGCGAATAAAATAAATAAAAGATAAAACAAAAAGGAATAGCTTGAAGGGGAAGTCCAGGTTTCCTCTAAGTGCATCAGTGCCTTAGCAGATTAAGGAATTTTGCAGTAATGCAGCCACTAAGTAAATAAATTTGGAGATAATGTATTCCTGACTATTAAATGCTTCTTGCTGTGTTTGTAATGCTCTGTATTCCACAGGCTCCCAAAATGAGGTAGTAGCTTGTTATGCTTCCCGCTGCGTCCCATACCCAAAATTCTACTGTTGGAGTAAACTTTAATCCCAAATTTGTATAACGTAACTTATTAATGAGAAAAACTGCATCTGTGAACATGTAACTTCCATGTGACTTCAAATCAATAGGCTAAAATCTGTGAAGTAGTATAGTATTAATTACTAACTGTCTCAGGAAGTTGTTCAAATGATTGTGGAATGAACTGATCTAATTGCCATCTCTTCAGATGTTCTCTGCTCCATTAACTGCAGCATCCTCAGAGCAGGGACTGAGTTGGTGCTCTGTCTTTTGATTCACAGTCCTGATAATGCACACAGTGCCCTAATGGGAAGTTTTTCCAGGGCTTGTGTGCTGATTTAGAAACCCTGGGAATTCTCACAGATAGTCAGCATTGAGCTCTCACATCTTCACTGTGAGCCATCCCACTGTCAGTCTCCACAGGAGGAATCTCGAACTGTGATCCTCAGATTAGTGCAAGAGGATTTCCAGTTTTTAATTGCTGTTTATAAACTGCAATGGTACAGCACGTGACCAGGCTGTTATGACTGTAGGATACAGCTGAGAATCAACTTTTCTTAGGGTGGTTTCAGTGTGATCAGTGGCTGTTTTGCATTTGAAAACGCCTGTTGATTTATGAGGGATGGGGGAAGCCACCATGAAGGGGGAGATAATTTTTTTTCAACTGAAGAGAAAGATAGATTGAAAGAAGACAGTTCCCCCTCCTCTTCTCCTCCCCTTCCACCTATTCCCCTTTTCCTCCTCTTTGCTGTCTGGTGATATATTTAATATGATAATGGCATTGGTAATGTGGTGCAGGATTTGTCACATTGCTGATTAGGGGGGTGAGGGAAAGGGAGCATGTGGTATATCAGGTTTGTTAAAGCTGTGAACTACTGAGGGCTGTTTACCTCTTGTGTCCTTGTGCAGTACTCAACACAGCAGAATTGTTGTTTGATGCTTAAGTAATGTCAAAACCAGCAAGCACACAGCATTTTACACGACAGCACAGAGCATTTTACCAGCTTCTCTGAAATAGCACCTGTTCCCTGCATGGCTTCTGAGTCCAGGCTGTGTCTTGCAGCAAGTCCTGTGAAACTCTGCCCAACTCAGTGACAGCTCAGTAGTTTAAGACTCCCAAAACCAAATCTGACAGATTTTAAGTAAACTGTAAAGATGATCAAAGTTCTTATTTGTCTGGAGGAGGTTTTTTGAGTTCAAGCAAAAGGTTCTGAAACTAGGTAATATCTTGTCTTGTCTTTGTGAGTCTGATAAATATTTGGAACGCCCTCATAGGAGTGTTCAGTTAAATGGCATTTTAGTCTCTGACTGCATGCTTACCCAGTGCAGTGATTCAGTTTTTTAGTGCTGATAAAATTGATGGGAATCCTGTTTTTTGAAATGTGATTTCAAGTCTGTTTTTTGATTTAAACATCGTACTTTAAGCCATAAACCTGACACCCCAAAATTTTGTTTCAAAAATGCACTGTGTTTTTTGGAACCTTACAGAAGCTTGGCAAAATTCTACTCATGAGATTCCTAAAATTTCGATCTGAATCACTGAACAAACTTTCATGGAATCCAAAGCAATAATGAAGGCTGCCCCAGGGTCAGGACACAGGCTATTTTCACAGAATTAGATCCGGGGAGTTTTGATTAACTCCAGCATTTATGGCAAGATTGATAATATGAGAAATCTGTCTTCCTTTCCAATATACTTGCATGTATATTGCACAGAAATCCTGAATGCTGAAGTGTTACTCCTGGTTTTCAGTACCATCACAGCATAACAATATAGGAGCTATGTTTAAGAATCTAGACTTGTGCAGTTCTAAAATTACATGAAATTTCCTTCTTGTTTCTTATTTATTTTCAAAATTGTACGCCTTGCTTATATTTATCCTTTCTTTTTATAACTACATAAAAGAGAAAAAAACAAAATCGGAGAGAGAAAAGAGAAACAGAGGGAAGAAGCACCTTGGGTCCAGTTGCAAAGTTTTTAGTTCTGTGTTAACATATGCATAAGCACTGGCTGGGGGAAATTTGTTTCTTTGTCACTTACTCTGTTTAACAATTCCTTTTCTCTCTGCATCAGTATTAGAAGAAAATTTTAGGGTTTTAGAACTATGCAATGATTAGACTTGTGTGTGTAAATATGTGTGTCTGCATTGGTACAGTGATGCAAGATAAACATGGTGCATGTGAAAGCAGCAGAATAGCACATGACTTGTACTTCTTTCCTCTTTTAGGTACATGTATCATATTTTGACTAAAAACACAACAGTAACAGATCACAACCGCAACCTGCTGGTGGAGACCATTCGCTCCATAACGGAGATCCTGATCTGGGGGGACCAGAATGACAGCTCAGTGTTTGAGTGAGTACTCTTGAGCCACTTCTCTCTGAGACTGCTTTTGTGTTTGAAGAATGCTTGGAGTTGTGCAGAGTTCTGTACACTATTACTGTTAACTCCTCCAAGAATGTATTTCATGACTGTATGTAAAAAGCTATGTCCTGTAGGAGATAATGTGAGCAGATTTGTGTCATACAGGAATTTGCTGCTTCTAAAAGGTGTTTGGACTCCAGAGCCCCTTTCAAGTATTGCTTTTGTTTGACTCTCCATTCTTTTGATATAAATACCAACTCTAACCTATTTTAGGGTCCAGATTTACTCAGTACATTTATTAATATCACATTGCTTCCATTTACCTAAGATACCACAAAAAAATGCCTTGTTCTACCTGTGGTATTTAGAGCTACTTGATAAATTGCATATACTAAAAATACAGTAAAAAAGGCCCTGATTTCTTGATACCTTTTTTTCATGCATAATTAGAATTTTTAAGCCCTCTTGTTTAGTATTTAAGGTTTTTGAAAGATACTCTTTTGTTAAACAGATAAAAAGCAAATACAGATTTGCAAAGCAATTCTTCATAAAAGCAAAACATGCTGTTTGTCAAAGTTGTCAGCTCCTAACCAAATTATATTCTTGTTACTTACAGCACATGACTTAGTGACACCTTTCCTTTATTTCAGCTTTTTTTTGGAGAAGAATATGTTTGTGTTCTTCCTGAACATCCTGCGTCAGAAGTCTGGTCGTTATGTGTGTGTGCAGCTGCTGCAGACTCTGAACATCCTTTTTGAGAACATCAGCCATGAAACATCCCTGTGTAAGGACACACTTCCAAACTGCTTAGAATGAAGTGATCAAGATTTGATTGGATTCCCTTTCATTCAATGAAATTTAGTCCTAGTACTCCTGCACAGAGCTATATGAATTACTAATAATCTTTTAAATTGAACACTACCAAAAATATGGTGTAAACTGACTCCGCAATACCTTCTAATGTAAATTTTCAGTGGTGTAAAAGTAGTTTTTTTGGTACAACAAGCATTTAGCACGTTTCAAGGGGTTCTTTAAGTCAGATTAGTTGTGATCTGAAATGTTCACTGGCTGCCACAGGTCATGTGGTGGAACTCTGGTGTGTAATTTGCACTGTAACTGTTCTGACAGTTAGCCATGGGAGGTTCCTTCAAGGTTTTTGGCAAAATATATAGAGGATGAAGAATTAATAATCTGAAGTATTCCACCACTGTTATGAAAGTCATCATCAGGCCTTGGAGAGTTGGGACTTTGGGAGGAAAAGAGTTAAGTGTTATTAGCTGCAGGACTTACCTGAACTGAGGAAGATGAAGTATATTCTCAGTTTTTCTTTGTAGGGAACAAATCCTTTATATTAATTCTCAAAGGCATCGCTTGAGCTGCTTGGCCCAAAGCTGTGATCTTCAAGCATCAGGTTGTTGCTTTTTAGCTGGTACTTTAAATACAGGCTGTTACCACATTGATTTTTTTTTTTTTTTTGGTTAACCTGTGTAAATACTACTCTTTTTTCAGACTACCTGCTCTCTAATAACTATGTGAATTCTATTATTGTCCACAAATTTGACTTTTCTGATGAGGAGATCATGGCCTATTACATATCATTTTTGAAGACTCTTTCCCTGAAACTCAATAATCATACTGTACATTTCTTTTATAATGAGGTAAGTAACAAAAGTTGTAGTATAATGATAAGAGGACTTGAATTAGAAATTAATACAGAGTGTGGCACATACTCTGTTTTGTCCCATAATGCCTTGCTTTTATTTTTATCATGGCCATACCAGTGGTTGTGAATTTGTTTGTGAGGATCTCTGCACAAGCATGGCTTTGTCCTCTTACAACTATAATAAACTAAAAATATGGAAGTTAGTGTTATATTGGTTAATTTCAGTAGTTCTTAAGTCTACTTCCTTGAGAATTCAACTTGTTTGTGGCTTGCTTTCTTGTGCTTTCATAAACAGGATCTTTTCTGTTGCATCACTTGGTTCTAAGAGGTTTAGTCGAAGTCCAAAAAGCTGATTCAAAGGGCAAAGTGGAAATGGGCTTTTCCTCTCTGCAGTCTGCTTTCTGCCAGAAGAGGGCATGAAAGCACTGAGTATGTGCACATACATCAGCCCTGGGAGGCTCTGATGCTTAAAGCAGTTTATTTTAATGCAGGTTGTGCATTGTAAAATCATTTTGATTACTTAAGTAGAAGGTAAAGATACCATGTTAATACACAGAAAACATAGTTCATACTGAATCCCAACCCATATTCTGTATGTGTTTAATGAATGAATATTTTCTTTCCTCTTGTTACAGCACACTAATGACTTTGCTTTGTACACTGAAGCTATTAAATTTTTTAACCACCCCGAAAGCATGGTCAGGATTGCTGTTAGGACTATAACTTTAAATGTCTACAAAGGTATGCTTTTTATACATTAAAAAAGGCATGTGTGCAAATCTTGTTTCATTGTAGTTTAATTTTCAGTTATTTACTTGTGATGATTTTCTGTCTGTTTTATGAAATTGAAAAGCTTGGCATGTTGACAAGTTTCAGATACACATTTTGACTTTTGTGACCACTATCCTAAACTTGCAATATGTACTTGTGAATAGTATTATTTTCTCACCAATGAAACTGGTTTAAAAAAGAACCTAGAAGTGTTGGACATACAGAAGGAACTTTAGCTTCCCTTCCGAGAGAGGTCAGAATGTGACTTTATTTAAAAAGTAAACAAACAAAAGCCCCCAGAACAGAGTTTTAAGAATATAAATTACCTTTTACTGCTGAAATTGAGCTTTCTAGTGTATGAAGCAGTAACCAACATCACTCCCTTCTGGACTGGAAGTGCATTAAGCTGACTGTAGAACTGTTAGGTGCTGCAGTCACTCCAGTCTCAAGAGGAGCTGGACCATTCCCGGAGGTGCTCATTGAAGACTGGGAGGCTGCAGTCTCAAACTCCTTTGCTGGGCATTCCAGTAGGACATAAGGAAAAAACCTAAAGCTTCACTATGAGAGTAGTTGAGCACTGCAAGGGGTTTTTTCAGGGAAATGGAGGCCGCTATATTGTTTGAGGTCTTCAAAAGTCAGCAGGGACCTCAGCAACCTGGTTGAGCTTTGAAGTTAGCACTACTTTGAGAATGTCTGCTCTAAACCCAATGTCCAAAAGTCACTTCCGCCTAAATTGTTGTCGGGGTCTATAACGTTTCTAGTAAACTGAAAATATCAGTGTTCTCTGAAAAAAAAAAAAAAAGAAAAAAAAAAAAAAAAAAAGTTGTTTATTCTGAACTTCTACCTCTGAAATCAGCATGCTGTAAGGTAATATGTATTATGCAATGTGTTCTTGCAGGGCTTCTTGTTCTTTAGTCCATTCTAAGTTAAATTAAATGTTAAATTACACGACTTTCTGTCAATTAAGAGAGGAAGTGGTTTGACAGTCTTCATAAAAGAATGAGGTATTTTTAACACAATGAACACTTTGCTTTGCAAATGACTGGATAGCCTGCCTAGCAAATATGGTCTTTACAGTGTTGGCTGCAACACTTTTTCTTCTTGTGTGTTGAGAAATGGGCATTTGATACTTGCCTTCTGCTTCAAGGAACTGTAAATGCAAATAAGAGCTCACAAAAAAAAGCAGATTATAGGCTTCATATCCTTTTTGTGATATATTTATGCAACTAAATATTTTTATGAAAAAATTTACTTGTCTAGAATTTTCACTGAATGTTGTAGTGATATAATGGTTAGAGTTGAAAAGGCAGAACTCAGATGTTTAAGTTTGCTAATTTTCGGACTACCTGTTTGCATATATTCTGCTCTAACACCCACCCTGAATGTTTTAGTTCAGATGCTTTGTGCTTTAGCATTTTAAACCCTTTTAGATGATGTCACTATCCCAGTTCCTAATCCTGTTGTCTGTTTCTTTTGCCCTCCCTTCACTGATGATTGCTGTGTTCCTTAATGCAGTGTCATGTAAGTCTAACTAGCTTGACTCTCAGCATTACTGCTTTATTCTTGCGCTTCTCTCTTCTTTTTAATAAATAGTGTGCTAAAAGAACCTTTCTGAATTCCACTAGATTTGTTTATTTTCAGACATCTGTAAATAAATCAACATTAGGCTCATTCAAGCCTGCTAAGAACTGATGTGACGTTTTTATAGATTTCCATTTCATGCCTAAGATTGTCAGGTGTATACTCACAAGGAAAACTAGCATGTAATCAAATTCAGAAGATATTTTGTTGTATTTCTTAAAAAGCAACAAAAAGTATTGGCACCTGATTTTTCTTTTTACTGATTTCTCTTCAGTGGACAACCAGCCTATGCTGCATTACATTCGAGACAAAACTGCAGTTCCTTATTTCTCCAACCTTGTCTGGTTTATTGGCAGCCATGTGATAGAACTGGATAACTGCGTGCAGACTGATGAAGAGTAAGCTTTTACAAATGCTGCCTATTGAATTGAAGTGCTTTGCCCAGATGTCAATGGTGTCCTTGTTTTGTCTGTAGTAGTCCAGTTACGTTAGTTTCTAGATATGTTCCCTTGTAGGCAGTTTCAGGCTTTTCACTCTTGAAAGTTTTTTAGTGATTCTTCAAGGTAACAGTGCTGTGTGCCTAATCTGTGGTGATATCCCTACAAGTAAATCAGTGTTTGCAACAAGCCTTTTGTTTATCTTTATTTTGTTCTGCTAAAAATAGCAGATATCCAGAAGACACAGCAGGTATTTTGTGCTTCTCAGTCTTACAAACTTTCTTTTTAGCGTTCTTTCTCTATGTGTCATCTCATTAGAAGAACTTTCTGGAAAGATTCTAGGAAATAGACTTAAACTAGAAAAATGAACTTTAATATGTGAACTGTGAGACCTGACATGGCAGTGTAATATTCCACTATCAGCTACAGAAATACTTTGTTGGATCAGGTTGTTCTGCCACCTTCTGTTGGTTTGTTCTGCCACCCCCGCCATAGAGTGGGCATGTGTTTCTTGCTTTCCTAAAGTGAAGGGATGGGTGTTAAATACAACACCAAAATCTTCTTTCACTTTTGGAAAAAAAAAATCTCATTTTTGTAGTTGGCTTGTGAAAAGACTGGCAATGAAAAGCAAACCTTTCTAAAAACAGTCTTGTGAAAACTTGATATGTGCATCCTAAAGAAAATACAGGCAACTCTTTAACACTTGCATTAGTTGACTTCATTGAAACATCTGCTTTGGGCAGTCTACCTGAGCCAGGTGATCTGTGGCATTAATTTTTTCCCTAAGTTTTTAAGACTTTCACAATTGATCACATGTAATTTTTTATTTCTGCTCTCTTTCCAGGCACAGAAATAGGGGCAAACTGAGCGACCTGGTAGCAGAACATCTTGATCATTTGCATTACCTTAATGATATCCTTATCATTAACTGCGAATTTTTAAATGATGTGCTGACAGACCACCTACTTAACAGGCTCTTTCTTCCCCTCTACGTGTATTCATTAGTAAATCAAGACCAGGTAAGCTGATACCTGCAAACAGTTAATTCTCAAAGGTGCTGCTTGCTTTCCTGGGCAGTAGGTATATGATACTCTTGGTATCTATGTGTGGTTTACATGAAACAGCTTAAGTAAGGTGGCTGTAGAGGAAATACCCTGAGAGGGAATTCAAGAGCACAGCAAATGAAATTTTATTCACCAAAGGAATGCTGGTTTGGGTGACGTGGTGGTTGAAAGCCCACAGTAGGTGAGACCAGGAAGAACTGCAAATTTGGAACAGGGTTTAAATTTCTGCGACACTGGGAGATGTGTGATTTCCTTTTCTGTTAAGGTAACTTGTCTTCTGGCAAAAGCAGATTTGCTGTGATTTAAAAATCTGTCCAGATAGAAAATACACACTTTTGGGTTTGATACTTATTTCTTCTATTTGCTGAGAAGCTGGGTTTTATTGTGATATAGCTGAATTTATTTTTAAAGCATAGCTATTAAACTAACTGGGAAACTGGTTTTTAGTGAAATAGAAACTTTTTTTAAACATGTGCAGGTTCCTGCATTCACTTGTCTTGTGGGTAATATTTCATGCTATCTGAATAGCTGATTTTCAGAACAGTCTTTAATGAATGTTAACTGAGAAGAATTTTTTGAATGAATAGTAGCATAGTGAAAACCAGTCTACTTCTCAGATGCTCACCTGTTTAAATTACTGACGTGACCACGAGAGACAGTAATTGCGATTTTTTAACCAAGGAAGAGTGAGGGATATGCTTATTCAGGGGGTCTCCATTTCAAATAGTTGACAAGTAGTGAATGTTAAAGAGCATGATGCTTTCTGAATATTTTGTAGCAGAATGTGGAACAACACAAGTTTTGTTTTAAATAAAAAATTAAGCCATATAAATTCTTTGTATAAATAAATAAACATTTTCTGTAAATAACTTTTTCTGTAGGGTGAAGAGCGTCCAAAAATAAGTCTCCAGGTTTCTCTCTATCTTCTTTCTCAAGTAAGTATTTGTGCTGTTTCAGAATAAATTTTGCAGTAGCGTTGTGATTATAAAACTGTGTGTTTTCATCATTTTGGCAAAGCTATAAAAGAAAACTTGTCAAAACAAAGTTTTAACCTTTCAGTTTCCGTTAAGAAAAAGAAAGTAAAACATTTTTGGCAGACAAAGTAGCTTCTTATTTGCGTGAATGCCATTTCTCTGAGGATCCCATTGCACAGGGTAACCTTCAGAGCATTTCATGTTCATAAACTGTGTACACACCCTGACAAATCAGGTGTAATGGTCATGCAACATGCTGGGACAGAACTTGGTACAATGGCAGATGAAATTTACCTAGATGCTGGATTGCATTTTGAATCTGCTTAAGCTATAGTAAATTTCAGGTTTGAATTTTCCTCTTTGAAAACCCAAACCCCAAAAAACACCACTACCAAAATCTCACTTTCTCACAGTATGAATTTCATTATGCCTATAGCTTAAATCTGTAATTAAGTATTTATTTCTTAGTCATTTCAGTTCCACCTTTTCTTTCTGGAATGTATTTTTGAATTAAGAATTTTACAGCAGATTTTTTTCTATGGTAGAGAAAATACATCTGCTCTCCCTGTAGTCTTCACTGCATTGCTGTGAGACTGATTTTCTCTAATTACATTATCTGAAAATAGTTTTTACTTGTATTCATAGAATTTATTTCTTTTTCTTTGAACTTAGAATTTTTGAATACTCATTTTATTATGACCTGGCCCATAATTTCATCTTTTTGCCAGAAGCAGGGGTTTGGGATTTTTTTTCCTAGGGAAATGTAATTTGATGCTCTTTAATTTCAACCTAAAAAATTGTGGTGGTGTGAGGGTTATTTACCACAGATAAAACTGGGGGAGCTGCAGCTTCTTGTAACCAAAGAGATCTGCATCATATGGTTGAACAAGGTTGACCTCTTTTAAAGTCTTTGCTTTCAGTGGAAGTATTGACAAGGTATCACTTCAGGATTTGTATCTGTGTTCTTCATTCTCTTCTTGAAAGAAGAAAATGGAAGTAGTCATAAAGAACTGAGAACAAATTTTGTGTATCCGAATGAGATGTGATATAGGAAATGTAGCGACTGTTTCTGTGACTGGCAGAAAAAACATCTTTTCCCACCTCTTTTGCCCTGGAGTTTGTCTGTGGTGGGATCTGCCAAACCTTGCTGCCTGTTTCTGTTCCTGACACCAGGCATGTGCTCTAGGCACTGCTCTTGTATTAGAGTGCTTGAGAGACTGGTGCTAGCAGCTGAAAATGCAGGGCTGGGACTTCTCAGCCACTGTTTGTTACAAAGGGAACTCGTGCTGTTCTTGCACCAGAACAGGCCTGTGGACAGTCAAGCAGCACTTGCTGAGTTGGCAGAGGCTCGAGTGATTTGGAGGTTGTTCAAAGCACTTTTGAAGTGTTGTGACTTTAAAGTTTTATATAGATCACCACTACATGTTAATAATCACTTCCCTTTTGGAGGTCTGGAATGCTTCTGACTTTAATCAGAAAACCTGTGGAGAATGTTTAGCTAAATATTGTCAAAACAGTGATTAGATTTAATGACAGAAAATTATTTGGGAATTTTACACCTAGAACCACTGGTAAGGGATTCAGCCTTGGTATTGCTGAGAAGAGAATGGATATAATCTGACAGAAGGCTATTGCAGCTGGACCTGAGCTGGTTCTGTCGGGGAGCCAGTTTGCTGGCCCAGACTTGTAAGCCTTGGCTCAAAACAGAGTAGTCAGTGTGAACAGCGAACTGTGGTAAAGCACCAAAGCACTCATGGTCAAATGCTTCAGTGCTCTAGGCATTATGGTCCTTACTCCTGTGTTCTGTGTAGCTGACACCGATTTGCTGCATTTTCAGAGCCAGAAAAACGGCTTCTGATCCAGCTCAGCCTAGTGCATGGCCTTTAGTCGTGGATCACTGCACAGAGCCTTCTGGAGTCTGGCCAGTTGTTGGCACACAGGAAGGTCTGGGGATGCTGTGCACCACAGTTTGTTTCTAAAAAAAAATAAATTTGTGGAATGGTTTTAATGAGTTCCCTGCTGGAATATCACACAAAGGTGTTGAAGAAAGAGAATTTACACTTCTCAGAAGGAGGAAAGAATATGAAGAATTAGTAAAACTAGGTAGATTCAAAGATAGAGAAAGGTCAGATACCCATGTCTCCTGTGTTTTAAAGTAGATCTAATGAGCTCTCAGTGTTACCAGTTGTATTTATATGCAAGCTAAAGATAGCACTTAACAAGGTCAAAAGTATATTCAGCTAGTGAAATTGTGAAACTGTATTCTGTAAATATGTCTGATATTTTTTTCTGCTTTTCTTTCAATAGGTTTTTCTGATTATACATTATGCTCCCTTGGTGAACTCCTTGGCTGAGGTTATACTCAATGGGGACCTCTCAGTGTTTTCTCCTAAGGTTGAGCAAGATATACAGAAAAACTCAGTAAGTGGCCAACTGTCTCTGATTTTATTTTTTTCTTAAGACAAAGAGAATACTTGAAAAATAAAATCAGTTGTCTGGAAACTGGTAAGCCAAGGTGTTTATGTTTAGGAGAGGAGAGCAGCAGCAGATTTCATCTTTTGATGTTGGATCATCATTTTGATGGGACACTTCTGTAATCCAGTCTTCTGTGTTCAGTTTTTATCTGCCCTTTGGCAGTGAAATAAAAATCATTTATCACTACTTTCCTGGGAAATTCCCTTGTGCAATTTGTGAGAAATGAGAGACTTAAAAAAAATACCTGGCTTAAGATTTTCATCTGAATATTCTCAGTGTTTTAGCAGTAAAACTGATCATCTCTGAAAGCTGTTCATTGGTGAGCATGTGAGAAGGGAGACGAGCCACAGAGACAGGGGAGTGTGTCTCTCTGTCATTGCTTTTTTCCTTCTTGTTTAACCCTGGGTAGGTGTTGCTAGATGCTGATGCTGCTGTGACTGGTTTTCTAGGTGTCATGTGTATAATATTTTCCCTTTTGTTGTGGCTTTCACAGTTTTTGTAATACTTATTTGTTGCCTTTTAAAGGCCTGTTTTGGGGATGGTAACGAGTAGGAGCATGACCATACTGTAACAGGCCTCTGACTGTAGTTCTGTCTAAAAACTGAACATGTCCCCTAATGACTGACTGGCCAGCAGCTGCAGACTGAATGTTTGATTTATAACAAGCAGGAGATTTGTTCTCATGCACTTTTTATCTTAGCAGTGGCTATTGCTCTGGGAATTTCAAGGGGGGAGATATGTTTCAATTCCTCCAAGATACATCAGTTTTTCCAGATTTCTTCCCACTGGGCATTGGAAACTGTGCAGACTGATCTTAGCCAGTAGCTTCTGGTTTCTGGTGTTTTGTTCTGTTGACCTTGATATTTAGAAAAAACTATGGTAGAATGGTAGAGTTGACTGAAGGCTTTAAGATAAAGCAATCTCTTACTTACGTTAGGAAATACCTGATGTTCTGCTAGCTGCATACTAAATCTTGTGTGTTACTTGTGCAGAAGAAGCTTTGTTACTAGGAAATTTGTGGCAAGAGGGTGGAGTACTAGTTGTTAAAGAAGTGAGATTTTCTTTTCCTGTCATGGTTACTGTACAGAGTTACAAAATACCTACAGCATGTGTTTGTGTGCTTGCACTTATGTTAGGAATATTAGGGGGTTCCTATAAACTCCTGTTCATCTGAAGTTTGTAATACTATTTAGGTTGCTGCTCTTTACTGGCCTCAAAGATGTGTCCTCTTAACATGTAAACTGGAGGTTCTGTTGTACCTGAGCAAGTACTAGAACAGGAGGGGTATTGGCCTTCTGCAACAGACCCTTAGAGAAGCTGCCAGGGGTGGAGCTGTGTTCCAGGGAGTGCAGAGCAGTGGGTAGAGGGAAAAACTTCCATGGGAGAAACCTTAGTTTCTAGTAATTTCAACCATATTGTTCAATGAAACCATGGAGGGGAAAGGCTGGACTGTCAGAAGCCCCTGGTGGAGGTTGGTTATGTGCAGAAGGAGGGGCTGCAGTCTCCAGTAGAAAAGCTCTGTGCCTGGCTTCTGGGAAGGGGAGCCATGGAGGGAGCTGCTCTGCAGGATTCTTGGGAACAGCTGCTGCAGGCTTTGCTTGAGCGTCCCTGCTGGTACAGCTCAGGGCAGGGAGGCTCAAGTCAGCTGTGCAAAATGAAGGCACAGTCAAGTAAAGTGAGACAGTTTCTTGTTGCTCTGTGATGGGAATTCAGAGAGTAGAAAGTTGATTTTTGAGCATTGTTAGCCAATCCAGAGGCTGTTCCCTGGACTATGAGGTGAATCAGGATCATTGCAGAGTTATTGCTGTGGTGTTTCGTGTTGCAAAGAAATTACAAATGTCTGTTGAATACTAAAAGCTACTGCAGAAGTTAGTTTAGAATTATTAAAGAGAAGTGATGAGCAAATTTTATTTACTTTTAGTCTGAATGTAGAATTGTTTTTTCTCTTAAATCAGATGCAGATTTATCATTTACTGCTTCCTTTCTGTTCTAATTTGTCATAACCATTCTGATGTTGTCCTGAGCTTGTTCTTTTGGGGATATCTGTGTATTGTGGTGAACTGCAGCTATTTCTAAACCCTCGCCCTGTACCTAACACTGTTCATCTGTTGTAGCTGAGATGTTTTGATATGTTTAAGTTGAAATGTAACTGGCAGTTTCTAACTAACACATAGTTTTTAAACCCAGAAGTAAGTAGAACCTCATATCTATATTCACCTTTCTAATAAGCTAAATTAAAGTGGAATGAGGTACAGAGTAAGGACTGAGATTACTAGATGCAGAGTCTCGTGTCCTCTTGCTGGGACACTGAGTAAAGAACACTTAACAAAAACAAAAGCTGAGAAGGGTCGCAGTTGCTGTGTATAAATGCAAAACACCCTGAGTTATTTAGGGCAAAGAGCAGTGGTAGTTGTCATGACAGGAACAAATGATACTGTTTACTGGAAATCCATTTATGAAGGAAATGGCCAGCAGTTGTAACTGCTGACATCTTATGAATTGGCAATAACCTACCCATGGAGATCTACAGAACATCGCTGGGCAGTAGTGATTGCCTGAGCTCCATTGAAGAAGTTCTCCACATCATTCCATATTTTTTTCCTCGTATTTCTGGTTTTAGGCATCAGAAGAAGAAATACAAACCTTTATCTCACAATGAGAGTTGAATATGTGTAGACAGCAGAATGTATTTAAACTTGTCAGATATCACACTAAGGTTTACCTTACTTCCTGTGAGATCTGTTTTCCTGCATCATTCAGATGTGGGCCAATTCTACCTAGTGCATGTTTCTTCTTTAACCTACTTTCTCCTTCCTGTAAAAGGTGTTACTGGTATTGCCTTATTTTGCCATCACACATTGCACAAGATTAACCATTATTGAAAATGTGGTTGAAAGATATTTTAAAGGTATAAACTAGCAGTACTTCAGGCTGTATAATCAACTTATATAATAAACCAAATGCTATCTAAATTACTTTTAAGTCCAATTTGAAAATGTTTTAATTATAAATAGCCTTGTTGCCTTTAGCAGAACAGAATATTTGTGTAGGGCTTTTTTCTGCAACATTCCTTCTTGGAGCAGACCACGGCTTAGTGTTTATGAGCACATCACTGTCTACTGGTCTCCTGTGTTCCTTTGCTCGTGTGGCTGACAGCATATGAGAAATGCAAGGATGTTAAGTACATGCTTTCTCCATAAAGAGGTAGCTACAAGGTTCTAGAAGTAAGAATGCAGAAGTAAGAAGTGAATGCAGAAAGGGGAAAATGCATTATGAAACTTGCATGCTACTTTTCTGTTATTTCCCTAAATAATAGGACTTAAGGTGCTCTGCCCTTTCCTTACTACCCTTCTGGCCAGAAACCATCAATGACGGTCAACTGGTCATTTTATAACCTTCCTGTGTTGCAGTTGGATCACACAAAAAATGCCTCAGAGAGGTTATCAGGGGACATAAACTTCATATTGTGGGGGTTTTTTGGTATTGTAAAATAGTCTTCCCACTCTGTGGTTTGTTTCAGTGCCAAGTGTAAAGTCACTTAAGCAATATTTCTATAAAACCATTTGCAAAATGTCAGAAGATTCAGAGAATCATTTTGCCCTTTAACTTGTAGACAGCTTCTTCCCTGATCTTTTCCTAATTTCTTGTTTTTATGTATAGGTGTTGCTAACTAGGTGAAGGGAAGGATTTTTTCAAACTTCTTCCCCCAAAGTTTCTTTGATGCAGTCATCTTGAGTGCTTATTGTGCTGACTCACCTGAGGCAGAGGATGTAATCAGTTTGGCAGTTACTCTAGTCTTACTGCTTTTTTCTCTTGCTTGCCCTTAAATCTTTTACCCTTTAGGCAGTGTCAGCTAAATATGATTGAAGTATTGAGCTCTGGAAGGTAATGGGGTTTCTATAGCTGTCTTGTTTAGTGTAAACCTGGCAGAAAGCTCCAAACCGTGTGTTGCACTTCTCAGTAACAGAGAGGTTTGGTTGATCAGTGTTTATATTGTACTCTGGTGATCAGCTGGCAGGCCTAGCCACAGAGAGGGAAGCTCAGAATCAAGCTGCAGAATTGTAAAAAAGCCAAATTTGTTAGTACTTCTATTTGCAGAGCTTCTTGGTCACTTTCTGTAAGAATCCATTGTGCTGTGTTGTTAGGATGACACACTCTTGGAAGTACTTCAATTCTTCTGGGAGAAATTTGTCATCTAAATTTATTTTCTTGCTCTACAAATTAATACTCAGGAAAATTAGGTGTTGATTTGCCATCTTATCCTGTGATAACTTTGGGTAAAACACAAGTAAGTTAAGTCTAACAAATGAAGTTGTGTTTTCCAGACTTGATAAATCTGTCTGGAGGCCCAAAAAGGGTTAATGACAATGTCATTTGTTCCTAGTTGATGCACAAATTAGTTTGACGTTGAGGGAAGCATAAGACTCCAAAAAAAAGCAAACCAGCCCAAAATCTCACAGCACAGAGCTTTGGATTTGTCCTTGCTTCTTTAAAAAGGTCACTGCACTTTTTAAAAGGGTGTGTTTCATATTAATACACAGCTGTCAACACACATGTAGGATTTTGCTGCTTTTATCATTTTTACAAAAGGTGTCTGACTTTTGTGTGTACTATCTGTTCCACCCCTTCAGTTCAGAACTTGTAGTGATGAAATAGGTCTGCATCATCTTGTCTCAGGAAGGCCTACTTTTTAATACTAGATCTTTGGGGTACATTACTTTGGAGATAATTGTAGTACTGATGACTTGATACTAATTTTTTGTATTTTAACATGGATTTGAGATTTGGGAATAGTGTGCTAATTTATATGAATTGAAGTTTCTTTATCAATGCCTTGCTGTAACTCAGTGTAAATTCTTCAAATTTATAGGCAAAGTCAAGTATCAGATGTTTCATAAAACCCACAGAAACACTTGAGAGGTCTCTTGAAATTAACAAACAGAAAGGGAAGAAGAGGATGCAGAAAAGACCCAACTATAAAAATGTTGGTGAAGAAGATGAAGAGGAGAGAGGATCTGAAGATAACCAAGATGACCTTGATAAAAGTAAAGGTACAGAAGCAAGTTCAAAGGGCATAAGAACAAGCACTGAAAATGAAGGTGAGTATTCCAGCAAGAAAATGGTGCTTGCAATTTAGTGCATTAAAAAAGGTACTTTTGTTTACTAATGGATCTAGTTGTGATTTGTGTGACTTGTTCTCTTGCTGCACAGGTAAACACGAGACTATGATATTTGTTTAAGGCTTTTTTAAAGCTGGTTTTTTTTTCTCATGTTCAATCATGCTGTGAGAATATGTACTTCTAATCTGATGAAAAGCTATGAATGTGTGTTCATATCTGCCTCTAGGCCTTGGCCCTTATCACAATGTGTGCCTTGCACCTCAGTGTTAGTGGTTGTGGGCGCTTGATAAGCAAGCTTGATAACTTTATAGCTTGTCCTTTTGTGGTAAAGGCAGAGCTGTAGCCACTTGACCTTTGCAAGATGGTCAGCAATATTTCATGCATTTTCCATGATAAAATTTAACGAGTGTGGTAGACACTACATGATAGAAGACGATATTAAATAGTTTGAAACAGAAAATGATTTTAACTCTTAGATTTTTTTTTAGTTGGATGCTTTCAGGATTTTTGATGGAGCACAAACCTAAGAAGAATTGCTTTTATAGGATGAGTGGTCTTACAGCAATTTCTACCTGTTTATTTTATAGTTAGTTATGTTTAGAAGGATGTACGTAAGTCCTAGTATTTACATTAAACATAAATTGAGAAAAATGTGGCAGAAGTGCCTGCAGGCAGCTGAAAACAAGAGTGTTATGCTTTGACAGTCCTGTCCAAATATGACTTAGATTTAGGTAAACAGTTTGTTTGAGAAGGCTTTCCTTAAATGGTGTCAAATAACTAATGGTGTATTTTCCACCATGATTTGAAGAAAATCTGAAATAATCTACTGTTTAAACTGGTGCATTTAGTTGTAATCTTTGTCCAAATCCCTAAGCAAAGGCAAGATTTGTTTGTTCTACTGAAAGTCAGTAGGTGTGAAGCAGTGGGGACCAGGTGTCCTGTTTGCTGCAGTTGTAGAGGCCTCTTTACACAGTCAGTGAAACTTGATGTCCACCCATGCCCCAGTCTCACCAGCTCTTTCACAAATCTTTTTTCCAGAAAGAGGTTCTGTGGCTTTTCTTCCTGTGTTTTGCGTGGGAAGGGAGCTTACTGTGGCTTGTTTGCCAAAATGATATGTATGTTTTCTTTACATATTTTATGCATATGTATACATTTCTTATAGTGTTACATTCCTTAAAGAAATGTAAGCCAAGTTCTTTACTGGAAAAAAAATTGCCTACATCTGTTCATTAACCTTTCTGAGGTAATGGTTGTACATCTTATATATAGATGCATGAGATGCTTTTAATGCCAAACAGAAAACACAGAAGAGCTTGTGATAGCTTTGTTAAAAATATCAAATTTTGGTGGTATTTTTTGTTTTTTTAGAAATAGAGATGGTAATCATGGAGAGATGTAAGCTGTCAGAGCTGTCTATCTCTGCTGTGACTGAACAGAATACAACAGATGAAGAAAAGAGTGCAGCTGCTTCTGGGAGTGAGATGACAAACTGGAACAGGTATAAAGGAACTGTAAAAGATTTTGCTGAATTGCTTCCTACCTACCCTCCCCTTAAATCTTTTGCTTTTCGTGAAGGGATGTTTCAAATCTGCTTCAAGTGAAAACTACAGAGTTTTTTCTGGATCACAAGTGAGTGCATCGATACAAAAGCGAGGTGTAGCCTCTCCCCTGCTTAGTTTTGGAAATGATCCTGTTCCTCTGTAGTTTGTGCTTTTCTTTATGGCAGTTGTGATGCATTAAGTTGGTGAAGTTAAATTACCAAATATTAACATGACAAAAATAGAATATAGATGTTTCCATCCCAAAATTTCCTAAACCTCTACGTTAAGATAGAGGTTTTATTAATTATATTTATGGTTGCATTTGTCCATTTTGTATGCACCTATAAGGAAAAAACAAGGAAAATCCCTCAGTCCAGGGCTGAGTTTGGCAGAATTTTAGTAGCAGTAGTTATAGGCAAACCCTTGTAACCTCTGTACTGTTTCCAGGGTCCATTAGTATGTTTAGGGTTATTGGAAACTTCTACTGGAAATACAGTTTATAAGTGTTTCTGGGAGCAGAAATTGCCCTGACTTCAAAATATAAACTTGGATATATTGAGTACCCCTAAGACACCTTCTCACGAGGGGTTTTGCATTCCTGTTAATAGAATGTTGAGAAACCAAATGTGCCTGACACAAAAGTAGTTGCAAATGTGTCCATTGGGGAAATGCACATGTTTGATAGGATTTAAAATTTATTTTTAAACTTGGGAAATGCTGCCTGCTATTCCCAGAATTTCATTCTGTCTCCATTATAGCTTTGTAGTTTAGATTACATTCATTAATAAAGATAACATTTAATTTCATTGTAAAAGTGAAATTGCACCTTGACTTGAACTGGCTTTAAAACACATTGTTCTAGATTATTGATAATTTGACTAAAATATGTGCCAAATGGCTTTTAGAAAGACATTTTCAGTGAGTGCGTGGAATACTAAAGTGACTGGGATTCTTGGGTCTTGAAAAGTGCAGAATGCTTAGAAGTGAGCTGCCATTGCATGTGGCAAATGTCTGCTGTTCAGGCCTCTTGAGCTGCAAGTGTGGTCTCACAGCTTTCTGCATCTTTTCTAAAAATAAGCAACATCAAAGAATGTGCAGAGCTAAAAATAGTTTTAAAATAAGGATATACCTTGTATAGGGTAATTCTGGCTTTTGTTTTGTATGTGATTTTTTTTTTAATATCAGCTGCTATAGCTTAAGATATTGTGTTATATTATATGTCAAGTATAGTATTTGAAACAGCAGCTAAATTTCTCAAGAGACTTGCTCCAGTGTGTATAGTTTGTCCTACACTGGTTGGAATCACTGAGCCTTGTGGATAAGGCACCATGTGGGAGTGGAAAATGCAGTGATCTCTGCCATGCTGGAGCTGCTTCCACACCTGGAGTCATCATGAATAGTTGTGGTGACAGTGGTTCCCGGTGTGTTGCAGTCTTCAGTTGTGGACAATACTCCACAAGAATAAATGATTTGAGGAACACCTGTGTGGCATTTGATCTGCTGCTTCTATCAAGTCCTTAGTAAAAGACTAGTAAAGGAAACAAATGTCTACAAAGTTAAGAAATACATTTGAAAATACTTACCATATAGCCTTTACTATGAAAAGTGGGGATTTTTTTTTAAGCAGTCCAATAGTTGTTGAAAAATAAATGGAAAACAGCACAGATGGCAGTTAAAAATCTGCAGCTGTAAAAGCTAAGGCAAGCTTTTCATTTCCCTTAGTGCTTTTCCTACTGTGAAAAACAAAAGAAAAAGCTTAAGTATTTTAGGTGTAATTTTATTTTGATATGCCTCACTACTGGAAAGTTCAAGCCTAAAGACATGTTTTAAATTAGCTTCATTTTATGAAATGCTACACAGCAATGGTTTTTTTTTCCAAAGCATGTCAAATCTTCATGCTATGTTGTGGCTTCTGTTGCTATTTTCTTAGGCTGAAGTTTCTCTGGGTCTATTGTGTATTTAGTCTAAATGAGGAACATGGGTGAGGGGGATTCTTGGAAGTTGTTTCAGCCTCAGGTTATTGTGGCTGAGACAGATAATGCCAATAGATGCTGTGAAGAAGTATCTGGGATGAAAATGGTGTATCTTGCTGCTGTAATGATTGTTTTTCAAGTTTCATAATTTCATGATTCTAATTAGTATGTGGGGGGAAAACAATGAAAAATGCATTAGATATCCCAGAAGTCATTTAGTACTGTGTAATATTGGTGTTAATGGAACAACTACTGATACCTCAGCAGCTTTACCTGGTAAAACATTGGCTTTGATGAAATTACATTAAATAGTACTTTTATGGGTTAGGGTTAGGTTGTTTACTGTCTGCTATTGGTCTGAAAACAAACCAAGTTTGTTAAATGCAGTACTTGCATTTAAGTATTTTAATATCTTGGTCCTCTTTGTTCTTTAGACCTTGAAGCTGAGCTCATTTTATGGAGTGAAAAGCCCCCATCTGAGGGTGACATGGGGCTTGTAAGGCTTGTTTAATGCTTAGGAAATGCGAAGGCTCTTTTGGCTTGTTTTCAACATGGCTAATTCTTTAGGTTGTTTTGCCTCAAGTAGTTAAAATCTTTTGAGATCTGCAACATGTGGCAGTATCACTTCAGCACTTTGAGCAGTGTTGAACTTGGGCAAAGAGGGATCGGTGCTGGTGACATTTCTGATATAGGAGCCGTGTAATCCTGGCTCAGCAATGCACAGATGTGCTGCTGTGGCAGGAGCTGAACAGGGAACGGCGTGGGCTGGGCTCTGGTTACTGCCTGTTTTCAGTAAGAGACAGCACTCAGCTGAAATGTGCCTGGAGCTGGGTTTTGGTCACTGCCTGCTTTCAGTCAGTAAGAGAGAGAACACTCTGCTGAAATGTGCCTGGAGCTGCCGGGAAGTTCCGGTGCGTTGTTATGCTTTGGGCACCGCTGCTTTCCTGGGATGCGCTCGATGTGACCATGAGGGCGCTGTAGGTCTGGAGGGGGGATTGAAGTGTGTTGTGTTCTGGCCTCTGACAGTCCTTCTGACCCCTAGGAACCACGGCAGTCAGTTTGTAGAGCCTGCTTCTCGTCTGCTAGGCCCGAACACAGCAAAATGTGTTTGCTTCTGTGATTTTGATGTAATTTCAATGTATTTTCTTTGAATGCAATTTAGATAATGTAAGGATATTTTTCCTTTCACTGTTAAAGTATAGTTTAAAAGATAGGAATAAACCCTTTCTGCTCAGGCTTCCACACTGTTATCTTCTGATGACTGTGACACTTCCCTGACATATCATTTGTTTATCTGAACCAGTTGTGAAAATATATTTAGTTTTTGCTTGTGCTCTGGACGTGAGCAACTGACTGGATACAAGCTAGCTTGAGACCAGAAGTGAAGCTGCCTTGCCGTATCTGTGCTAATATCAGCTGAATCTCAGCCATATCTGATCTGTCCAAATGCCTTCTGGGTTGCGCTGCCTTTTGTTGTCTTTCCAAGGTACAGGTAACAAAAAGGTGAATTTACCACTGTTGGTAACTTCCTATATATGTGTCATAGGTCACATGTATTTAAACTCAGGAAAACAAAGCTCATCTGCAATCCAGAGCTTTTCTTTCCTCTTCAGATACTCCCTCCTAGTTAATTCTTCTTTCCTATAACTGTTGGATGGTAAAATTGTTGTTTTAGAACAACCTAGCTTCCCCCAAACTTCTGGGAAAAGTGCTTACTTGTAATAGTAAGAACTTTGCAACTCTGTTCAGCACGAGTTTTAAAGGAGTCTGTTTTATACAGCAGTGATGGCAGCTCCTTAAATTTCCTTACATATGCACTTAAACCAAGCTCTGCAGTGCTTCTGTATACTTACTAAACAGCCTACAAACAACCCAGTAAATGTTTGAACAATCAATTCTTGGGAAAGTATTATGTAATAAATCCTGTTAAAACTCTGAATTATTGTCAATATGTAAACACAAAGCATGGCTGTAATCTGAATGCTCTGCAACAGAAACTCTGTAACAGAACTCTTTTGTTATAATGCCTGAAAATGTGCATTACTGTAAATTTGCGTCTTCCATTAGCTGCATGTACAATAGTATAGTTACCCATTTTTCAATAGATTTTTTAAACTGTTTCTAAATTATTCCTTTCCACAGGCCTTTTCTTGATATGGTCTATAATGCACTGGACTGTCCTGAAGATGATTACTATGCCCTCTTTGTGCTCTGTCTTTTATATGCAATGTCACACAACAAAGGTAAGTTTTGTTATGTAGAATTAACTGCAAGGCCAGGGTTGGAAGAAACTGTAAATCTCAGTAGAGTCATCTTCTGGTTTATGGGGTTGTTTATTGCTGTTCTTCAGAACGGGACAAGGAGATTCCCGCAATCCATAATTGTGTGTTGTTCTAAGAGATCTCCCAGCAAAACAGTCTTTCCTGAGCAATAATTTGGATATTTTAGAGGAATACATTAAAGAAAGATGGGATTAGTTTCCTTATATAACAAGTCAGTGAAAATTCTGTGTAGGGGAGGATACTAAATGGGGCCACTACAAAACAAAATTTCCATTTCTTTTAAATGTATATGAACATGTTACTTAAGTATCAAAGCAGAATTTGAAATCAGACTTTGATCTTCTCCCCTTTAGCCATTATGTTCTACAGATGTATGGCTTGACTTTGATTTGATTTAGATGCAAACAAATAATCTGAGAATTTCAGAAGCAGCAAAATCATTTGCATTTTACCAATCGCTTTGGGATTTTAGTGTCTTCACCCAGTAGGCCCCATTTAAGGCTGAGAATTTCAGGGATTTATCAATGTGTTTGGTCTTTATTGTTCCTCCTTTTCCCTGTAAGTCAAGGCTATTTTGCCTAGTTTCCTGTTGCTAATTGTTCTCTTCTGAGAAAACTGCTGTGATCTATTAAATGCTTGCCTCGGAGCACACTCCTGTTTTCTAATTTGCTTTTTTTCCCTTCACCCCCATGAAAGGACTGGACTCTGTCAAGCTGGAGAGAATTCAACTTCCAGCTCAACATGATGAAGAGAGAAATTCGTATAATCATGTCCTTGCAGAAAGACTCATCAGGATAATGAATTATGCTGCACAGCCAGGTATTGCTTTTCCAGGGATTGTTTTTCTTTCCAAGGTGAAATTTTTGAAGATGGAAAAAAGCCACTTCGCCTCTTGTCTTTGAGGGGAAGGTGACTGTTCAGCATGCCCTTTGATGAGCAGAGATCTGGATTGTGAAAGACAGCTATCAGCCTTTCCTTGATTGGTGAAGAACCAGAAGCTCTGCGTTTGTGCTGAGTAGTTGTTTTTGTACTCAGAACTATACAAGAATCTCTTGTCGTAATTCCTACTTTCTGCGCTTTTGAATAAACAAAAATTGAGATTTTGGGTAGTTTCACCTTAATGGATTTCATCCTGAAAATATGATCTGTGGCACCTTTGCTTTTAAAAATAATTCCAATGGAGAAATAGTGTTGAAAACTGTGGTGTCCTTTGCTCATGGCAGTCCTTTTTCTGTTACCTATAGGTGGTAGCAAATTTTCCTATATCTTTTTTTAATTCAAATTGTATTTTCAGTTCTGAAGTGTTTTGCAGAAAATGTGGT
>JBBMKD010000040.1:6239565-6321261 GCA_037834095.1 Argya squamiceps
GTTTTGGGTGTCTTTGTTTTGGGTGTCTTTGTTTTGGGTGTCTTTGTTTTGGGTGTCTTTGTTTTGGGTGTCTTTGTTTTGGGTGTCTTTGTGGGTTACAATGTTCCATGAGCCATTCCATGAAAATACGATTTTTGTTCAATCCACACCTCTCCTCCTTGCGCTTCTCCCCTTAAAACAGGTGGAACTGGTTTTCCTCAGAAACTGACACACTGTCAAATTTTTGAATGTCTATAGAATAAAAATCTAATGTTTGTTTGACTTGCAAAACTGATCTGCAGCATATTAACTTTGCTGCTGTGTCAGAGATGAAAAACATGTTTATATATGAAGAGTTTGTACCTGCAGCAGCAGGAAGGGGTGCAAATGAGAATAAAGACATGTCTGGGGAGAGAAGTGCTGGGGGATTTTTATTCAACTTGCTACATGCAAGAACATCTCCTTTTCTCTCTTCAAAGAAAGGATGTGCCTTATTAGTGTGCTACATACAAAGCATCCTTTCACCTTGTAACTTCATCCACCCCAAATGTCTGGGATTCTTCTGTAATTTTAGTGGAATTCAGCCTGCTGCAGATGGAAAAAGGCAGCAAAACCCAATGTTTGGGCTTACTGTTCAAGAGTATTAATCTGCCTTCTTATTGAATGGTTCTGCTTTAAATTTTCTTCTACTTTAAACTACACTTCCAGTTCTTTTTCTTTATAGCCATGAGCATTGAGGGCGGCATCAGCACTCATCCCTGTCAGGTGGGGGGTGTGACAGAGGAGCAAAGTTGGACAGTTGCAGGAAGAGTAGAAACATTGTAAGGACATGGAATGATAAGAGCTATAACTGAACTGCTGCTATTTTGTATGTTGAAATTTTATTTTCACAGATGGAAAAATTCGTTTAGCAACTTTAGAACTTGGCTGCCTGTTGCTGAAGCAGCTTGTGTTTTCTAAAAATGGCAGGATCATAAAAAGTGTTCACCTTGATTGTCTTGAGGTGAGTGTTTTCTTTCACACTGCCAGTCACTGCATTACTGGTGTCTGAGTCTTGTAGTATAGTTGAATTAATTTGTTTTATTTCTTGTTGCAATAAGCCTTAATGTGAAATTTGAGCTTCTAGAACATCTTTGCATTAGTAGCTCTGTGCTGTGAGCATCATAACCTATGATCTGTTCTCAGCTCTGCTGTTTTAAATTGTAACTTCTCAAGCAGTTTTTTGTTTCATTGTTTCTCTGAAATGTGTATGTTATCCATCTCAATAATGTAAGAAAAGTGCTTTTGAAATAACAAATAATGAACTCACATAAGCTGCATTTTCATGGATGCAAGAACTGTATTCCATCAAATTCTGGGATTAAGGCCTTGAGTCAGGATCTCTTCTGTTTGAGTTTTTGGGTGGGATTTTTAATATGACTAATAAGTGAGTGGTGTATGTATTCCCTGAAATGCATTTTCTCTTCCTAGGGTGCAAGGGAGGAAAGCGTTCATCTCCTTCGTCGTTTCTATAAGGTAAATATTCAAAATGCTGTAAGAAAAAGGTCCTTTACGTACGGGGACTGTCTGCAGCCCAGTCTTCACATAGTAACGAAAGAAGCGTCTTTATTAAGATGGGAACTCCAAATTTGTGAGAGAGAAGAAAGTGTTCTCTTGGAGAATTCCTCTCCTTTCCACCCTTCCCATACCACCCTGACATACGTCACAAAGGGCTGTTGGGAAGACTCACAGGGTTTGTACTGGAGATCAGGTTTATCATTGACACTAATATGGAATATGTTTGGTTTTAACATTACTTTTTGTTTGTATCATATCTGAAATGATGATCTAAAGTTTTACTTTTTTTTTTTTTTTTCTTATTGGAAGCCTTTGCAGCTTTTTACTTTTGTGTGTGTGTTGTATCAATGAAAAAAATTAAGTTTTTTAGTCTTAGGCATTAACTTCTATATAAGGAGCAGTAAATCCGTGACAGACTTCAAGTGTCTGAAATATCTTCCTGTTTTTCTTAGAATTCTCTGGAAGGATGTTTGCTCAATGTGGCTTACAAAAATTAAATAACTTGTGGTGGGTTGACCGTGGCTGGCTGCTTGAGGTCTACTCAGCTGTTCTCTCACTGCCCTTCCTCAACAGGATGGAGGGACAATAGAACATATTGTCAAAATAAAGAACAGGGAGGTTGCTTGCGAATTACAGTCATGGGCAAAACAGGTTCAACTTCACAGAAATTATTTTATTGCCAGCAAATATAAATTTAAATAGGGAGAAATAAAGTAAAACACTGTTGTCCCCCATCTCTCCCTTTTCCCAGGCTCAGCTTCATTCCTGGCTCTTCAGCCTTCTCTCCCTAAGAGTGGTGCAGGGGCAGTGGGAAGTAGGGATCCAGTGTCAGTCCACAACAGCTTCTCTCTGTTGCTTTTCCCTCTTCACACTTTCCCCTGCCCCAGTGTGGGTCCCCTCTTCCATGGGTTGCAGTCCTTCAGGACAGCAGTGCTGGTGTGAGTCCTGCAGACTGCAGTTCCTTCAGAGCACACCTGCCTGCTGTAGGGTTGGTACCTGCTCCACTATGGTCCTTCAGGGGCAGCAGAGGATCTCTCCTTTTCCTAAATGTGTTTTCCCAAAGGTGCCAGCAGTGCTGCTGAAGGGCTCAGCAGTGCCCTGCAGCCCTGGCCTCCCTTCACAGACACACTGTGCAGAACCAACAGAGCCCCAAACAGCAAGGCTTCATGTCCATGTTCTTTCTTTTGGAAGGGAGAAGAAATCTTTCTGGATATGTTTGAAGATGAATACCGGAGTATGACAGTAAGTGAGACCCCTTCTACCCTGGCAAATCCTCAAACCCAGATACAGCACAGGAACAAGAAAAAGTACTGATAGCTGTTGAGGACACTGGGTCTTTATTGCTGGGAGTAACATAACAAAATGTGGGTGGTGTTTTTATCTCTGAGAAGTTGTCTATACCTACACAAATTACTTACATGAAACTTCACAGCTCTTTGTTTAATAAACTTCCATTACTTTCGAAAGTAGAGTATACAAAAATTGCTTCAGCCTACTAAATGGGACACTGGATTTTTTTTTTCCCCTAAACAATATGAAAATCTTCATGTACCTATCAGAAGCTCAGCAAGTTTTGAGAAAGTTCTTTTTGGAGAGAAAAAGTTACGAGAAACTTCCTTGTGATTGAAGTAACCACAAGTTTAAGTCAAATCTTAAAATGAAACCTGGCAGAATTAGGTTTTTAGTATTTGGGAAATATCTCTTCTGTAATCTGCAGTTTTTCCTGTGTTTTATTTGTAAGAAAACTTTGGCAGTGTGTCTGGGAACAATGAGGGATTGCATGTAGGGACCTTAAATAAGGCATGGTATTAAAAATTCTCAGAATTTTAGAATACGCAACAAGCTGTAATTGAAACTAAAGAGGCAAATGCCTATTGTTCTTTAGAGTAACCAATGCCAACATATTTTTATAGATGAAACCTATGAATGTGGAATACTTGATGATGGATGCCTCGATCTTGCTTCCCCCAACTGGGACACCACTGACTGGGATTGATTTTGTGAAAAGGTTGCCTTGTGGAGATGTGGAAAGAACACGAAGAGTGAGTAAGACTGTTTTTCTTACGTTTGCTCATGACAAAATGATGCCAAAATCATTGAGCAATTCTAGGAATACAAATACTTTTCTTTGAAAACTGCTTGATTGCAAGCTTCATCAGTAAAATCATAAAAGCTTAATGAAGACAGATCTATGTAGAGTATATAATAATTACCTGCCCCAGGGGAGAAACTTCTCTGATTTCTTGTGTCTAGTCAATGCAACAAGTTCTTGCATTGGGGTTTAAATTTTTCAGACCATGCAGAAAGCTACATGCAAAGACATTTTGATACTCAGTATACTGTCAGCTTCTTTTGTGATCTGCTATCTCAGTCCTTCTCTCAGTTATATTCCTGTAGTGAGAATCTCCATGGAAGACTGACTGGCTTTGTATTGCTCATATTTCTAGACATGGCAAAAAATTTAATTTGACTTGAGAGTTCTTCTTGCCAAGGTAATTAGTGATAGGGATTTGAGAATGAAGAGAGAATCGGTAAAGTATCTATTTTTGTGACTGACATAATCTGAACAACTACATCCTTATTTTCATTCTTGGATAATCAGTTCTTGGCCCTTATCTGGCTGTGTCCTGGAAATCTTGCATTGTCAGTAAGTCTAAGAGATATTACTGCACAAAATCATTATTTGGAAAGTGCTATTCTCTGAATTTCTTTGCATTTATGTATTATGTAAGTATATTCAAGTACTCTTGAAGACAAAAAAAAATATTTCCAGGAATCTTCTGAAAAGGTTCGTTTATATTGCTTATAAACCACACAGCTTTTGTTACCACAGCCAGCTGTTTGATAGAATACTGTGAATTATTTTTAAAAATATTATTCTTAGAAAGCAGAAATGCTTCCTGGAGTTCTCTCTGATGCATTTAACAGAAGGATGTTTAGAAATGCACATTAGTGGGAAATGGCTGTTCCAGGATCTTTATGTGCTAAAATAAGGAATAGCTTAACTTCTGTTGGTGGAAATAAAAAAATCAGTACAAATATTCCTGTAGATCCTTTGGGATGAAAGGGTCTCTGTCATCAGCAGGAATTCCCAGAATGATTCCTTGTTGGTGCTCCTTCCCCACTCACACTGCACTCAGGTTTTAGTATCTCCTCAGTTCTTGTGCTGCTTCCTTCAGCCAGGCTGCCTCACTCGGCTGAATTGCCATGACGAAATGCTGGACTCAGGTGTACCTTGTGACATTGCTGCTGCTGCCACTCAACCTGCTGAAGTTCTAATGATGGTTTCAAATGGAAAAAGATTTGATTCTGAGCATGCTCCAACACAATTCAAAAAACTTCTCAAGTTTTATTTCACTAGCAAGTGAACTTTGATTATATTGTGAGTTCTTAACTGCTAGGATCTTACTTCCTTGCTAAAGAAACTCCCTCTAAGTGGCAACTCGTCTCCTCTTTAACGACTTTAGGAGAAGCTTTCAAAAACCTCACTTGGTGACAAGTTTTTGAAGTACTAAGAACAGTTGTCCATGGGAATGTAATAAGACAGTGGTAGATTCCCCTGCAAATTGCTGTTTCTTTGCACATGGAACGTGTATATAAATGAGGAAATCAGCATGAAAATGCATAATTCTTTAATGTAGGTAGAAATCCGTATTTGTTCCAAGTAAACAAAAAAAAAAAGTAATCCAAAAAAATTCTAGGCCAGAACTTTTCAGTTGTTTTTTTGAGATAAAATGTGTTAGGCACAATATATTGATATTAGTAACAAACGGAGGGCTGTCAGTGTTGTAGGAAGCACAGCATGGTTTCCATTCCATCTGATGTTCTTGTTGGTTTTACTTTTTTTGCAAAGGCTAAAGTTCTAATTTTATTTTCTACTCCTGTACTTCGTTCTGCAGTAAATGTGATTGCGTGTTTGGAGATGAGTGCCATTAGTTTTATAGGAAATTAATGTGATAAAAATTAATGCAGTCTAGGCGGAAGAGGTTTGAGGGAGAAGATAAGTGAAAGGTGAGTGATGATTGCCCTCCAAATTAAAAAAAAACCAAAACTGAAAACCTTGTTGAGTTTAACTTCTGGGTTACCAAAAATACCGAGATCTTCCTGATCTTGATTGAATTTGGCAAACTTTAAACCGAATAGTGTGAATTCTTCTTGAAGTACCTGGTAGGAAAACTGCTTTATAGTAATCCTGTATAATTTCAGTAAATCCACAATATGGTAGAGTGCAGTCTGTTTAAATGGAAGAGATCAGCTTGCATTCTAAAGTGACTGTTCTCATGAATTAAATAGTATTATTATCATATTTTTGTTCGATACCCTTGACGTCCTTTGCTCCACATAATCATATTACCCTGTTAAATTCCAAGAGTGTACCAAAGCCTTTGCTTTGGGGTCATTTCATGGAGGAACCTGATACATGGCTTCATCCTGAGAGAAGAGAGCTTCATCCCTGTTCTTCCAGAAATTTCTGGAAGCACTGCCAGTAGAGAGCTGGCCAAGCACTCACAGTTCTGCTTCACAGGAGCCACCCTTCTGTTGATTTTAAAAATAGAGGAGTGAAGGGTTTTCCCTTAAAGCACTTTAGATTTGTTTTTCCTAATACTTCCTGCAATCTGGGAGTTTCTAGGCACTGCAGCTGTTCATGAATTCAATGCTGTTACTGTAAGGCAGTGAATTTACAGTATGCCACAGAATTGCTGTGAGGGAAACTTAAAAAGCAGAACACCGGAAGTCATAAAAAATTATTTTTTTTCCTTGAAGGGAAAGGATTATAAATGGTGCCTTTCAAAATGTGGCTGACAAAATGATTGTTCTTTGACACTTTGAGTCTTTGCATACCATATGTCATAGATTTGTAAATCAAAACTTGCATATCCATTTCACAGAGCAGCTGTTGAAAGTTTCTTGGGACTGTTGCAGCTTTCAGAATGTTTTGCCCTGATAAAGACCTTCTGAGAATATAAATTATGAAGAATGTCACATTACATGTGGCTAGTTTTGGTGAGCGCAGCAAATTAAAATGCAGAAATCCCCACTGCTTCTCTCTAACTTGCAGACATCTTAGCTAGACTTGGCCAGAAAAGTTATTACTGTTTTATGTTCAAAATGTGAGAGTCTCTGAAGGTTGGTTGTGTAGGTGTGTAGCATAGAAGTATTGCAAATACAATCAGTCTTAAAATAATGAATAAAGAAAAATGTTCCAAGATTATTGTTTTTGCTTAAACAGCTCCTTAATTACTTATTTACAATCTGTGTAAATGTGCCAGTGAGGCAAAAGCTCTGCTGCTTCTACTTCACTGAAAATAAAGAGCATGTTTCAGCTTCTTTCATGTCTTTCTTTTAACTATGTTGGAAATTGCATTCTACGTTTTCAATTTAAAATGTATTAAATTTTTATTTTCAATATTAAATATATTAAAAAGATTTACTGTAGGACAGCAAACTTGGGAGTTATAAAAGCCAGTATATGTTTGTAAGATTCTGGTAAAGTATGTAGTATTGGGTGTAAAAATATTCGAATATTCTTTAATTTCTCCAGGCAATCAGAGTTTTCTTTATGCTCCGTTCACTGTCACTGCACTTGCAAGGTGAGCTGGAAACTCAGTTACCACTCACAAGGGAGGGAGATCTGATAAAGGCAGATGATGTCCTGGATTTGAGTAAGTAGTCCCTCAATTTCCTAAATAGTCTGACATGAAAAAATTACTGATTTTCTTTTTCTCCTAAACTGCTCGTTACTGCTATTCTTACTTAAACTACCTGAAATGAAGTAGTGCGGTGTTGAAGTTCTACCGTGTGTTGTAGCATAAAAATGTATTTTCCAGTTTGAGTCTTTGCCCAAACAAGAGAGACAGGAGAATATCAGCATTTTGGGATAAAGCCATAGAATGCATATCATTGCATAGGTGCCTTACCTTGGGAGCAGACTTTGCAGTGGGCAAAGCGTGACCCAAAAAATTGCATTTGTGTGCCTTTTTTAGTTATCACTTTGAAAGTGTTGTTGATTTAACAAATTTTCCTCAATCTCTATTAGTACAAGGCTTTTAAAATTCTTGGGAACATTAAGTTGCCTTCGTTGTTTATGCTTGTTTGTATATAAATAGTGTCAAGAGGGGAGTAGAGGTTAAGATGATCCAGTAACGGTTTCAGCTACTGTTTTGATTTGGAAAAATCCCACAAAACTGTATCAGAATGGCTTCTTTTTTCCTTTTGCCCAAATGCAGTGATGCATTGATGAGGGAGATTCAAGTGTCTTGTAAAGAAGCCTTTTTAATATTTTGATGCACATATGTTGAATGAGAACCTCTAGTTGTAGTTGTCACCACTATATATGAAGGTATGAATAGAGAATCAGGTAACTCCATAGAAGGTTCATTCCATTCTGCTGGATATGCTGTCACCAGAATTACAACTACTGGTAACTTTGCAATGTTTCTCTACTGTAAATAGTTTTGAAGCAGTTTACATACTATGTGATAACTGTCTGCCTTAGAGTGCCTGTGAGGCTGGAGATGTTTTCAGTCTTATTTAGCAGCTCACTGTGTGAAGCTGGCAGCTCAAATTAACAGCCTCAGTGCTTGGTTTCAGGTGGTAACAGGATTCTGTTAGTGGCAAGGTTTTAAATGCCATGGCCAAGAGATAAATGAGGGTACATTTAAAGCTGTTATTTCTTTGCTGAAACAAAAAAAAGTAACACTATAGTTAAGTTTCTGTGCTCACTGTGTCTGCCAAGTACACAGGCTTTAAAAGGTCATCACAGTCAAAAAAATTTTTTAAAGATTTTTTAAAGTTCATGATGGAATAATTGAGGTTGGAAGAAACTTCAGCAGATCATCTAGTCTAACCCCCCTGCTCAACCTGGGGTTAGCTAGAAAAAGGTGCCCAGGACAACTTGTTGTATTTGTGACAAAGAGAGAACCTGAAATGTGGTGCAGGTGTATGACCGGGGGACACATTCTCTAACTTCAACTAAATGTACTTCATGGGGACAAAGTGGATTCATCATTGGCCATTTTCTTAGTTAGTAAAGCAGAATATCATCCCAGACGGGCTGCCTGCTGTTGGAAAGAGAGCTTCCTATGAAGTGGGAGGTGCTGCATTCACTATCTCCAGCCTAAAGCTTATCTTGGGCTGCCAACTGTGTGTACAAAGGGCTAAAAGTTTTCTGTAAGAGCCTTTAATGTCTGCAGATGATTTCAGGAATAGGGATGACTGTAAACTATAAAATCATTAAGGATCAAGCCCCAAAGCAGATCAGGTGCATTTAGACCTTCTCAAGTAGCTGTTACATTCATAAAGATTTCTTACAATACAATCTTTTCAGGCAAATATTTTCATTAACACAGGAAACTATTTTCACTTAATTTACATCTTCAGCACTGCAAGCAGCTGAGGTCTATGAACTCTCCTTCCTTGGCTGTATTTCCTAAAACTTGGATTTTTCTTGGAGAAAGTCCACAGAAATCTTTGATCCGTATAGTGGAGGTGTAGTGTCCAAACTGGTTACAAGCTTCATTTTGCATGAGGAGAAACTAGCCATTGCTGTTAATCACACAAGAAGCACTCCAGTTCTTGCAGCAGTGTCACACCAGGAGCCATTTAACCTGTGGTTCACTCTAATCCCCAGACCAAATCTGAATAGTACTGAAGTGTGCTGGGCTTGATATTTTCATCTGAATGTGGTTGGGTATCTCTGGCTGTTTCATAGCATAGCTGTAAGTATTCTTAGATCAGTTCACTGAAAATGTGTTCAACCACACTTTCTCTTCTGTTTTTGTCACCAAGGATGACAGTGACTCTTCAGCAGCTGTGAACTAGAAACAGTCATGTAAATGGACTACATTCGGTTGTATAGGCTCAAAGGATTCCTGTAACAGTTGCCTAGTAAATGAGTAACTTTCCTTTATTGTTGTTAAAGACTTTTACAGTAATGCTTCACTTCAAGATGTTGTCAGGTCTAAACCAAAAACTTTCTGTTCTGGAAAGCATTCTGCCCTTTAGAGTTCTTGAAGTAGTGCATTTTTGTAGTTGGGCAATTGAATTTGTACAGAAAGTATTTTAACCCGTTTGCTCTTGCACTAAAATCTTTGTAAATGCTGGTCAAACTAATATTAACAATAGTATATATTATTATATGTAATATAATTATATTAACTAATATAAACAAACAAAAACTAATATTTGAGAACTCCACAACTCTATTTTGTGTTGTGGCCTGTTTGTAGAGAATCTCCCAACAGACTCAAAATTCATCAGTCCGACATGCTGTGTTCAGAAGAGTCCTAATCCAAGCCCTTCATGTTTCGAGAAGAATAGACTGCTTCAGGAATTAAAGTCAAGTGAAATAAATATGTTGATGGACTAATTTGGTTGAAGAATAAAAGAGGCAAGAAATAAAGCATAAATCCAGTTCTGTCTGGTGTCTCATCTCCTTCTCTAAACAAGAATAAATCCTCCACAGGTTCTTATAGTAATATTTGCCAATCCTGTATAGATGTGTTGAGCCTTCCAGGGCTAGGAGAAGGTAAAAGCAATCAATCCTCATGTTAACTGAATCATGTCCTGTATGTATTGCATTTATTGATTAAACTTGTTTTCTCAAATTTCAAAAGTTCACGGTAGATTCAAACTGGTTAGCATTAATTATCCCCTTGTGTTAGGGTTCTATATTTCATGCCTTTATTTCCCACCACCCAATTAATTTTGAATGGATCCTGCTGGTAAAGGGTAATTGGTAGATTCATAGAAATGTTAGTTTGAAAGGACCTCTCACTTGTGTTACGGGGGATTTTTTGGGGGGGAAGAGGAAGTTGGTTTGGTTTTTGAAGCTTGGAAACCTTTGGTGATGTAAATTTCACAGTATCTCTGGGTAACCTGCTGCACAAAAGAATTTCTTCCATCTCCTGACCATAGTTTATGGCTGTTGTTTATAGTTGCATGACCTGCCACTGTGAAGAGCTGTACGTTTCCACTTGTAGCTCATCCTGCAAATGTTTCTTGTATGAAAATGGTGTTAAATGCTTATTTAGATTTTTGGATGAGTAAATAAGTTCTATTGTTTTATACAGCCTCCAGAATATTTTACTTGCTGTAAGTTGTACTAGATGAGAGAGGGGAAAAGATCTGTGTGCATCAAGTGTATGAATGAAAGTATCAATATGAAGCAAAGGGAAGAGCAACTCTTAGTACTGAGTTAGCAGAGCTCTGCTAGGGGTTGGCACTGCCAGTTAAAGGGCTGCTTGGTAGATTTCACCTGGTGTAAAGAGGGTGATTTAATCCCTTTTCATGAATAATGGGTTTGAACTTGAATGGGGCAGTGAGGAAATACCGGAGAATGTATTTTGGCGTTTTTTGGAGTGGTTTCTGGAGTAACAGAGGCTATGTTTGTTCAATATAAGTGAATTAAATAGATGGATAAAGGAAACAATGTTACCCCATTTAACAAGGATTGTCAGATTGCTGCTACAATTTACCTGGAGAGTCCGAATAATCTTGAAACTGAAGTGTGTCCAAGAGCCAGCATTGGTTTCAGACCTGTACAAAAGTAGCTTGTGTCAGGAGCCAAAGTTTATAACAAGGTAGAAGTACTGGCCTGCAGTGGTGTTGGGTCTGGCTGTGATTGTTAACAAGACCCCTTGGGACTTCCACTTAGTGAGAGAAATTGGCACTGTTGCAATTTCACCCCTGAGATGAGGGGAGCTTTTTTCTGAAAGGTAATGAAGGTGGTAAGAGAAAGCAAGGTGAATATAGCACTAAATCTTATATTTAACTTCTAAGATGTCTGAACCACTGTTGTTAAAATCTCTCTTGCCCTTTCTGTGTAACTATGATAGGGAAGTTAAAATACCTGTTAAAAATGTGAACAGAAGCTTTAACCGTGTGTTGTCAAGGTTATTACGTTTTTATACGTTAACATTTTCTGTTATGTAATATACCCATACCCCAGAATCCTCAACTTCAGTTTTATGTGACCTTTTCCCTTCCTTCCTTCCTTCCTTTAGATAACAGTGATCTGATTGCTTGTACAGTAATAACAAAGGATGGGGGCCAAGTTCAAAGATTCCTGGCTGTGGATATTTACCAGATGAGTTTGGTTGAACCAGATATTGCAAGACTTGGATGGGGAGTAGTTAAGTTTGCAGGCCTTCTGCAGGTAAGGGGAGTTCTATTTGGGTGGCCACCTTTTCTGAGCTGAGAACCTACATTTTATGTTGGGTAAATAGTAATACCAATATTAGTGTGAATATATAAACTGTGTACCATGCTTCCTTGTTTCTTTGGTCACTAATCTTTTTTCTGCTTCCTGCCTTTTAAAACATTTCTGATTTTCTGAAGAAGTTTATGTAGATAAGCAGAGACACAATTGCAGAGGGGGTAACTGCCTTAACGTACGTTAACATTTGAACATTGAAATTGCACCTGTTAGGGCTGTGTTCCAAGCACTTTACTCAAGTAACACATTAATGAACACACTTAAGAGTTCTGATTTTCCTACACAGGTAGAGCTTGTAATTTTGAAATGATGTGTGCTTATCTAAGGAAGTTTTTCCCATTTGTCACTTTCTTGCCCTAACAATTGCTGCTTGTATTTCCTGAAAATTTGCTATGCTCAAATAATTTAACTCAATCTCTATGAATACTGATTTCTGAAGAAGTAAATCCAAATTGTACAACTTGCAGAGTGTGGTTTGGTTTTATTTTGTTGGGTTTTTTAACAGGGAAACTGCCTTTGTAAGAGCTTTAATGGAGCATTCATAGGATTTTCTTTCAATGTTAATATTTAAACTGTAATTTAGAAAAGCTTGCTTTTTCTTCAACTACTTGCCTCCTACTTCTCTTTAGGATATGCAGGTGACCGGAGTCGAGGATGACAGCAGAGCCCTGAACATAATAATCCACAAGCCTGCCTCAAGCCCTCATTCAAAGCCGTTCCCGATCCTGCAGGCCACATTCATCTTTGCGGATCACATTCGCTGCATCATCGCCAAGCAGCGCCTGGCCAAGGGCCGCATCCAGGCTCGGCGCACCAAGATGCAGAGAATAGCAGGTGAGTGGTGGTCCTCAAATGATTCTGGGAGACAGGACTTGGCTGCCATTGCAAGTCACTCTGGAATGTGAGGCTGAGGCACAATGAAGAATGGAGGGCCACAGAAAGCTCTAAACCAGGGCTGAGTTTCCAAGGAATAGATTTGGTTTCGTATTTAACTTTGAGTTTACAAAGTGGGTATGTCACACTTTTATGGCTTGCTTCATGTAAAAAAATTAAAGCAAGTTTGAGGATATTACAATATACTTGATATTAAAAATTTTAAGTTGAAGGTAATGCAAAGGCATTTATTTTCCATTTTAAAGCAGATTGTCTATTTAAGTGGCTTTCTGCAGTGTTCAGTTGTAACTACTGAATTACTCTATTTGTGCAGGGAAAAACAAAAGGAATTTTTTATTGTTAATAACTCCTATGGTTTTTTAGTGCAAGGGGCTTCCTGTAATCCTGGGGTTTTTTCCTTCTCCACTGTATTTTGAGGTTTCCCTAGTGTGAATGTAGTGTGGACAGCAACATAGAAAAGGTTGCCAGAAGCATTGACTATTTAGTTTCTCAGAGCGTTTGCAACCATAATTAGGAGGCAAATGAAGGCAAGTCATGTTAACATCTGGTTTAGTCTCAAGATCCTGAGCAAACTATCAATTTTCTTGTCACCTCCTCTTCCTTTCATGTATTTGAGTAACAAAAACTATCAATTGTGATTAAACATAGCTCTCCTGGATCTTCCTGTTCAGCCTTCAACTGAAGTTATGGGTTTTGGACACAGCTCTGGAGCTGCAGCCCAGCACCTCCCATTTAGATTCTATGACCAGTCCCGGCGTGGGAGCAGTGACCCGACAGTGCAGCGCTCTGTCTTTGCATCTGTTGACAAAGTCCCAGGTAAGATTGGCATTCATTAACAAGCAGGTTTTGCTTTGTGATTTCTACCTGCAGAAACTGTACTGTAATTTGTATAAGTGATGGAAAGCTTATTGTGATGTGTTCCTGAGCACACAACTCCAGGATGAGGCTTATGGAAAAATTTACTGTGAGAGAAGCAAGTAAACCTGGGTGTGTATTCTGGGTATGTCATGAGCAATACTTCATGGCAGTTTTCCCAGATGTCTTAATACCTTGCTTTCCTTACAAATCAAGTTTGTTTAAATCATGCTTTGCATACTCAGTATTTATGCAACACATCTCAGTTGTGCATATTACCTCCTTTAATTTGGTTATGGATATTTTTATGCTGGATTGTGAAAACAGCTGGGATGCTGTGCACTGCCTTGTTTCCCTCAAGTGAGCAAGATAGAAAAGGGCCACAGCCACTCCTAAAACATTAGCTTGGAACTGGAATTAAAGGAATGACTCTAAACCAATGAGCTCTTTGCTTTTTTGTCTCCCTATTGCCTGTTTCACAAATGGACTTCTCTGCAGAAATTCTTTTCCAGATGGTGACATTTTTCCTTTAGGGTCGAGTCATTTTAAAGGGAAATCTCATACGGCTTGAAAGTACTTAACTGTGCTGTATTACACAAATCCCATTACTACTTGCTGCCAGTCATTTCACAGAACTCAGCATTTCTCTTTAAATGTGATTCAGGGTTCAAATGCACAGAATTCAGATTACGTAGAACACAGGTGTTCTACTGCTTTAGCATTAAATTGGAGCTCAGTTGCCCAAGTCCTTACTGGGGAACAGAAATTATAAAACCATAGCCATCATCAGTCAGGTGTTTCAAAGACAAGTGTATGTTGTGTGAGGGGAGTGTTTTCCTCTTACTTGACGTGACTTCCACGGAAAAGGTGTGGTTGGAAAGATGCCAGTGTTACGGTTTCAGCTTTCTCTAAGGAGAGTGCACTTTTGTTCCTAACAAATGACTTTAGCTACTAATTTGAAGGGGGTATTGGGGATGATGCAGCATATAGTTTGTTCAAGCAACCACATACTTTATTTGAACCCAGGAAATGTAGACTTCACTAGCAGATCCAGAGGGAAAAGTATTTTGAAGCTTTTCTTTGATATAAAGTATGAGAAATGAAGCACACAATTTGAAATATTTCATGTGCAACATCTTTGAAATGCATTTTATGACCGGTAGTAATATAATAAAAATGGACTAATATCTTGTTTTACATCTGATTACAAAACAATATCAAATGTGGGTTCGTTCTCTTATCTTTGAGGAATGAATAAGGTTTCCTCATTCCTAGTGATTTTCGTAGGAATCTCTTTGTGTTTATCTCTTAATCAGGCTTGCAGTGGTTTTTACATCAAGAGGAGAATTTTGTAGCTTTGAAAATATTGAACAAGTTGCAGATAAATTACTGGCTTCATGTATTCTTTTCTTACTGCTACAGCTCCAACTAGTGTTTTGAGTTCTGCAAAGCTCACTGTCACTTAATCTGGTTGTACTTTTAAGAAACAAATTAAGCTTTCCCTTGGTGATGATGTCCTTTGTGGATTTAAAGAAGAGCTATGTTTTTCTGGCAACATTTTTAGAAGAATAATGACTACTTTTGGTAGGACCATGGTGTCTGTCAGTGCTGTACATGGCATGGTTTTTAAGAAATGAACAATCATATAAATGTTTTCATTACTCCTGCAAATTTCAGTCTGTGAAGGACTTTAATACAGCTGAATTGAATCAGCTCCCTAATTCCTATTGTCAATAAATTTAGAATTTTCAAGAACACTCATTGCAGTCGTGTGGTTCAGTTTGTCTCATAGTGCCTACATAAAGGCCTGCACATGTCACTAGAGAGCCTGCAGTTACCTTCTATGTTCCCTTATTGTTGTCAAACTGGGCTTCATTTTCCTTCATTGTTCCCCAGTCCAAAGTTAAAATCTTGGTGTGTGAGGGGAAGTGAGTGAGGATTGTTATAGCCTAAAACTGGATTTTGTGCAAGACAAGTGAAGAGTGATGAGAATGTCACAGACGATGCTTCAGAACATCCCCCTGAACACAATGAAAAGTGCAGGTTATCCAAGTGCAGGGGCATGCTGTAATCATCTCCTGCTGCACTGGGCAGTTCTCAGCAGAGAGCGACATGAGCAAAATTACTTGATCAATTTTATCATCATGAAGTCATGGCTGTGAGTGTACTTGAGGGTCTGTTTTAAGTTATTGGCCTTTGCTAGAATGTTAGAGCATTTTAGGGATACTGTAGCTAGCTGGACTGTTCACCATCTCACTTATTAGGGTGATGGTGACACACATAACCCATGAGTTATGGGTTATTAAGCTAAGTATGAATGTCTTGTACTTCTGAAGCACTCAGTGTAAATAAAGAATTACACTGTTTTCAAAAAAACCAGCAGATTTGATAAGGGCCCTGTGAACAAAGGTCTTCTATTGAAAATAAATAAATAATGACTTCCTCTTCAAGCAAACTCAAGAATTAGTTTCAAGTATCCGCTCTGTTCTGAGATTTATATGCCCAGTGTGTCTTAAGGGAATGTTAATGATTTCCAGCAAAAGGTACATCTAAATATTTTAACAACTGTGGTTGCTTACCTACTAAGTGAATTTATTTTGAAAAGCAAAAGTAATCAATAGATTTCTCTTACTATTTTATCCATTGTTAATATCTTAGTAGATGATGGTAAGGTTTTGAGGGAAAACAAGTAGGAGAAAACTTCTCGTTAACATTCGCATGGCAAGAAAGCTATAACTGTCTTCATTTTAAAGTCTGAAGGAGAAAAAAATCATGCATAGCTTGGAACCCTTTGTGTAGTATGAACTAATATTTCTGTCATCAGATGAACCTTCTAACTGTCATTTTGTTTCCTGTAGCTGTGATTAATTCTCTTTACCTTTTCTTTGCCAGTATTTCCTGAAGGAGCTTCCTGATTAGAATGTTTTTTCTTGGTCAGTAGTTTCCCAGTTACAGTGTTTTGACTGATTTAGGCTTACCTTTCCCTCCTACCTAAATTAGTTTCCATTAACATACCTAAAATCCTTCCTTTGCAACTGTTTTGGGAGAGAAAATACGTTGAGGTCATTTTGAAGCAAATGCTCCCATGTAAGGACATGAATCCATGAGTGCTGTTCTGCAGAAGCTTTGGGCTGGCAATCCTGCTAAATCGGGCCAGCTTTCCCTATGATGGTCATGGGAGACCGTGTTTACTGTTTTCTACTGTTCTGGGGAGGGTGGAAGATTCCTTCTCCACCAAAGTGCAAACTGTTTGTGGATTTAGAATGCTTTGGATGGGTACAGCTTTTACCAACAATGGAAGGGAGGCTAAATATCTTGATGTAAGCTCTTCTATACCAGTGGCTTTAGGAACTGTTCCTAATTTCATTCACATTAACAGTTGGCTGTGCCTCACTTCTGTGGTCACAAGTCCACTGGTTATTCCTTGTTCCTCCATCCTGACTGGTATTTGAAACTGTGAAGTGTGTATGAAAAATCCAATGTACATTTTCTGTGATTAAAAACTAGCACTCGGGGCCTGTGATACATGTGGAAGTCTTTCACATTTGAGGTGGTTCAGTTTGTGGTTAACTTTTTGCAGACTGTCAGGCGTCACTGTGTGTAACCTCGGTTTAACTTAGCTAAACAACTGTAGAAGATCGATCAGTTTGGTTTCTGAAATAAAGCACGTGGATTTATTTACATTTATGGGATAATTAGCTCCTCACCTACTATTTCGTTTTTCACTGAAAGATCTCTCATGCCTTGGTGGTGATTTTGTTCTTTCAAGTGGTGTTCGTCTTGATGAACATAATGAATTGTAATTTAACTTGGTAAAAGTGACATTTAGATACCTATCTAAAACTATGCAGCAGTGCTACAGAAATTCAGATAGCATTGTGTTTCTGCAAGTGGTTTTGAGTCTAGTTCTTGGGTAAGTGTGGGAGGTAGAAGGTAGGAGGTGGGACTGCAGATCAAGTCAGATTATTAACCGAGGACTGATGTTTGTTAGGCTTCTTCTTTGCTTTCTTCACTGTTTTCACTTGTAGCACAACCTGTCGGTGTGTTGCTGCTAACAGCATTTTCCTGACTTGTCATCTCTATGTTTTAAAGCTTTCAGAGCTTCTTGTAACATGTTCATTTAAACTTAAGTTTTGAGTGGCTGCTCTCTGTATGGCACCAGCACATTCCCTGTATAGGAAATTCTCTGAGTGAATCATCCATCCAGTGCCATGGGAGATTCCTGTATAAAAGGATAAAGAGCTGTATGGTGCATTTTCAATCTTACCTGATTATCAGATACTTTCCCTTTCACAGTTGACTGTGCAGTGAAGGCAGCAAGTAGAGTATTGTTAGGTGTTTATAGTCCACATTGTGGCTATTTTCAGTAATTCACAGGACTGCCAAAAAAACTTCTGCATTAGTACTTTCCCATGGGAGAGGGAGAAGAGCTGCGGAAGCAGAAAAGTTGTGTACCTCACCTGACCTGCAGCCCATGGTGAAGACACTTCTTTTGCTGTAAAAGTACATTGACCTCTGAAAAGCTGCTTGCTATCAAAACCTGAAGAGGTGACTATAGGTATGTAGTTACAGAAGGAGAAAGGAATGAATGCAAGGTGGTTAGGAAAGAAAAGGATGCTACACTGCAGAGAGTTTGAAGAGGTATTACACTAGAAGCCAGAAGATGACTCATCTAAGAAATGCTGTCAGACACTGTATAGACCTTTTCAGTCTTCATACTGGAAAAAGTTTAGTTTGTGAGAGGCTGGATGAAATTCAATGCCAGCATTAGATATGATTGAAATTTTCTGAAGTTACGTCTAGTAAAAAATGTAGGTCTTCTATCCAAGATGTTTTTTTGTTCGCTTTTGACTTCATTATGTTCCTTATCATTTTAAGGTATGTGACCTGTGAATATATTGACTATGTCAAAAATTGAAGAGTTTTGTTATGTTTTGACTCTTTGTGCGATCTCTAAGTTTTAAAATGCTTTGAATCCCTTAACTCTACTTCCTTATTCATTGATCAGCACTTGTAGCCTGTTTTCAGTAAGGCATATGTACATTCAGATTTCCTGGTTTTCAAGATGAAGGTGGGAGAGGGCACATCCTCTGGGTCACTGCATGAGGTTGGCACCACCTTGATATAGAATTTGCTTTTTACCTTTTCCCAGTTTGTTCAACAGCTTAACTTGTTCAAGATAATATTTAACTTGTAAATTTAACATGTGAACTTCACTGTCCTGTTTTGCAGGCTTTGCTGTAGCCCAGTGCATAAATCAGCACAATCCATCCCCCCTCTCGTCACCATCCCCTTCCAGTGGCAGTGGCAGTACAGGGCGCTGTGATTCAGTGACTGCAAGCTCGACATCCACTCCTTCTGCTGCTCAGAGCCCAGCAGGTATTCACTCAGCACCTTCAGCCTAGGCACTGAGGGATACAGAGCAGTTTATTGTAAAATTAAGTTACTATGTTATTGGATTAAAAGAGTAGGGCGTCATGGTTTTAGATCACGTAATCAACTAAGCCAATTAAAAGTAAATTGTGGTGTAAATTGCAGTGATCTCTTCACCTTTCTGGAACTTGAAATACTTTCAGTATTGAGCTTCTTTCAGTAGAGACTTGAAGTACCAGTGAAATAATGTCCTGCTTGTCTGACTTCTCTCGTAGCACAAACAGCTTAGAATGCTGAGGGGTTTTTTGTTGGTGGTTTGCTTCAACTGAAGTATTGCTTTGAATAAATCTGTAATGTAAACTGTTAGCCTTTCACCATAGTGGATTAGTTGATTTCCACATGAAGCATCTCTTTTTGAACTGGGTGACATTTGCTTTTGTGTGTTTATCTGATCCTCAAGTTAATTTGTAACGATGGGCCAAATACCAAATAATTGAAAATAGTTATTTCGGGTGTTAACGTTGTAAAGTTTTTGCAATAACACTCTTGTGGCTGAACACCTCCACATTTCAGTAGGCTGTTTTATTGGTGCAGAAGAGGCTGCAATATAGAAACTTTCACAAATGTAGGTTGCATGTGTTTGCATTGGTCAGTATATTTAGTAACTATGCTTAAACTGGAACTTCTTGTTGCGTTATTCCTCCTTTTTATGTAGTAATTGTAGATAATCTTTTAATGGTGCCTGTTCTGAGTGCAAATTGTGTGAGGCAAAGCCTCAGGCTGGAAACTAAACAGGGAAATCCCAAAGGTTACATCCTGAACTGCTTTCATGCTACAAGTGACCTCCTCTACCTCATTTTGGTTCTAAAACAGTAGAGGTAACTTGATTCTCAAGACCTCTTCAAGCAAGCCCTCATTTTAATGGTCACTTCCAATGTTGATCACTCCTTGAGAGGGTTATTCTGGTTACCCTTTCTAAGATATGCCATTTTGCCTTTATTTGGAAGGCCATCTATATCTAAAATTCCTTGCAGTCCTACAGGAAATGATGCAACCTTTGTTAGGTATTGAGTGTTTTTAGGTTTCACTGAACAGTATCAACAGATCAATGTGCATTATATGTTTAAAGAGAGTATCCCTGCAAGAAATACTGCTGGGAAGGGTAATGAAAGGCTGCTGAAGTTAAGGAACAATAAATATGTAAAGCATTTTAGCACCCAGACTCTAGATTAAAAAGCTTCTGTTATCCTGAGAGACTAACATACATTCAAAATAGTCCTGCAATATGTGTAATTTCAGAATAAAATTTAGAATCTTTTTCTATATGCCATCTATTCAAAACTTTATTTTCTCTGGTGGCAAGTGATTGCTGTTCCCCAGTCTCTTCATGGCCCAGGTAATACGTGGTCATTGCACAGAGAAGTGCTGTTATTCATCAGAACTCTCAGGCTGGATTGACACTACAAGAAAACATGAATTTGATGGCATGTTTCTCCTTAGCAGAGTCAAAAGGCTGATGTACAGTGTCCTTTGCTGTACTTGCATCCTCTCTGCTCAGGAAGAGAAATGCAACTACAGGTTCTTGCCAGTAGTGGGTAAGAGAAAACTCTGGGAAAGGAGATGAAAATAAAGAATCTATATAATTTTTGTAGGTATAAGCAATATGCTAGTTAACACAAATATCAAGCAAGACTATGCTTCATTTCAGACTGAGGTCTTTCAAGCACACATAATCTGGCTTCTGTGAAAAACTGCATAGCTCCATAATTAGTCATCAAGTATAAAAAGATAGTGAATTATTGAAGTAAAATCACAGACTGTAGTTAACAAAATTACAGTCTACTTACACAGTATGCTGGCACTTATGTAACATACAATTCTGTTTGTTTTTACTGCATTTTAAAAAGCTTGATGACAGGAGACTGCTCATTGGTTTCCAAAAAAAAAACAAAAACAAAAAAGAAAAACAACAACAATAAACCCCAAACTCTTCCCTACCATCCTCACCCCCCCAAAATAAAAAAAAAAAAAAAAAACAAACAACCAAAACCAGAGGAAAAGTATATAGAAATGCCTGGTTTCAGTATGCATTTCACCAGTTAGGTTGCATGAACTGCCCACCTTGACCTTCATTGTGGCTTAAATCATAAAATATGTGCAAAATGCTACGTGTCGTGCAGGAAAACTGTCTTTGGGTGTGCTTTAATTTTTTTTTATGTGATGCTTTAGCACATGTAGCTGTGAGGATCCACTTCTGTGCCCTACCACAGGGCACAGTCACCTTCAGCCAAGTCAGAGGCAATGAACCTGACAATGGGCATCAGCTGCTTCAGTCCCAAATCAGCAGCTTGCACTAACCTGCTGCAGGGATGACTTTTGAGCTCAGCTCCTGTGGCTGAGTGTCTGATAGTGTCTCGAGGTCTTTATTATAGACTAGTGAGAATTCTGAAATCCCTGGAACTAGGTCTTTTGGGAGGTGTGAATGTCTGAAGAGTTTTCCCCAACCCCTGGAGCTGTGTTGACACTTTCTGCCAATACTCAGTGTCAGTTCAATAGTGTCATTTATTCCTGGGATTGGTGTCTCTGCATTAACTGACTGACCAGTTTACTGTGGGTTTGAATATCCTTCCTATTGTAGTACTTACATGTAATTGTGATCCATAGTGGAAACTTGCCAAGAACATGGCATGAAAGTGAGGGTCTGTTTGGCATGTGCAGGTGGCTGTTGTGTAGGCTTGTGCATGAACAGAACTCTGCTGAAGTGGGTGATGGTGCCATGAGCACAGTCTGTGTTATATCAGGTCATACTGACCACTCAGCTGGGATATGGAAACAGTTGTTGGTATTCACCCACTTCTGTGTAAAGCAGTGGTTTTCCCTTTTTTTAACCACTTGAAGACAGTTGAAACTGCACTGCCTTACTCTGCTGTGAAGCAGAAGAGGAGACTTGCATGATGTGAAGTGGCTCCTTTAAGGAGGAAGTAACCAGTTGCTGATGAGCAGCAAGCAGTTACCAAAATCTGAATTATGTCCCAAGGTAGCACCTGAATGCTGCTGCAGTCTGTCATGTTTGACTCTGTTGATTTCCCATTCCATTTTGAACACACACAAACTTGTAGGAGCTCTCTGCCCCTCCTTCCCTGCTCCCCTGTTGATTCTGGCAGCTGCTCAAGATGTTGAGCAGGAAGAGCACCTTGGGTTGCTCAGGAGCTTCAGACAAGGCGGCCGGACTAGATAAAGGGGAGATTCCTATCTGGACTTCAAGGAAACTACCTCAACTACCTTCCTTAAGAGCAACATTTTAAATTGCACAACTTTTTATACTGTGAACTTGTGATTATAGTGCCCTAAGCTACAGTCTGTTGACAGATTTAAACTGGTCAGAGTTTGATATATTTGAGATGATACTTGTAAATCTTCACAGGGTTGTTTCAGGGAATGAGATTTGGAATATAGACACCAATTTTTACGTAAAACAGTGATAGATGAGAACAAAGTAAAGACAAATTGCATGTTAGTTAAGAGGAAATGTTACAACATAGAAGGGTATATTGATGATTAAACAGCAAAAGAGCTTTCAAGAGTGTGTCACAGGAAAAAGTTATGTGACTTGAATATAAAAAAGCCAGTTTACTTGTTATCACTTGTACCTGCATCAAACAGTCACACAGTGTTGAATCAACTGCTTTGTCATGAGTGAAATAAATTCCTGATTCCTGAGTTTATGGGCTGTCCTACCTAGTAGTTGACACACTGCTTTATGGCACAGATACTTTAAAGGTTAGCAACTACCCCATTTGCAGTGCTTGGGGATTAAGCTTAGCCCTTTACAAGATTACTGTTCTTTAAAATTGAAAAAGCAGAAATCATCTCTTAAAGAGAGCAGAATGCTTAGCAAGACAGAAAAATCAGTACCAGGTTCTGCAAGTGCTGCTATCAGGTTGGTTTTTTTTCTTTGTAGTTACATGATTTTTTTTTTTTTTTAATTATCATGTGCTTTTGAAATGTTTCTGTGCATAAGGTAGAAATGTTCTCTTGTTGGGTAGATTTTAGTCATCAAGTTTCAGAGCTTAGGGTACAGTCATGTCTTGTCTGCCCTTGCTGAAACTTTGCACTTCTTTAAAGTGCTTATTTTCATATATGCCAAGGATTAGATATAGAAGCTCTCTTACTGAAAGTTAGCATTCTTCCAGAATTATGAATGTGCTAATGTCATCTGTGCTGTATTTTATTACTTTTTAAGCTGTCTTAACTTCGAAAAAGCAATTGGCTTCAGTACTTAAGAAGATGTTTACATTGGAGCAATAGATAATGAGGACTTCACCAGGCACTGATCTGTGCCACTTAAACTGTGTTTTATGTTTCTGGCAGGTATTGATGATAAAAGATCTAAAATAAGTACTAAGAGCTGTCCCTTGTTGCAGAGAACATATTGGATTCCAGTCTGTAAAATTAAATTTCCATTCCAAGGAGAGGATGATTAATCAAGCATGGAGAGTTTATAAGAGCAGTGCCTGCCTTCCTATTGAAACCATCTCTGTCTTCTCTTCCCTCTATAATCAGTAATGTAAACGTGGTTTGACCTCCTGTTCTGTGATGCTCTAGTAATTTTCTGACTAGGTGAGGAAGTACTTTTGTTCTTAGAAAGTTTCTTTTCTAGGAACTTTCTATGCACCAAGCATCATCATCTGAACTGCTGTTATCTTTTCAAACCCTGTGTTTGGCTTTATCATTAACCAAATGTAAATGCTACTGTTGGGTATGAGAACAGTAAGGCTGAATGGTCTGAAGTGTTGTCACCTGCACAGTACTGCACCACATACAATTCATGGCCAGAGAAAGGATAATAATTCTGTGTCACCAGAATTTGTAGTAAATAAGAAAGGTAAAAGCTTCTCTCAAAGTTTCTAAAGCAGGTGAGTAGATTGTAATGCAAATACGTACCTGCCAGCCCTCCTTGGTGTAAGTGCTGTTGGTATTGCCAGACATAGCCCAAACTTACGAACATTTTCAGCTAGGAAGCAAAAAATGGAATTCATATAAACTCATTTGTTTCTAAAGAATGAATACTTCCAGCTTCAGAAGTGTTTCCCAAACATAGAAGGCTCTTGGTGTGGTGTCAACTGCATTCAAGATACCAGCAGTTACAGGTGTGTCCTTGTCACTTCTTCTTGTTGCTGCTCTAACATTTATCCTTTGTCTCCATTCCAGTTTCCCTTCCCTGTGTCATTGTTCAAGCCTCTGTATGATTTCTGCCTGTGTTTCCCTCTAGTAAGGTCTGGCAGGAAAGGACGCCGGCGGGTGTTTAGTCTGTCGGAGGCTGACAGTCACGGTGGACACTGGGTTTAGGCCTTCCAAGCAGCAGCTGCAGCAGAAACTCGCGCAATAACCACTCAGGCAGGTTCCTCCATAAGCCTTCACAAGCCCATAACAGTCAATAGAGCATATTTGCTTTCCATGCTGACAGCAATGACAGTGAGGTAGGAAACCGAAGAAAGCATCGTAATATGTCTCTACGTTTTGTTTTGGGAGAACTGTAAAGCAATAATGAGCTGTTTCTGAAAGCCTTGTTTGCAGCTTCTCCCATGTCTCTGGGCACTCCTGCCAAAGGTGGAAACTGTGCTATCAAGCCTCCAGCTTCAAAGCAGCCATGTCTTCATTTGCACAGGGCAGCCCTGGCTATAGTGAAATTTAGTAAGCACAGGCTCCTGGATGGACAGTAATGCAGGTCCTTGGCCAGCAGCAAGAAATTTGTTTATATAGCACAGCTCAAATGGACAGGCATTCAGCATAAGACTCCATGGACTCTGATGGCACAAGCTTAATATTTCTGTGATCAGATGATGTTATGGACTGTTTGTCCTCACCTCAGGAGGGGGGAGCAGATGGAAAAAAAAATGAAAATACCCTCCAGATGACCTTTGTTATATAATGTGTTTTAAATTGTATCTAATTTATTTCTTTTCTTTTGTTACTCTCATGGCATGAAGATACCTTACTCTGCTAATATAATATAGACACCCTTTTTCATCTTTATAGATTTAATTTGCAACTCTTTGCTTAATGTCTTGTAATTTGTCTTTTTGTTATCCTTTCATAGTATGTTGCTGTACAGCTTAGGACACTTCTCTGGGGTGATATTCATTCTTTCAGCTTTCTGTTCTTTTCTAACTTGTTTCACGATAACCCTTCTTAACATCAGTTAATATAACAGGTTGAGTGTTTTAGTTGGGATTTTTTGCTGTAATGATAATCTTTGCAGCATTAAAGAAGTGCTGAAATACATGTAAGGCTGTTGAAGGTTCTGCATCCAAAGAGAGGTAATATTACCCCAAAACTTGATAAATTACACCTTGTTTTCAACAAGTACAATAACTTTGGAGGTATGGAAGGCTGTTTGTTAGAACGCAGTGTTAAGATCAGAACCATTTTAAGAAACTGACTTCACTCTCCCTGGTTTCGTTGCAGATCTGGCACGTGTTTTATGCCAAAACACTCTTACTTGAATACGTGGAGGCTGGGGAGAGATAAGTAGAAATGCTATTTTCTAGTGATAACCTTTTGATATTTAAGAGCAGAGCATATCTCAGTGACTATGGATATGACAGCATATCCAGCGAAAATTACAATTTTTTTCTTTGTATCCAAAAGTCAAGCTGGAACAAAGTGTTGGGAGTTCAGGTTTTTTGAGAGTCAGTTAGTATTTTTATATGTAATATAAAGATAATAAGTAGAGAAATTAATCTGTAAAAATCCCAGGTACATGAAACTCTTCAGAAGCAAGAGGTTGGTACTTATCTTGGTACCTTTTAAAGACAGACATTCTTGTGAGCTCTAGGCAATGTTGAGAGCTCTCCCTCCTCCACCCCTTTTTGTGTTGAGATTTGCTTTCTGGTCATTTTGGCAGTGGTGCCAGCCTGGGTTACAGCAATCAGCCATTGTTCCCTGAAATTCAGTGCCAGAGTGATGGAAGTGAGGCTGGCAGTGACAAAGGACATCCTGAGAGGAGAGAGACTGGCTTCAAGCAGCAGTAAATAAAAGCTGGAGGGAAGCAGAGGAGGGCTCTGATCTTGTATTCTCTACAAATGCTGCCACTGAAATACTAGGCAGTATATTCTGCTTACAGTTTTTGATATTTTTATCTTTCTTAATATATTTTGAACATCTGTGTAGAAAGTTTGGACTTGTTAACTCCAGATACTTTTTTCTATGAAGAATTTTTTCAAATACTTCTTGTTTGTGGCATTAAGGGAGTCACTTTAGCAATCACTTAGAACCTACCTGGAAGGATTTGGGGTCAGTCCAGCATAACAAAAGAATGTGTATGCTTTTCATTATTTCAGTAAATGCAAGTATTAAGAAAATATATTGATACTCTATTGGGAGAGTGGAAGGAATGGTTTAAGAAATGAAGTGCAGATTGGGAAGTTAAATAGAACTGTAACAGGAATGTGCTCTATAGAATATTCTGAACAGAATGCCATTGATTGATAATAATTTACTTACCAGAATGCCTCAGGTTTCTCAGTCCTGAATTTGGGTGACTATTCATGCTAAAGTATAACTAAGATTAAAAAATTATCTTGGCAAAGAACGTTTGATATCCTTTTAAGATTTTATAGATTCAAAAAGCAGAAACTCACTGTTCTGTGCATGCTGAAATGTTAGTGTTTAGCTTGGAATTCAGAGAAATGAGCCTATATTTCATTGTTTTAGCAGTTCATTTTCCATGTGATTCTTGCATCACTTCTCTGTTATCAGTTGCTACATTCTCACTGAAGCTTCTTGACAGATAAAAAGAATCTGTAGGGTTACTTTGAATCTGTCCTTAGAGTTCAAAAATAATCACTGATGTCTCTTTTATTTAAAAGTAGACTGTCTTACCATCTATAAATCTTGTTTTTATCAAAGCAAGAAGCTTTATCCACGAATTCAGCACAAAGTAAATGTGAGTGGTTTCTGAAGTGAGTATACACCATTGTTTTGGTTATCTTAGCAGAACGGCAAAACAAAAAAGTCACTTTTCATGTTATCCATTGATATCCATCCCATTCTCTACTTTGTTTTTCTTTTTTTTCTATTTTTTTCTTTGTCTTATGTTCATGCATTCTGTTCTTTTCCAGGACTAATTGGAATTATATTGAAATGGAAATACTTTTAAGGTCACTGTGTATTAAAACCATAACTTAATTCTTAGCTTCTGTATTCACTGCATTGCCTTGTAGGCTTTTCTGCAGATGCCTGTACACTTGAACACATGCTGTTTCTTAAAAAGCTATAAAACTGGTTTGTCTTGAAGCTGGATGCCTGTTACTTTAATGGCATCTATTATTGTAGCCTGAAAAGAAAAAAACCTGACTTTTGTGGGCATACTTGATCATCTAAGGCTGTAGCACCTCATCACCTCCATTCCCTCTCCATCCTGAGCCAAATGAACAGATTGCTTGACAGTTCACTAGGATTTAGGGGGAAAGGACAGTGCAAATAGCTATTAATGTGGAAGGTGCACTGTCATGTCAGTTTTCTGTAGCATTTATGCTTATTCTCAATTTTATCAGTGTTGGATGCTCCATGCTTAGGAGGACAAAACCCCCAAGGCTGTGTGAACCAGGCCTATTTGCAGCACCTTTCAGTTGCAGTAAGGACATTATCCTCCTTCCCCTTCTGCCATAATTTGCTTTCCGTGGTTGAGGTGTCGCTTACATGGGAATCTGGAGGATGAATGGAAAGAATGACTTCCAAGTTTTTGTGAGAAACAGGCCACCTTTTGGGAAAGCTGGCTGTAGAGTGGTTCTTCAGTTTCTTCTTTTATTTCTAAAGATCTTCCTGATATGGGGTAGTGGTTCATTTTAGTTCATACTGGAGAGGTTTAAGTATTTAATATATTTAGTATTATATTTAGTAAATACTGGAGAAGTTTTCTTTCCCTCTACTTCCTCTCTCTAAGAATATTTCTAATATTGCTACATACTCTTAATACTAAATGTATATAATTACCTGGTTCCTAATTTGGACAGAATCCTGCCACCATTTTAAGTTATGCCTTCATAATATTTTGGTTTATTTCTAATTACTAAAATGTGGATGTGTAAGCATAGTGCTTCATGGAACTGTATTTTCCACTCAGTTATTCTTGAACACTCAGGAATAGTGGTGTATTGTTAGGCTTAATGTGCATACTGGCTTGAATCTTGATTGTTCTTGATGTTTTCTTTTCTCAGATGATGCTTCAGCTCCAGAGCAGCCTCTGATGGCCAGTTCCGGTCAGACAATGTTGACTGATGAAACTCTTACAGGTGTTTCAAAGTCCAGCAAAAATACTGTGAAAACCAGTGACATAGAAACAGCCAACCTGTCTCCCAGCCTGATACCTGCACAGCAGCCCACGATATCCTTGATCACAGATGACAGCACGGACACGCTGAGCGTGGAGTCGCTCACCCTAGTGCCACCAGTGGATCCACACAGCATTAGAACATTCAGCTGCATCCCTCAGGCCTCTTTGCAGTCTGAAGCTGAAGTTGACAAGGTGAAAGAGGTAGAGGAAGAATGTTCTGACTAAAGCTACCTTTCAGACTGTAATAAACAGTGAAGGAAGTGCAACCAAATTGTGATTTGTTTTTTTCTCTGGGAGTGCAGATACTTCTGGAGGCCTGAGAGGCCTCGGGTCCACACGAAGGGACCAACTGGTGACAGAGGATGTCAGCAGCTTTTAGAGCCAACATTGGATACTCAGCATATCTGAACTGGAAAAGAGAGAAAAAACCCAAACTTTGGAATCTGGACTGCTTCTTTCCTACCAGTTTGTGTTATACAAGAACATGAACGTATTTTAGAGGACCTACTGTCTTTCTAATAGGAACTAATTAATTGTAAAAGGTCTACAGTATTAAGGCAAAATGAAGAGATTTTTGGGTACCCAGAATCATGGCACTGCATTATTACGTCTCTGAAACAGGAGACATGCCATTGACCAGAAAAAATGATGTATTGTATGACAGGTAAAACTTCCATTTGAGTCAGGGTGGTTTTTTTCAGTTTGGTGTTTGGTTTGGGTTTTTTTTGTGGAGGAGGGGTTTGGGGCTTTTATTTGGGGTTTTTTTGGTTGGTTGGTTTTGTTTTTTAATCCTGATCTTACTCATCTTTTGGTGGTCTGTACAATACCAGCAGGCTTGGCCACATTCAGTATTGTCTTTGTAGAACTCCAGACTTAAATATTATGTTTTCCATATGTAATATTTATTTCAAGGTTTGATTCAAAGTTAAAATACAATGCTTGTTCAAATTAGCATAAGGGATTTTTGAGACTACTTTAATCTTTGCTTAGCTACCTAGAGAGGAATGTAAAATATTTTAAAAGATTGCTATAGCTTGTTTGTTCACTTCTGACAGTCGAACTGCTACATGTCTGAGGAATGGTGATATCCCTTCAACTGAAAGACAACTTCCAGAAGCAGACAGAAGCAGTTTTAAGGGATTTTTCAAATTTTTCATAGTCATGTAGGAAGAAGGTCGCCATATCTAACTGATAATTCCTTTGCAAGTCTGATCTTGAAAGGTATTGTGTAATTTTTTTTTCCTTTCTGGGATAGTATTCCAGTTAAACAGCATTGCTACATAAAAGTGGTTCTGAGCTAACATTACTTCCTAGATCTGACACCAAGTTGACAGAAAAGGGAAAGATGCTGATGAAAGTTTGGAATGTTCTTTGCTGATTTGTTACCTAATTAACATGAATGGAATTTAAGATTTTTCATCAACTTCCAAGTAAGTTAATTTAAATTCATAGTAAAATGAGCAGATTGTTATTGCTGGTCCGTTCATACCACTGAGTTGGCAGTTCCTCAAAAGGAGGGCTGCTGTTTACTTGGTATTGATTTCAGTCACCAGTGCAATCTGTTTCCTCATTCTGTCTCTACTGGCATTGAGTTCTTACCAAATAGGTGAATCTGCAAAGTTTTTATCCACTCCCAGTGCTTATTGTACCTCTTCCTGGCTGTCATAGGGAATACTTGAAGTGATTTTTCAGTATTTTTTTTTAATATATATATATGTATATAAAATATATATATGTTATATTATATGAGATTGACTAATTCACAGTACTACTTTTCTCACTGTGTCCTCTCCTTCACATAATAATTGAATCTTTGCCAACTGTGTATATGAGGTGTCTGCTACTGAATGCCAGTAATTTTTTTTTCCCCCTTATTAACTTTTTCATGAAGTTTTGATTTCTAATTTTCTGTGACTTCTATTTTCTCTCAGATTGAATTAACTGATACTCTGACCATTCCAGAGTGGTCCAAACTCTAACTGATCTCAGAGTTAGATGTCCTGAGCACTGCAGTGGAATTTGTGTGAAAATCTGGCATGACTGGAATAAGAGCCTACTTTTTGGGTTTTTTGGTCTCATGCTTAAGATGAATTTACACTCATGCAGTCACTGTTGCAGCTAATATGCATGTACCTGAACAAGCCCAAGACATCAGTAGCAATCTGGGCACAAGGACCACATGAATTTTTATTAGCTGAACTGATTGCAGTCTATAGACTTTCTCTAAAATGTTGCAGCATTACACTGTAGTCTCAGTAATATTCTGGAGACCATTATAAAAAATGCCTCACCTAATTTAAAAGCATTTTACGTTAGTTATTAACCTTAAATTCTTGACCTAGATTACGCAAAATACCACTGTGTGGGCTGAGTTCCCTTAAATAGAATCCATTTTAGACTGGAAAACCTTGATGTGTATTTATCTCATTTCAATTTCAGTTTCAGCAAGTTTAGACCCATGCACAAGGAGTCTCTTCAACGCATATGCATAATCTGACTCCTGAGCTGCCCTGCACAAGAAATGGGGCAAAGGGAAAAAAAGGTGACTTTGTGCTTTTCATTACTTTTGAGTGGCTTTTAAATCTCATGATCACTTGTCTAGTGAGAGCTTCACAGGAAGTGACTGAGATAGACACTATTATTATGGAAACAAAAGAATAGGTCTGCTGTTCATTTGCCCAAGCCCCCTCTGGGGGAAAAACCTTTCTCAGATCCAACCTAAACCTGCCCTGAGGTTTAGGGTAGGTCCAGCCATTTCAGGTCCAGCCATTTCCTAATTAAGCAGTAAGGTGTGAGTGACTGTAATTTCCATACTGACTGTAAGTGTCTTGGAGTGTTTACTTCAAGCAACCCAGGAATTCAGAAATTGCCCTGGAATTAAGTGTCATTTCACTAGCAGTAAATAACTTCATGCTTGAAGACATAGGTAAACTACCAGACAAGCAGGTCAAACTGTCTGTAAGGATGAAGCCACTTCTAAGAGTAAACACTCCATTCATGTGATGTCCTTCTGGTGTAATCAGTCACTTCACTGCAGGAGACAGGGAGCTGCAGAATAGCTTCAGGAGCACTGACCACCAGGGAGTAGAAGTCAGAAAACCCCCACCAAGCTAAACATTCTGCTCTTGTCTCCACTAACCAGGTGAAGTTAAACTTGCTTTTAAAAGAGCATTGCCCAGGCAGGCAGCTGCTATCTGGGAAAATAAATGGTTTAGTCCTATAGTTGGATCAGATATCTGCAGAGACATCACCTGGGGGCAAGGAGATTGAGGCCTTTTGCCTCCAGAGTAATTAGTCTCCTTCTTTCAGACAGCCTCATGTAGTCATCTAAATATATGTTGAAAATTCTCTTCTTAACTGCTACTGTCCTTCTTGAAAAAGTTTTTCCGTGTGTCCCTGGTACACCACCACTGCCCTACCCTAGGATATCACTCACCTGGGCACTGCTCTTCTGTTATCTAGCAATCTTTGGAGAATTTCTCCTGTGCTTGCCTGCTGTGTTTCTCTTGACCTTTCTTAACTTTTGCAGCATGAATTAGAAACAAATAAAATAACTCCTCCCATCTCCCATTGGATTCTGAAAAGCAGGGGGTGATCCATGCAGGGCTTGCTAGGGTGGGATGTTTTTAGGGGTAGGGAGGGGAGGGAGTAGTGCTTGGGGGTTTTTCTGCTGCTCAGGACCTGAGCAGCAACAAAGACCTAGGAGATGCAGTTCTTGACTGAGTCTCAGAGGGTTCTTTCATATGGAAACATATTTTTATATTACATTTGTACAGAATTTTCCCTATTCTGATCTCCCAACATTTTTAGATTTGCACATTGCTCAGATTTGATTTCTTTTGCAGGGTGTTATAAAATATATATTTTGTGTTTGTTAATGTATTATAAATGTAAAACTAAATTTTGGTTGTCTAATAAATGTGCACTGTGATGGTACCTGGTTTATTGTTTTGCTAAGTTGAATTCATTGGTTCTTAATATGAAAAGAAAAGCTTGTCATTGTTGGGACTGTCTTGTTAGCATAAATAAATGTGTGGAGAGCATTTATTTTAAAAGTAACTACAAATGGATTAAGCAGGTAATGACTAAGAATATTTGATAACCAAAGTTAAAGTCCAGACTCGTTCACGGGATTCTTTCAAGGTCATAATCTGAAGATTCATGAGATTCTTTTTATTCTTGTTTCCCATTACTTTTGGTTATGGATACTTGTACTAAAGTGAGTTTAAGACAGAGTAATTGCAATCTGATCACTTCAGTGTGTATGAGAAGATCTGAGGGTTAGTGTTTGGGTGTTTTTAAGGACTAATTGTGGCAGAAGTATTTACAATGAACATGAAGATAATTGTTTTTTAAAATTGAGAATAGATTCAATTGTGCAAATTTATAGACTATTATGATGTCTAGGAGCTTTGTTTTGCCCAGGAACAGCACTGAATATACATTGTCACAACTTCAGTAAACCCTCTGGAAGCGTTACAGACTTTAGAAGGTAACTTTTGGCATCTCCACTTGTGAATAGCTGTGTTGATATTTTTGTTGCAAGCTTTTTCCTTCGTTTTTAGGTGTTTCGTAAGTTTGATTGTTTTCAGTGTAGAGGAAGAAATGTATTTTTCTAGAAGAATGAATGTACCTGGGACTTAAGCACTACAAAAAGCATTTAATGAACATGGACTGTCCTATGAAGTATATTTCAGTGAAGTTGTCTGAAATGTAGTTCATTTGAGAAAAAAATGTCCTGAACATGCACTTAGATATACATGGAGAAAAGCCCAAACATGGTATGAATTGCATTCTGAAATGTCTTTCTACAGGCAATAAGTATTAATTATTTAATGTAAGTTATGTTAGACATTTGGAGTAAATGTGATATCTTATGTTAATTTAAAGAACAATGTAACTAGACATCTGGAAAGGGAGTTTAATTAGAAAATATTGGTGTATGTTTCTGAAATCCAGACTTCTGAGTCTGTATTTGCTGGCATTGATAGTTTGTCACGGCTATTGAGAACCTGGACAAGAACAAGGAACAGACCTTTCTTTGTAAATGGAACTTGGCAATAAAAATGGTGTTACTAAGAAAACTTCCTTCCCTTTCATGTTCTGTTGCTGCACTAATGCACAAGGACATCCAAAAGCAGTGAAAGGCAAAATTTGTAGAATCTTGCTTTTATTTAGAAGAATGTTGTGCGTGTGTGACTGTTAGGCATTTTCATCTTTAAGCCAGGGTAATTTGCACTGTGTATGCAGGAAAGACATAGCAGGAGAGGGAGCAGAAGCAAGCCTGGAAGGACAGTGGAAAGTAGGTGAGACCAAGGATTAAGAGGGACTGGGCAACATCTAAAATATCTGTGAACCACTTTGAGAGTGCCTGTCATGTGTGATTTCTCCCCCAAATATATGCTTTTACCCTCTGCCTCTTTCTCTGTTGCATGTTGGCAGTTCAGTATATGGATTAAATCCAAACCAAGTTATTAGTTAGGTTCTTGTTAATTAGCCTCTACATCTGTAGGAATTCATCACAGTCAATATACATTGCTTGGGAAATGTTATTTCTCAAAATAGTCATTGCTCCAGAAGCTTTCTTAGGAAGAAATTAAATTACATTGTACCATCTAATAAGCAAGCTAGGTATCAGAGATGGGAGACAACACTGTGATTTACTCTAAGATGCAATATTAAATTGTGGTGTATTATGGAAAACTAGCTTAAATCTGCTCCTGGCAGCTGCACTTTATAAATTTAGCTGGTAATACTGCTTTAAGGATGCTAATTTGTGGCCAGGAAGGTCCCTTCCTTCACGTTTGAAACTGCTTTGTGGTTCTGTATCATGATGCTTCAGAACTCTTGCAGCCTTTTGTCTTGTCATTTTTCCTGTGTCTCTGTACTAAACTTTTCTAGACTCAGACACTTGAGTCAAATTCTGCCTCTTTCAGGAATGAGTTACTAATGATCAGAGAGGGAATGAAAGCACAGCCTCCAAACCTCTTCTCATGCTGCCTGGGTGGAAAGTGAACTAGACAGAAATGCAGTGCTGCATTAGTCCATGCTTTTCTCGGTCCCCAGAAACATCTAAGTGCAGCAACTTGAACAGTCCTATAGTGGGTAAATCCAAATCTTTATCAGCAAGGTAATTCCAGCATAGTTATAAAAAGAAGAAAGTGAAACTCTGTCAATACGTATGTCTTTGTCAAAGTAACTCTTGTCTAAATATAGATACAGCATTTGGAGATGAACTCTTTGTTCTTTGACACTTGACCTTTGTTTCTGTGTCAAGGTAGGAGTTCTTTGGGACTTCATGGATGCTGCTGTTGGGGCAGAAGAAATTGCATTTCTATTCTGCCATGTTAGAGCTTGTGTGAAGACAAAAGCTGTCTTGGTACTTTCTGGTGATCTTGAATATGGGCTGCATAAACTGGGCATGAGAGATGGTTGTTTATGTGAGTGTATTCACTGAAAATTCTATTGAATTTTAAACTCATACATTTAATCTCTCAAATAAGGAGAAGTAGGGGAAGTTGCAGCACCTGGAGTTGCAAATGTCCAGTGGCAAAATTGGAAAAAAGGTTTCAGGCAAATGTTCACACACTGTTAAGGCAGTTGAGATGATGGGGAATATGTCAGTCTGGTTGCATGATGCTCAATTGTGTGTCTGCTTTTAGCTGAAGGATTTTACCATCAGCTTATTTATAAATATGTCTAGGTCTTAAAATTATTACTGATTTTGGATGCCAGTTCTCTAAAATGGATTTTATGGGTTGAAGTTTTTGACTATTAAGTGCCTTGTTATTCAGACTTGAGATTTTTTGAAATAAGTTGAAAGCTCTTGCCTGTCTTCAGACACTCAACTCTACAAAACTGGGAAATGTACTTGTTGAGTAGAAAATACTGATCTCAGCATTCCATTGTCACTGTCTTGTCCCCAGATAAAGGTTTATATTGCACATAGGCCACAGTTTAATTTTTTTTTTTTTTTTTTTTTTTTTTTTTTTTTTTTTTCTTTTTTTTTTTTTTTTGCCGGTTTGGATGGCTGATAAAGTCAGATGAATTCTTGGGCTCTGTTTCTTTGCTCCACAACATTTTCTCAGCTTTGGTATGGAATAAGCATTGTGGCGCCGGATGGGAAAACAAGCTTATTTTACTACAGCAACAAATTTGGTCTTTTGGTTAATTGAATGAAAACATCTTTGTGTAAATTTGTCCTCATTTAGGGGTCATTTATTTGAAGCAGATTTAAGCAGCTGCTTGAAACTGCATTGTTGATGGAGCAGTACATTGAGAAGGAAGACTGGGTTACCACTACAGGTACTCAGAGGTACTCAGAGCTGGCTCTGCCTCAGCAGCCAGAACTACCAGAGATAGAAAAAGGAGTTTCTGATGGAGGAGAGAGGCAGATAACCATAATGTCTTAGGAAAAAGTATTTCTAGTCTGCAGAGAGGTGGGGTCTGCAAAGAAGGAAAGTACTCTCACTCTTCCTGATAGCTAATTTGAGGGACAAGGGAAAAGAAACATCATTTTATAGTACTTTATATGAAACCTTGACCTCTGTTCAGGATATCAGTTACTTAACTGATACTACAAAAATATCACTTCGTACAGGTGATGTACACATCACCTGTAAGAATATCAGATACAACTGTCCATAGCCACAACTGTGTTCAAGTCTTACTCTTTCTCCACCACATTGTCCTATGCAAACGCAGTTGCTGATGTGCGAGGGGCGTAGCTTAATTCCAGAGTTCTTGGGAACAAGATATGAGCAGTTTTGCTTTGCTGCTTCTCCACCATGCAGTTCACTTGAATTTGCTTATCACACTTTATCAGCTTCAAGGCTTTCCTGCGAAAGTGTTGTTGGTAACCACTGTCTGTTAGATAACGTGTAATTCTTACGTAGCTGCCATAGTGCTTTGGAGGGAGATAGGCTCTCTCAGCTCACTAAATTTTGGTTAATATAGGTCTTGCAAACCTCTTTGAGAGTTTCTGAACAGATCTTCAGAGGAGATGTTTTGTGAGGGAGGGATACTTGTCAAATTTTGTCAAACTACAGATCTCTTTGAAAGACAGTCTTGGAGCTAAGCTTCCTCTGTTTTGTCAGAATCTGCGAAGAAAACCAGACCTGTTATGAGAAATCAGAGATGTCTTTTCTCTCGCTGTGCTTAGATCAGCTCACACTGCACAGCATGTGTTATGCTGGGATCAGCAGGCTTCACCTGTGCTTTAGCTTAACAGGACATTGGACAGGTCCTTCCTGTTCCTGAGTTCACCCATTTTAAATAGGTTAGTAGTGCACTTGGGAAGCCTAGTTCATGTCTGTAAAGTGCTTTAATGTTGATGTTAAATATTAATCTTTTTATCATCTTGTCATAAAGAAATGTCGTGAAAAGCATCACTCCAGTCTTACTGCTTGCACTAGCTAACGTAGTTTTTGCTGAATACCTGTCATTTTCAAAGCAAATAATTCTGGGGTTTTTGTTTGCAGCATATCTCTGAGTCATCTTAACAACCTCAAAATTATAAGAAAACAGTGTAGCTTCTAGGAATGTTTGATTTAAGTCTTGGTCATAATTTGCAATGGTTTGCCATTGTCCAAAATTATTAGCTCACGGGAATGGGTTTGTTTGAAAAGAAGCCTGGTTCCTTTTAAATCTAGGGAGAGAAGAAGGAAAAAATAAAAAAAAAAGAAAAAATATGGGAAATAAATCAGTATATTTAAAACCTTTTCAATCTTTCCTGCTTCATAGTAATGATAATAAGGAAATGATTAATCTTCTTAGAAATAAAATGTCATGTGTGAGTCAGTCTTAGAATGTTGAAACTGTTATAAGCATCTGTTTATACATAGGTTAAAAGAAATATGAAAGAGATTGCTAAGAAAAGGAAGAAACTGTGAAGACTTTGCCTTCAACTTAACCATAGCAGTATACTGTACAGACCACCTCTGCAAAAGTCTCAGGTTGCACAATTATTTGGAAAAAAAAATTTGCAAGAACGGCATCATTTAAGACATGACAGTAAAATGCTGAGTCACTAAAAAGGAACACGGGAACAGTTTTTATCTGCTTCAGTGGCAGCCAGGTTTCTTATCAGAAACTGATAGGAGGTGTCATCTGAAATAATGTGGAGGGGTTGGTGTAGGTGAGTAGGCATTCCCTGTGTCATCTCTGAGTTGGGACATAACAAGCTTTCCTCCTTTGCTCTGTTAGAGGGAAGTGTTACATGTTGGTAGTCATGAAGAAATCCTTAACTGCTTGAGAGTTATCAGTTACAGCATTGAGAATAAGGTATCTGAGCCTAAGAACCTCCAACAAAGGTCAAATACAATAAAGAACTGTTTATCAGAACAACTGAACAATTACACTTGGTCAGTCTCTTGCACAGAGTATATGTCAAAGACTATAGGAAGCTTGGTTTTGGTACAATTTTTCATATGGAGCCTGTTTGTTAGAAAAAGATTTATCAGGAACTAGCTGAGAGCAACTGGAGTGGGAATAGAAAGTCTGTGTGCAGAAAGAAACAGAATTCCTTCTAAAGCTTTTAGATATCCCAAAATGAAGAACCAGAATTGGCCAGCATTGTGGGTCCTATAAGGAACTACAACAACGAGGCCTAACCAAGATCACTCATTAAGTGTTAAACATTACCTGAGTGAATGAAGGGAATGTATCTGAGGGAAACTAGTCTGTTGATTTCTGAGTATTTTCAAGAAAACAAAGGCAGAAGTCACTGCAACCTGGTGCTAGAATAGGCCCTTGTCTGCTGGCAGGATTTCCTCAGCTCCCTGGTTGGTAATGCACCATTCATTCTGGAAACTGAAATTTCTGGGTAGTCCTGTGACTAACCTTGTTAATGTGAAAGCTGAATGATGTATTCTTATATTTACTTACTGACTCTGAGCTGGGTAACCAGAAGTTGATTCAAGGACTTCTCATTTCCCACCATGATATGTCACAGATGTCCCTGCTCACACTGAAAATGCAATAATGAACCAGATGGGAATTGAGTCAAACCCTGTTACAATGAGTTTACAGTGTGTAGGGATGACTTGTGTGTAGGGCAGGTGTGACTTGTGCAAGGCAGTGGCTCTGTTTCTCTGTTACAGATAAGGAAAGCTTATCACAGGCTGATGGCTCAGAACTGTACATGGAGTCTGTGAATGACTCAAGAACTGAACACAAAGCAATTGCCTTTACTGATGACTGGTTTGAATTTCCAGTGGCAAGAGAGATTATATGTAATATTTGATCTTAAAATACATCTTCTAGACGAGATCTTTTTCCTAGTATATATGAGGAAGCTTTTCTATGTAATGCTTGTCCTCAGAATAATATGATGCCTAACTAGATGTTTTGAGAAAAGTAATAGGAGAAACTCAGAATGATCAGACAGTCTGGAGGAGAATCATCTGGAATATTGCCTCAGTTGTCAACAAGAATTGATAAAAGAGCAGTTTTGCATGGTTTGGTTACATGTGAACTGTCTAAACCAACAGATTTTTGAGGACATTAAATGAAAAAACTCTGATTTCAAGCTTTTTGATAAGAGAAAATGGGAATGAAAAAAATTATATTTCAGATTATTTTAATGGGAATCTTTAATTCATAACTGCAATAAGAAATTTCCATGCAAGCCGTCCTTAGCCAGAATTACTGGAAATCTTGCAAGAAGTTATCTCTTCTGCCCAAGCAAGCATAGACACAAGGTGTCTGTCAGAGCTCAGTAGGATCCACTTTTCCTCTGAAGAGCTGTTTCAGAGGAAAGGCCACAGACAGATTTAGTGCTGACTGGGGATTTGTCAGTGTTAGCTCTTGCTATTCTGCTTTACCCATGGATCTGCGATGTTTTTGAATTACTTCTAGATTAAGGAAACAATGGGAAAGAAAACCACAGTATTTCTCAACTCTCAGAAATAAAGTTCCACAAATGGGCAATTTTCAGACATTGCAGTGCAAATACTCCGCCTTTGTCGCCTCGGGCTTGAGGCCTGGGGCAGTTATTAATTTACGATTGTGATGTTTTTTGTTGTTTTGTTTTGGCTTGTTTTGTCTCATTGTAAGAGAGAGAACTTTAAAAGATAATCTATCCCGTCTGAGAGCAGAAAGCTGTGACATACTTCCACATGTATGAGTTGGCCCTTGTAAAGACACTCCTGTACACTGGGGTTTAGATCTGCAGTTGTATCCAGCTTCTGTCTGCCGGGAGAAGGAAACTTGCACCTCCTCACTCAGACACTCCTTTGTGAGAGCGAGCCAGTGTTTGGCGCATGGTGTGGATGGTTCATTTTGGAGCTATTCTAAATCTGTGCACAATAACAGTTTCCCTGTAAGATGTTTTATTCTTAGGTGGTAGATCCAGTACACCTCCTGTATAGTGAACCCAGAGGATCTCTAGGAAGTCGAACCTGACAGGCACACAGGAGCGGCTGCTCCTTGTTTTCTTAGCTGTCCTTGTCCGTTCCAGGAGGCTTGGGAGGATGGATCCTCAGCTCAGTGTGCAACGTGAAATCCTATTCTTTATATAAAGACAGGCAGCAAAAGAAAAAGAATAAAGCGGGAATCTGTAATTCAACCTGCTTGAGCCAAGACAGCAAACCAAAACCTGGATGTGCAGGGCATAAAATCAGTGAGGGGCCCTCAATGAACTTGCAGTCTTGGAGCAAAGCAAGCAGCTCTTTGCTCCCTGCTGCTTCCAGAGTCAGTCTGGAACACGTGGCAGTGGGAGGGTGATTGGGAGCTCTGCTCTCTGAACAATGTGCAGTGGTTGGTTTGTAAAATGAAAGGAAATGTCTCCCTGTGCAAGCGTTACCACAGTGCTGAGCTGCATTGCACCAAGGAAGAGACATCCTGAACTGTACTACCTACCATGCCAGGGAACTCCTGATCTTTTCTGCCGCCTCTTAGGATTTGATTCTGCAGTTTCCAAGCTCTGTGGCTGACAGATAATCTTTTTTTATAGCTCTCCTGATTACAGGACCTAAGTATGTAAAAAAGTACTTTGCTGTCTCTTCCTTCACTGAGGATTTGTTGCCTGCCCCAGGTCCAGACATACTGGAACTGCAGAACCACATTCCTGCTTCCATGGTTTGGTTACTGGCCTCCAACGTAAGATCCAGGTGTAAGATTTTTGTGGGAACATTAATTTCAACCGTTTTATTAATAGATACTATTTATTTGTGTTTATATTCGTGCACTTACTTGAATAGCATTTATATTTTTGCCTGGAGGTTGTTTGGTGCTTGCAGGAAAATCTCCACAGCTGCTTCCAGTAAAAATACTGGGTTTTTTTAGGAAGTAGATTAATTAGGATGAGCATCAGTACATGTGTGCATTTGGACTCAGGAATATTCACTTGTATCTCTGCCTCCATGTTAATTCAACAAGAGCTGAAGTAGGAAGCCAAGAGAGGAAGTGGAGCATTACCTGGTGCAGGTGTTTGGTACAGAACACCACTGGCCTGGTTCTTGTTCTCACTGCAGAATGGAGACCTGTGGGACTGATCTGGGAGCCTGCTCTGCCTGCACAGCCACTCTAGAGTCTCCTTGGTTTCCCTTTTGCTGTTCCAACTCCTCTAGGATGTGGTTAGTTCTCCAATGTTGCAGTGTGGCTACAGGGCAATTACTGTTCGTGTGAAACTGGAGAGAAATGGGTGGTTAAGTCTGCCTCAGATGTAATTAAGTCTGAAATGTCTCAGTGGTCGCATCAGAAACACTAATTTTAAGCTCTCTTATCGGTTTAGACCATAGCCATTTGTTATACAAAGAGGCAAAGGATTTTTTTTTTTTTTTTCATTCAAATGATTTTCTGTGGGAACATGAAAATACCAGAGTTCTTCAAAGCACCAAGACAGTAATACCCACTACAGACTCCTTGGCCTGCCAAAATAAATTAGTTAAGAAAGCTCAAACAATTATTTTGAATGGAAAAAATATCTAATCATCCTTTTTAATCCATTGGTAAAACAAGCCATGCCGGCAAGCTCATCCTGTGGGTGACTATTTCACTGTCTGTTGTCCAGAGATGGAATTTTAATGTCAAGTTAGTAATGCAAAAGCTTAAATTGCTTGCTCTCAGGACTGTGCTATTCAAATATATTTTTCCATGCAGAAAATGGTCTAAGAAGTCATTTGCTCCTGCCTTTATCTTGTAAGTGTCTATGTCCTTGTTTATATTGATGCAATTCATTTTGGGTTGCAAGTATTCCAGCCAGTTTTGATTAAATGGAATTGAAAGTACAAAAACATAAAATATACTAGATGTGGGGGAATATAAGGTAGAAGTACCTAATACAAAATGGTTGATAGGAGTATTTTTGCCATACTCGGTCCACTAGTGAGAACAAACCGAAACAAATTTAGGTTAAGTAGGTGAAACTGTGTCCAGAACTAAAATACCATAATTTTTGTGTTTTGAAGGAAGACCAGAGCAGGGGGAAGTCTGATTTTTGTATTCCTGGCCTTTGGACATGGTGTTTGTGTCACAAGCTTGCTAGTTCCTGGGAATGTTTATGGAAATGTTTCAGGATTCCTCAGTTTGGAAGCACTCCATGGTAGACTGCAGGAGATCTACAGGTAACGAGACTGTTTCTGAGAAACAGAAACTGAGCTCCTGGCTTCCATACAGGCCAGTTAGAATGAAAAGTGAAACTACCACTGTTCCTTCAGGGATTCTAGCAAAGATGGGATAGAACAGCAGTTTGAGATATTACCTGGGTTGAAACTCAGATCTGGCTCAATTTTGACAGCTGGTTATTTAACTCATCCATCTCTGGCTCCCTGCTAATGCACCAGGTAAGGACCCTGAGCACAGGAATCAGCAGGTGGTGAAAAGCCTGTCTGCTGACTGGGCTCTTACATGCCCACCTCTGAAATAGGTGTGGTATTTCAAACTTAGTTCAAAGTTCGGGTTATTCTTAAACCACTTAAGAAAATGTATTAAAACTATATTCCCTTTTAAAGTGGTGCTTGAATTCCCTATGAACTAGAGACCTTTTATCTTAGCTAGCTTTGAATGGGTGGGTTAGGCTGATGCAAACTTTGTCTGATGCAATTTAGTAGTCTGATTTCTCCTGCCTTGCAGCTTTTGCGTAAGTTACTTTCACTTTTATATAACTCCACATCCTGATGTGGTGATGCCAAAATGTTAATTTAACAAATGTTATGGAAATAAGCCTAAGTATCATAAACAGAACTGAGTTAATAATTGTCCATCTAAAAGAAAGACAACCCTACAAAGGAATGTCTGTTAAGCCCAGATGTGTAATGGTGCAAATACCCTAAAAAGATGAATCACTCAGGTGGTGGTGGCTTCTTTTTCCTGTCTCACCTCTGTCAAAACAGAAAGCAGCACTACCTAAAGAGTGAGATGGCAGGTAAAATAAATGATAAATAAGTGGAAAGGTGTGAGGGGCACAGTCAACAACAGCAAAAGTCAGGAAGTGTATCTAGAGTGCTGGCCCTGGAGCTACTGATTTCCAGAGTGTTCCGCACACCTGTGCCATTGCTTTTCTTGTAGTTCCCCTGTGGATCCCCCACACAGTTCCTCAAACTTCTAACAAGTTTGAGTGACAGGACAGGGTGTGGGGCTTCTTGCTTTGTTTTCCCCTCACACTGTCTTCACAGGGTTAACTTCCTGAATTTGGCACAGTCGAAGCAAAGACTTCATGGAAGAAAGTTTTAGGAATGAGTGATTTTAATTGGGAACTAAATCGATTGCAAGGAAAATTATTATTTGGGTTTGTTTTTCTGGAGATTTTCCTGCAAATGCCTGCCATCAGATGACTGAATGAGCATTCACTCAGCTGATAAGTCAAATTGAAAACTTGTCTTCAATGTAACCTCCAGAAGCTGAGAGAAGAGCATTTTTAGCTATTGAGAGAGTTTTGGTAATGAATATTTAGATAACAAATAGATAACAAAAATCTAGCAGACAAATATATTAATAATACTCATTCAGTATCGTCCCCTTTTCCACCAGCACAAAGCTTTTTTGGAAAATGAAACAGCAAAGCAAAGGAAGCCAACTAAAGTCTGAAGCCAGAAGAACAACTGTTGAAGCTTTTTGGAAAACAACCCTTTGATATCTCTCACATCCCTGAGCTGTTCTCTGCAGCTTTCTCACTCATCACCATCTTACTTTAGCTGCTTCAGCTTCTGTGGTCTAACTCCCACCTTCTGTTTAGCTAATGCACTTTGACATGGTTTTTAATTCTAAAACCAAAAAGTACATGGAGCCCATGGGCACTGTCACATGAATACAGAGCTGCTTGTCTTGTGCCCCTTCCCCAGGCTGGGGCTGCTCTGCCTGCCTGGGTGGGACACTGCTGCTGCAGCCCCTGCACTGGCCTCTGATGGGCTGGGGCCTTAGGCCTGCCCCAGGAAACAGCTCTGAGTGATCAGGTGGGAGAGGGTAGGATAGAATGGAGAAGAATGGAACTTTCATTTCTCTTTGTTTTTTTGCAGGTTTGTTGGTGTGAATCGACAGTGGTCTGCAGCAGGAAAGGGAGAGGACAGAATGAGGAAACTGTGGACTTCAGGGCAAACAAGGGAGGAAGCAGAACAGCAGGATATGAAAAAGACAGTGTCTTAATGATATACAGCTGCCAGGATGTGCAGATTGTTATTGGAAGGATCATCCTGTATGATTAGGGTGCCCAGAAAAGAGGGGAACAGGTATTTATGCATGCCCAACACAGTCTCTTTGAGTCAACTGTCTCAGATTGTTTTCTAGTCACTGAAGACAGGTCACAGCATTCTTGGGAGAGTAACATGCACAACATGTACAACTTTCATCACTGAGGGGAAAGGCTTAATAGCAGTGGGAAAAGTCAAATATATTAAATTCTCTTCTAGGAGCAGAATTCATTCAGCTTGTTACCCAGGAAAAGTTCATTTATGCTGTTTGCTCAGGCAGGCAGGCAGGAACCCCATGAGTGCAGAGTTTCAGCTGACCCGTGTAACCAATTACATGCCTTTCTCTGACAGCACTTGTTCTTTATCAGCCCATTAAGTGTGGGCTTTCAGCCAGTGAAAACATTGGATATTTGGCAAAGTATTTATAATTAGTAAGTGTTGTGGCAGAATAATGGAATTTCAGGTCTCAGAAATGATCAAGTGTGTCTCTTTCCAGCCAATAATCCCATGGAGACAACAAAATGGAAAGTGAAGAATACCAGATTGAAGGAAGTAGTATGCAGCGTTTGGATTTACTGCAAAATACCCAGACTCTTTCCAGAGTTGGTAGTGCCTGAAGACCTTGCAGAGAAGGATGTGTTTAACAGGCATTGCCAAGCCATCTTGCCTGTACCATTTGTTCCTTCCCCGTGCAGAATGATTTTGTGTTTTGACAAGAGGTGCACTTAGGAAACACATTTTCATAATCATAAATGGCTTGATATTAAGGAAACAGTCACATTGCTGGGAAGAGAGGCTGACAGAGGCTTGAAGTACACTTTCTGTAGGTGTGGCTGTGCAGATTTCTACTCATTCTCACCATTTATAAAGTGGGAATCTCCTTCATTTATTTTTGACTGATGGTCTAGGATGTTTGTAGCCAGCCATCAGCCACTTCGTGTTCTCAGGCAGGAGCATCAAGACATGGCCACTTTCTGACAACAATGTTTCTGTTTTCCCCTCCCTTGGCATGCATTTAACCAACCTGATTTGGCATCTTCCATGTCTTGCAGCCTGTTTCCTAAGAACTGGCTTCCAAGCTTTTGACATTTTCTGGCTAGATGTCATCTTCCCATAGCAGAAATTCTTCTCTGCTCACATCAGTGTCCATTTGGTATTGAGAGCCAACCTGTACAACTCAGATGAAAAGCTTTTCTGCACTCAAAGTGGAGAGTCTGAAGATAAAGTGTTCCAGTGGTTCAGTTTTTTAATACCAAGTGGGTTGGCAGTGTTTGAGATTTTTTTTTAATACTTTTTCTAGAAGGTTGCAAAGAACTGAGGTGAGGACTTTGTGAACTTGTTTACTAGCAAATGGTGCTCCTGTGACTGTGGTGAGGGAAATGATCTGCCTGAACTCTAACTGCAAGAAATAAAGTTCCAAAATACTTAATTTCTTCTTTCTTTGCCAGACATTTTTGTTACAGAGCCACATGAGCTTTACTGCTGGCACAAGAGAGAGGTGGGGAGGGAAGGAGGGACAGGCACAGGACCACAGTATCCGGTCTGAAATTCACTTAAACTTCCATGAAATCTTACTCAAAGCTGTCAGCATGTGCCAGCTCAAGTGCCAAGAATGTGCTTTCTCTGAGTCTTTGCTGCTATTGCTCTCTGCTGCCTTCTTATCTCTATAATAAAGCCTGTCATTCACTTTGTGGCTCCTTCATCTGTGTCCAGTTTAAAGGAAGCCCTTCAGAAGTATGATTTATTCCTTGTCAGGACTTGGTATGTGCAGCAGTAGTATGTGTGCTGTAGTTTCCTTTTGATTTTATCTATTATACAAATATTTGCATAGAAAGAAGCAGGATTAGTTCTTTTCTTAGTCTGAAGTGCTGAGTGATAGGTGCTGAGGAGATCTGTGGTATTTGCACTGAGGGATCAGAACTGTACTTGAAAGCAGTCCTTAATGGCGTGATGAGAGTATCCTTTCCCTTTAAAACGAGGGCTCAGAACATATGAAACAGATTTCTTCTAAATGCCTAGAAGGGGGACTGAGAAAAGCAAGACATCTTATTTTTGAATCACTGTATCCAGCATCTGAGCCAGCAGAGTCTATATTCTTCTGCTCATTTTGGTTTGTTTCCTTCTTTGGAGCATGAGGGATGGTCTGGCAGGGGGAAGACACTGGCTCAGTAGATACAGGGTTTGTGGTCCAGAAACAGTTTCTGCACAGTTCCAAGTGCAGAAATCATCTCTTCTCAAATGCTCATTTCTGCACTAACATAAGAGACACTGGGCTGTGCAGCTGTGCATTCAGGCTTTTCCCTCTGCAGTCTGAGCAGTCTGCAGTGTGCTCAGACACCGAGCAGTGTCTCTGGGTGTGTTGGCCACAGAGTACAGGCCCAGGGCATTTGAAGTGTGCTGAGTTACAGAGCACCCCTCTGCCATGCTGCCAGTACGTGAGCACTGGAGATGTCTGGCAGGTCATAACGAGTATTTTGCAAAACTAAATGCAGGAGTGCCTTATGGGCACATCAGTAATGCATGTGCTATTGATTAGAAGCCAGGCTTTTGCCACTGTGCCCATAAATGGCACTTAGTCCTCTTTTTGTTCCAAATGGGGTGAAGCTCTTCTCCCGGTGAGTACTTGGCCCAGTCAAGGTGTTAGAACAACTTCCTACAGAGCAAACTCCTACAGAGTTGTGGTCTATAGTGCTGGTCTGTTTCCAGGACTTGTGGCAGACTGGCATTGGCACATGCCGTGGGAAGGCAGTGTTGGACAAGAAGGAATTGCAGGATTTTTTAGCAGAGTAATTTCAGTACTGGCCCTTGGGCAGCCTTGGTACAGACCATATCCGTGGAAATTTGCCAGACTGACTTTGTTGCAGCTGAACTGATCTCAGCATTGGAGGTTTTTTTGTCCAACCCTCTTTTCTCCCTCAGCACAAAGCAAGGCTGCTTCTATGCAGAAGTTTGTTCCCAAAACCGAGGGGAGGTTTGTTTTTCCACGTGTTTTCTTCCTTACCCACTGATTAATTTAAGGTGTACCTTTGTGCCACCACTGAAGTGTCTTACAGCAGCTTTGGGGTGGAAACCATGTGAGCTCTTTTGCAGCTATTCAGAGGTGTGACAGTGTTCTAGTAAATGCCTCGGGTTGTGTTAGACCCTGAGATAAGGCAGATCGGTGGAGTCAGATAACATTTTATGAGACTGTTTCACTTTCAGGTTCTTGGATTTACTGCTTTTCCCCGATGCATTCACTGCATCGAGGAAATTGAAATACAGCTTTTATTCTCCAGTTTTGAAACAGAAGTAGTAATCTTAAATTTTTCAGTTTGGTTAAAATATATAAAAATTTGCTTTAGTGAAATACAAAGATGGACCTCTTCTGAGTTCAGCATGCACACTGTATTTTTTTTCTTTTAAAGTTTAGAAATATCTTCTGCACTGACATTTTCCAACTGGCTCAGAATTTAAACAAACTTTTGTAGCCTTTTATTTCCCAATAGGAAACTTCTGAATAAACCTTGCTTTGTCTGAGGCCCACCTCCCAATCTCCCACTCTTCCTTTTCCCTGCTGAAAGGTATAGCCTCATTCAATCTCCTTGAGGGTGTGGATGGAAATCCTGATGTCTTCATAGTCATGGGAGAAGACAGACAGAGAACACAGAGACAGAGGCAGAGACAACTTCATTAAGAAGAAGCAGTAGATAACCTTAGACATAAACAATGACACACAAATTACCTGATAGGATATTGGGCAAAGGCTTGTTTGAATAGGGGCAACCTTGTGGGAAATGGTTCATGTAGAATGGATCACAGGAGATCCAATGCTCCAGAGAAATAAATCCACTGGTGCCTAACTATAAACACTCTCCCCCTGCTACACTGGCAGCACTACCAATAATTCAGAACTCTGTTACAATCCCACCCTTAGAACCAGATCCAAAGCCAGCATGCTGTCTGGAGAGCATTTAAGTCTTTGGCAATAAACCTAGAAGTGATCTCTGGAGTTAAGAGAATCGTCAGAGCCCAAAAATTGCTCAGCAGAATCACACATTTGTGAGCACAGTTTTGAATTTAGGAACCCAAAATTTGCCATAGTCTTGTTTCATGAATCTATATTTCTTATCCAGCTTGCTGGGAGGAGGGTGGTCTTTCATAAGTGTCTTAGGAAATGAAAACCTCATCCTATGAATAAAACCATGGACATAAATTATGTAAGAATTGATTTATCAAGTATAAGCTAGGAAAGAGCTTATATATGTGAATTATGTACTGAGATGAAGTAGAATAATATTACTACCCATCTCCATGCTTTTTTCCTTCTCAGTTTTAACATCTTTTGGAACAAGATTAAATAAATATCTGTATAACATGTGACTGAAGGACAGCAGGGAAGTAGCTGGAGGACTTAACCTTATGCTGTAATGGATTATCAACAGCAAGCAGGAAAGGTAATTGTGAATTTCCTGTGTATTCAGGTATTTTTTTCCTCTCCATGATTTTTTTGTTAGCCCTGGTAAAGCAAGGAACTACAAAATGAGGCAGTCTTTTAAAACAGTACAATTCTTCTGACAGCGATGCATTGGTATTTATGTAGGAACTATTTTACCAGAAGTACAGATGATGGGGAGGGAGGGATACATGCTACATTATTCCCTCACAGAAAAGAAAAAATCAATCAATTCTCATAAATAATATACAAAATTCTGAGGAAGATCTAAAATTAATACACTTAAGATGTCACCAGGGTTCTAAGCCTCACTGGCCAAAGAGCTGGCTGGGGAAGAGCTTTATTCAGTTCAATTACTAGCAAAATCTGGGTGGACCTGATCACCATCACTGTCCATCACAGCACCGGAGAGAGGACAGCTTTTTTCCCTGGATAACTGAACATTTGGTGCATTGCTGCAGTAAAGCATTTGCAGGGGCCTGGTCCAGGAGATTAAGCAGCACAAGCCAGGGGCATGGACTCTAGTGGGAGATTTTCTACCTTCAACTGAAACAATGCCAGATTTGTGTAAATGCAGGAATTGCCTGGTTTAATTCAAGAGTTGACATTGTCATTTACTTAACCCTAAAAGAATTTTAATGTGCCAGGAGTGGTAGTGTTCAAAGTAAAAATTATATCAGGTCTTTGGAGTTTTTACCTTGCAAATCCAGTGTCAATTCCCCTATTTTATATTTGCCTTTCTACTTTTCCTCTACATTTGCAGAGCAAGATAACTGAGCTATAGATTGTTATGAAAAGGCCATACTCAATGACTATATTTAATTGTTTTTCTGGACAACTGGCTAATTAAAGACTTGAGTACATTCAGATGGCAAAATGTTGACATTTTGATTCTCCTGGATTTCAGTGTCCTTTTCAGAAATTTCACTGATTGCTCCATAGCCTTGTTTCTGATGTTTGCTTTTAGCTTGCTTTCTAATGTAAAAGCCTAGGGGTTTAAATCCAGCAATGTAGAAGAAGTCAGTACATCATAGGTTTCCATCACTTGTAGTTACTTTAATGTTTCCACTGATTCTATGACTAATGGCCTGTGATGGCAAACGAGGAGCACATGGGCTCCCTGTGGGTCTGTGAGTTCAGGTGTTCCTGAACCTCCTTTTAGCACCATCTTGTTTGATGGTTTTTCATGATTGCTGAACTAAGTTTGTTGCTGTTGGTTCTGGTCCCTGAGTGGCTAATCTATTGTTTTGTGAGCAGAAATTGTAACACGGCCAAAGTGATGGGTCATTAACTTTTCAGGGCTAATTAAGAAAGAGATGGGGCCCTCTGCCTTTTCGGTGATGAGTGCAGTGTGAGAGCAGCTCAGCCATTAACAGCAGACCTTATACAACTGCATCTTTCTGTGACTTTGTCTTGTATTTCTGAGCTCCTCCTCAGGTCTTGTATAAATTCCTACGCAGATGGACTTTTAACTCCCTTCCTGTCAGTATGTAGTGGCCAAGCCTCCACCTCCTTTTATTTTGCCTGCTCACAGGGCAGGGAGCAGCACATCCTGTGGTTGGTCAAAAGCTGAGTAGCTGCTGGCTCTTGCCTCCCAAGCAGGAGATGGGTCATCCCAGACAAGTCTAAGTGGAGCTGTTTGTACTTTTTCCTCTGAGATTAGATGAGCAGAGAAAACGAAAGTAGTTCCCCTCTCTTCTCAGCCATGCATGTTCAGAGGGCTGGAGAGAGCGGGTAACTGGTGTTTTAAGTCTTGTAGCAAACTGGATTAGAATCAACCAGTCCATTAAAGCCTTCATGTCAGGAATAGGAGGCAGAAGAGCCATATTAACATGAGCTATATTTTCTTGAAAAATCAAGACGAAAAACCAGTGTGCTTTGAGAAAATTCTGCTGCATGCGTCAGCAGCTGCCGAATTTAAAGCAAGGGAGCTGTTCCACTGAAATTTCCTGGCTGTCCCATGGAACCACAGTTCTGATTCCACTGTATTTCTACTGCAGCTGTTTTTCTCTCCTAGGTATTTTTTCTAAAGTAAGCTAACACTTCCCTCCTCAGTCCCCTCCCAAAAAAACCAAAAGCAAATAAACCCTCCATCATTTTCTAGAAGCAAGGACACTGCAGGTAGTTTAAATACTAAGTGTCCTTCTATTTAGAAATTAAAGCCTTTTCCTTATCTCTGGGCTGACAGATCTTTAACAAATGGACGGTTTTTCCTATAATAGAAAGTTTTTTAAACTTTTTAAAAAGACTTCGGCAAATATTTCTCTGTCAGGCAGTAATTGAATAAAGTCTTGAGATGCTTGATGCTGCCCCTCCCTTTTCTTCTGAGAGTTTGCATGCGTTGCTTTTTGCCTATAAATAACACAGATATATCTGAAAATGGAAACCTTTTTTGAGAGGAGATATTGTCATCTGGCTGCTACCCAGTAAGGCCCTATTGGCTCTAAGTCAGTGCTGAGCTTCCCTAAGAAAAAGTCTAATGTTAGTTTAGGCAAAAAACCAAACCAACAAAGTGACAAAAAACCCACTCAAAACCTCACAGTATTGTGTTTGTTGTTTAAACGGAAAGGAACAGAGAATTGTTTACTTTCCTGTATAAACACACATGGCTGAACTTTAATGCTGCAACCAAAAGGACTTCTCAATTCCTTTTATCCACTGTAAAGCTGAGGATGGTCCTTTCTGGCAGGTACCTCAGAACCAAGCACCAGCAGCCAGAGCACAAAGACCAATGCCAGGTTCTTGTCTGTGCAGGGAGCTCCAAGTGCTGGGACTAAGAATTCTGTGCATCTGCAGATCCTCAGCCTGCCTCTGCCTTGGCTCAGTGCTTCAGCTGTACCACCACACGTGAAAGGAGGAACCCGGTAGGCCAGAGAGTTTTGTGATGTTTACCTATGGAATATGTCTGTCATGCCATTGTAACTGTGCTCAAAAATAATACTGCAGAAAACTCGTGTGCCTGTGTGCAAACCACAGAATGTAAATGAGTGTGTGTTGATGTCATGGTTGAAAAACATAGCTGGTCAGCTCACTGCCACTAGTTATTTTTACTTGCCCATGCCTAGGAACTGAAATTGTGCAACAGTCTGTTCTGGCCAGCTAGGCATCCAAAAAACAGTGCTTACTTCCCACATCTTGTCTTGTTGATTTCTTAGTTGCATCCATGCTATTTTGCTAAAACAGCCTGATCTGGTTAGTATTACTTCCTCACATATTAGGAAGTGATATTAGGTCATAACAATGGTGTTTTTAAAGACTCTTGAGTTCAGAAACTCCAAATTAGATCGAAATGGTCACAATAACTTTATGTAAATGGCCTCTTTACACCTTAAAATGTTAAAAGATGGAGTACCAAGGTTAATTACATCTTTATCAGGTGGGTTTTTTCCTCTTCTCTGTCTAGATATAATTCAATGGTATTACCACTGAAACAGCCATAGTTTATATGTAAGTTATTGAATTTGACACCTTCTCTGACCTCTCCTTAATACATAGAAGCTTATCTTGGAATTTTGGTTACATATTACCATAGATATGCAAAGCTGGTTTTCCTGTTGTTATTTTGAAAAATGTGCAAGGAGTAAAACTCCATTTTAGACAGGATTCCAGACTGAAAATAACTTTGTTTGTAGTTTGGATATACGCAAAATTTCTTTGTAAATGTAGATAATTATTTCTGTGCTTCTGGAAACAAAAGGAAACAAACTTGAAATTAAATGCTAAACATGAAGTTGATAGTTAGGTTTTAATCAGATTTGAGCACAGTCAAACAGCAGTCCTTGTTAGGACTTTAATCCCTTGTTCTCTGCCCCATATTAAACTTCAGAAATCTGAAGCACAAATAACATGAAGCATGCACATGAAAATCAGGTCAGTATATCCATATGATGATTTATGGCCCAGTACTTTCAAAACCTTAATAAGCTCTGTAAAGCTAATTTCCAGATGTCCCTTCCTATAGCTATCCAGAGCTCTGTGGGCTGCTGCCTCCTTTCTCCCAGCTATATCAACTGTGATCAGCTTTGGACTGTACCAAAGCCACTCATACTTTGCCTATATCTGAAACACAGCAGGTAGACGTACCCCAGTTTCTCTTACAGTGTATTTTCCTAAGGCATTTCTGGTTTGCAGCAGGAGCAGGGAAGAAGGTTCAGAAGTCAGGTGACCTGGAAGAAGGAAATTATAATAGACTGTGATGAGAAGTGTATGGAGAAAGTAGGCTCATCCTCGTACCCAGAAGGTACGCCCATTTTAGGGGATGCCTTGGGCTGTCACTTGGTGAGACTTCAGCATAAAAATATAGAGGTTTTCATTATTTCAAAATTGAGTCATGGCTGCTGCTTCCTCTTTTCTGGTTAATATCACCAGAATTTCCTAGGAAATGTTTCACAAAGAAGGACTATCTGGTTTCTGTTTCTGCTTATTGTTTTCTTTCAAAGAAATAAGCAGTTAATGAATTGCTCAACTGAAGCATTTGGAACCACGGAAATAATATCTGATTCATCAGAAGGTGAAATTTGCTTTTCTTAATTGCTGTTATGCAATAAAATGTGACTGTTAAAGTCCTTGTAACCAAATCCCACTCCATGATAAGCAAATATGGGAAGGCCAGGGAATTGTTGGAAGTTTAAACTGTCTTTTCCCGGAATGATAAGGAAATAGATTTCTTGTTAAAGCTGGTACAGCTCAGGGTTTTTAATGGTTCATGACTTTGTAAGGACAGTGCTGAGACAAAACCACAGAATGGGTCAGGTTGGTAGGAACCACAGTGGCTCATCTGGTCCCTCAGGCAGGGTCATTCCAGAGCACACAGCACAGGATTGTGTCCAAGCTATTCTGGACTATCTCCAGCGAGGGAGACTCCACAGCCTCTCTGGACAATCTGTCCCAGTGCTCACAGGGAAGAAGTTCTTCCTGGTGTTCAGGTGGAACTTCCTGGGCATCAGCTGGTGCCCGTTCCTCCTGTGCCATTGCTGGGCCCCAGGGAGCAGAGCCCGGTCCCTGCTCTGAGCCCTCCCTGCTCATGCTGACGGACATGGATGGTGTCCCCTCTCAGCCATCTCCTCTGGAGGCTGAACAGCCCCAGCTCCCGCAGCCTTTCCTCACACGAGAGATGCTCCAGCCCCCTCATCCTCTTTGTCACCCTCTGCTCCAGGAGCTCCATGTCCCTTTTGTCCTGAGGAGCCCAGAACTGGGCCCAGCAGTCCAGATGTGCCCCAGCAGGGCTGAGCAGAGGGGCAGGGTCACCTCCCTGACCTGTTGGCAATGCTCTTCCTAAGGCACCCCAGGAGCCCCTTGGCCCCAGGGCATTGCTGGCTCAGGGACAGCTGCTTGTACACCCCGAGGTCCGGGGGACGCTGTCAAACCACACACATTCGGGATCATGGCAGTTGAATTTCTACTCCTGCAGCACAATGAAGTCCTGGTAACACTAATGAGCTAAAACAAGTACATAACTTGTAAGTAACAGTGAGGAGAAAGGGGTGAAACATGCTTGTCGGGCTTGACAGGTTTGTCCCTAATTGTAAAAAAAAAAAAAGCTGCCCTTTTTTCTCTGGAGTCTGGCACATTTCCCACCATCAGGAAGGGGAGCTTTTGGGGGACCTTTTATAGCAACCATAGGTGAATAGAAAGTACAGCTGTAGTTTTTAAGATTAAGCTTTGTGTATGTGATCTACCTGCTTTAGTCATCTAATGACAGGTGAGAGCACTAGTTGATCTCTTCCCAATTCTCTGTTCTTAAGGCAGTATTAAAATCAATTTTTCTCTGAAAATGAAATTTTGAAATATAAGAAAATATAAGCTCCTTGAAATGTCAGGTGCTCACTTTTACGTAAGTATTGTCTAGTTACTATTGACTGTAGATTTTTTAAATCACCCAGATGAGTTTGAAACTGAAGAAAGTGTGTCAAAGAAGAAAAAATCACAATAACTCTGACTTCTTTTAGTATGTCCTACTGCCATGTCTTGATTTGTTTTCAGCAGCTCCTCAAAATTACCACAGTATATGTAATAAAGGAGCTTTTTGTATCCCTTTCCCTGGTTACCACAATAATGTCTTGTGTTTTTATTGTATTTGGTTTAGGAGTATTTTATTGATCAGCTGAGGTCAGATGGAGTTGTTCATCTCCCCCGACGGGTTACCAATGAAGTTGCAAACAGTACTCGATATGAATTTTATACACAAGGAGGAGTCATCTTTGCAACAAGTCGGATCCTTGTGGTAGATTTCCTTACTGACAGAATTCCTGCCAATCTCATTACCGGTAAGAGCTTAATGAAATAAAGAGTGTTCTGTTTGAAAATGCACAAAGCTTCGTTCCATAGGAAGGTTCTACTAACAGATATTGAGGCTGAAGAATTATTCTTTTTTTTTTCCCCCACCAAGACTGAGGTAAAAGGAGCAAATATGTAGTTCTTTCATATTTTTAAGGTTTTTTCTCTCTCAACTCGTTTGCCTTATTTAATCATACAGTTTAAAAAGGCTGTCAAAGGAGAATAATCTACTGCACTTGGTGAAATAGTGTTCTGTGGTTTATTGGACGCTGGCCTATCATTAAAACTGATTTTAGATGTCATGCTTCATCAGTCATGCACACTACCTATGTTTTTTGCTCCTGGTGACTTCTCATCAAAAAATACCTTACTGATCTTTGTATTGACACACTTGGGCACTGTGCAGATAGCAGTATTACAAAGTAATGTTGTTACTGTGATTGTAAAGATTTGGGGAATAGCTTGCAACCTTGTTTTTTTTTTGTAGTTACATAGAAGCTATACATGGAAGATGTGAGAGTTGCCCTTCTCTTCTCATGTTCTGTTCCTCTTCTCCCCCAACCACTCTTGTTTTTATGTTCCTGTCTAAGCTGGAATCCCTGTTACAGCCTGGAAGGCTAGAAAAAGAGATATCTAAGAGCCAGGGATTTCAGAATATTTTAATGTTTTCTGAGTGTTAACATCTTAATGATTAAACATAGCTGAATATTGTATGCTTAGAAGAATGTGAGTTTCTGCTTCAGAAGCTGTACCTCCTTCCTTTTACTCAAGCTATAGCAAATTCCACTCTTAAAACATTTTGGACATTTTTATGCTGCAGTCAAAGAACACCAGATTTGTTAATTCTGATATTTCTAAGTTCAAAAGAAATAAATAGTTTTTCTGGGCAACCTGTAGTAATTTCTCTTTTTCCCTTGACTGCTTCCTCTCTACCTTTCTACCCTATCAAAGAAGGAAAAAAAAATAAGGAAAGGTGAAAAGAAGAAATACAGTAGAGTTTTAAAACTGGTGGTGTCCCTGTAGTTTCACAGAGCTGTGAGAGGTTTTGTTTTGCCAGCAGAGGGTGTGAGATCAGCTCCATCGACTGGTGGCTTCATTCCAGCCTCCCAACAGCTGGGTCCGTGTGCCCTGTCTGTGTGTGAGATCCTGCAACAAAACCTTATAGTGGTGCTTCATGAGGACGTCACAGCAAAAGCCTTTCTGGGTGTTAAAAATGTCATTTGTAAAATCAATGTGCATTAACATCTGATGAACTCATAAATCCAGCTAAATGAAGATCAGAAATTATCGCTGCAGTAAAGCAGAATTATTCCTGGTGGTTTTAGCTGAGTAGAAATGATGTACAGCACAGTAAAACTGATGCAAGTTGGTGTAATTAAAAGTGGCAAGTTGTTTCTGCCAAGGCTTACAGAGCAGGTGTGAACTCCCTTCATAAGCAGATGTGTGCTGACTAAAAGCAGGAAGGTATTACAATAAACACAATCTTACTGACCTGTTAGATCAGTAAGGTCTTTCCTGTCATGTCCATCTGGGGTCAGGTCTTGATAAACTGGAGGTTGCTCAGAGATTACTATGACCATTACTGTGTACTGAAAAATGTTCTGCTTCATAGGACAGGTCTAGCAATATCTAGATAGAAAAATACTTTCTAGTGGATTATTTCAGGACTTAGTCGTGAATGGCAAGCAGATATATGGAAGTCTTTTTTCTGGATGCTTTTTCAATTAGCAAGCAAAGGCATGTTACAATCAATGGCTGGGTGCTGAGTTGAGGAGTCTTGTTGGAGAAATTAAATGCTTAAATAAATTAAATTAAATTTATTAGCTTATGTAGGCACAAGGTAAAACCTGTGATGTTTGATGTCCTTTGCTTCCATTTTAGAAAGGCATTTAGGATTCCGCTGGAAGCTGTGAACAGATACCACATAGGCCCTGCTTCAGTAGGGGGAGAGGGAAAATAATGCAATGTGCTGTATAACATGATTAGCGTGAGGGAAAAAACAAACCTCAGTTTAGCAGATCTTGGTTGAGTGGACTGTGAACTCCAGAAGTGCTCGCCCCAAATATGTAATTAAATTAAACTCTTGTTTCATTTCTCTTTACTGAAATGTGCTTGATAGGTCTTTTATTCCTAGTACACCCATAGCCATAAAGAAAATTGGTGGTGGACTAATATATTTGATAATACTTGTTGTCCTTGAGTGTGAACATGACTGTCAGATGGGAGAGAAAAGCAAAATAAATGTTCTCAGAAGTTCTTTCCGTAAGGAAACACTTGGACTGTTACCATTGACAGTTACTCGACAAGTCTAATCCCAGAATTTCTGTTAATAGAAGAATTCATCACAGCCTCATACACATCAAACTTGCTTTGTTGTAACAGTGTGCTGTGTCGTGCATTTCCTTTCTCTGCTTTTAAAAGGCTCAAGTTCAAGTTATGCCTCAGGAGTAAAGAATTTTCCAAGCTAGTAAGTCCTGCCACTCATGCACAAGTGTTTTTTCTCTGTTAAAGATGCATTATCAACCCAGTTCTGTTATTTGGCAATTCCATGGTACTGAAACTGGGGACTCACCCATTTCAACCCCAGAAAGTTTGTTCAACTTTTGTTTTAGAAGACTTAAATTCCTGTAATTAAAAGAACAGAAGAAGAAATAACAACAGTAGAAGAAATAAACAGAAGAAAAGAACAGTAGAAGAATAAGACAGTTGTGAGGAAAAATCTGTACAAACCTGGACCTTTGTGAATTTTTTTTTAATCTTGACAGTTTCTTTCTTTTGGCAGGCATTTTGGTGTACAAAGCACACAGGATCATTGAGTCCTGTCAGGAGGCGTTCATCCTGCGCCTTTATCGCCAGAAGAACAAGCAAGGCTTCATTAAAGCTTTTACAGATAATGCAGTTGCATTTAACACTGGCTTTTGTCACGTGGAAAGAGTGATGAAGAATCTTTTTGTTGGGAAGCTTTATCTGTGGCCAAGGTGAGGCACCTCTTTCCTTCACTGGAGAGTTAAATTTAGAGGAAAAATGAAGGATGTTACAGTGGGTTCCTAAGAAAACAAGGTGTATGCAGTCACTCTGCTAACCTGTGCTCCCTCCTGTATTCCCAAACACAGTTTTTGCAGTTTTTGACAGAAGTGGTCTTAAAGATACTGAATTTCTGAGAGTATTTTTGAAAACAGACTCAAATTGACACTGTTAAGGGGATGAACCTTACGGCAGAGCTGTCCTTTTAGTCAACAGAAATCACAACAAAAAGTGACATTCTTAACAGTTCAAGAAAAACTTCTCATACTAAACAGGAGTATTTAAGACATGTAATGACAGGAAAACAGTCTCTCAGTTCTGCTATCCATGGAGGTGTTTGTTTTCAGCTGTGATGAAACCCTGTGCATCTCTTTCTAAATGTCACATTTTTTTAATCTTCTTATACATATATGGTGTGTATGAAGAACATTGCTTGATGACTGTTAAAAAACAAATTTCCAGGATGTGGCATGCCCTGAGTCTTCCAGGAGCAAACCCACAAATGGACCTGGACACTCTCTGATGACCCAGTCGGTGCTGTTCTCCTGGGTAGGAGCTCTGCCCATTTGTTCCCTGAGTCTGGGCTGGAATGTGTTTCACTCCTCTTAGTGAGCTGTTCCTCTGCATTGTAAATCCCTTCACAGTCTTTCTTTCAGCATGCTGGGCAAGTGGAAGTGGACATACCTAGGGTGGGAAGGGTTGATAGAAGCTGACTGGGTTTCCCTCCTTGACGGCCGTGAGCAGCCCTGGGCTGCCGGCTGCGGTGAGGGAGGTCAGCAGCTGCCGGCGTCCCTGCGCCCCGCCTGTCAGGAGAGTCAGGGGCCATCCCTGGGCCTGTGCTGCCAGGGTGGCTGCAAGGTTCTAACAGGGGCCTGCAGGCTGTCATTGCAAGCTGGGAGCATCACAAAATCAGCTGGTGCAGCCGTGGGATTTCAGAGAATTTATGAGCCCCTTCCAGTTTCTCCCTGATAGGATTTTTTGGGCTTATTTTAATATTTGCTATGTGTGATGATGATGCAGAATCCAGTGCAGTAATTTTCCGTGGATCATTCACCAGCACTATAGGCTCACATGACTAGAATGACTCCAGTCATAATTGTGGAACAGATGGTTTTGCGAGGCTGTTCATAAGATTGCAGTCTTCACATCAGTAGAAACTGATTTTGGAAATAACTTACGTGTTTACATGTAGAAGAATTGTAATTGTATTTTATACAAACTTTGGAGTAATTCCAAGTCAAATAAAACTATCCATGTAAATCTTACGAAGCTGTTTTTCTCTTAGATTTCATATAGCAGTGCACTCCTTTTTAGAGAAGCATAAACCTGAAGTGGTGGAAATACACGTGGCAATGACCCCTGCTATGCTTGCCATCCAGACTGCAATCCTGGACATTCTCAATGCATGTCTGAGGGAGCTCAAACGTTACAACCCAGTCCTTGAGGTAGAAGATCTCTCTTTAGAGAATGCTATTGCTAAACCTTTTGACAAGGTAACCATTTGGATTGTTCTGCAGTGTCTAAGTAATGGGATATAAATCTCCAAAGTGCCTGCCATACAAACAGAAATGTTGTTTGCCAAATAAATAACCAGCAGCAGCTGAGTTCTCCCATGACACGTTTGTTACTGGTACAAGGGGGTGTAATGCTGATGTAACAGTGCCTGCAGGGTTTTTGATGTATTGGTATTACTGTTCTTCCTTCATTTCCAAAGTCCCAACAGTAAGAACATCCCAATTCATGGTTATAATAATAATTGTTGCTGCTGTTATTAAACAGACAGCTGCAACTTCAGCTCAGAATACTTGGGAGATAAGTATCAGTAATTGCCACACACATACTCCCCTTTTCCTTTTGAATTTCTTGCTTGTATTTTTTATTTTCTCTGGTAGGAGAAGCACTGTACATAACAGACAATATGCACATGCATGCATCTGCTGTATCCTTAATCGTTATGTATGCCCCTAACTTTGTGTTCACTGCTATTTTTGACAGATCTGTTTGGCACAAATATGCTTCTTTTAGGGTGAAATGAACTGTCACAGTGCAACACAGTTCTTGGTTAACTGTGATTTAATGTGGATGAAAGGCCTTCTGTGCTTTAAATATTTGAAGGTTTTTTCTTGGGTTCTATAAGTTGCATATCTTCATGGTACCTTACCTGATTTTGGAAACTAAATGATATTATAATAGTTTCTGCTGTAGCTGAGTAAAGGACACTAGATACTAAATACAGCAGGTCAGTACCAGTAAAATAAGGGTGGTTTTTTATAATTTTACCAGTATTTTATTATTAGATGGAACGGAAAAAAATTGACTGAAAGCATTAAATTATATACATCTGGTCACTGCTGAAATGTTTTCCATAAAGACATCTATATTATTTAACTTTGCTAAAATATGGTCACTTATGTCAAAACAAATATTTCACCAGTACATCTTTATTTTGGTATCTGTAATAACTTTGGGAAACCAGAGCATCCCCTGTAGAGTTAAAGTGCATTCTCAGCTTGGTTGGGAGCTGTAATGCAATACTGGATGTTTGACACTCTGAACTTTCCAATTCTTATCTGCAGACAATACGTCACTATTTAGATCCTCTCTGGCATCAGCTTGGAGCTAAGACAAAGTCTTTGGTCCAGGATTTGAAGATCCTACGTACTTTGCTTCTGTACCTAACCCAGTATGATTGTGTCACTTTCCTTAATCTCCTGGAGTCACTGAAAGCAAGTGAAAAAGCTTTTGGTGAGAATTCAGGTAAACACGGAATAACCGTACAAGTTAATGCACGAAACAATGCAATGTTGATGTTTTTAATTATCATTCCCAAACATATGAAGGTATCTAATTAGGTTTTACACAACCAGCCATAAGGATGTAGGTTTTTATTGACAGATAATTCTTTCATCTTCCCACTTAACTGCTGTTACTTAACAGTGTGAGATTTGCATCACATTTCTGTCTTTTATGAAGCTGGTGATTACACAGCAAGCAGGTAGGGCAGGTATTCCAGCTGCAGATCTGGGCTTTTACTGCAGAGGGTTGGAACACGTGCACATTGCAGATGTCAAACTACTGCTGCTTCCTTCTCATTTCCTCTCCAGGCTGGCTGTTCCTTGACTCCAGCACTTCAATGTTTGTGAATGCCCGAGCTCGAGTTTATCGCATTGCAGATGAGAAACTGAATCAGAAAGGCAAAGCCTCAGGCTCTGAAAAACGTGATGTAAAGAAGGAAAATGGTACTGATCATTCTAATTTTAAGTTTGAGAGTGTCACACGATTCCAAGTGCTTTGCATATTTTTACTTGTGCTCTGGTTCCCTGCATGAACTTCCACAGCTCAGGATCTCCGTCTGTTAGCTGGGATAAATTGAGACAGTCTTAGTTCCAAAAGCACATAATAAACAACTTTAAAAAGTCGTGAAGCAGGGGATTCTCCTAAGCTTGCTCAGCTGATCACTGGGAGAGCTTTTGTGGAATTGTTCTTGCCTTACATTGATGTTTAGCTTCATCCTTATTATCGTACGTGAAAGAGTAGGAGGCTGGGGTTGCTTTTATTAAAAAGAAGTGAAGAATGAGTGAATATTTCAGTGTTTTGCGTCACAAAAGCACTTATCTCCATTTTTAAATTTAAGAGTGTTCTCCAGCTCATTAGCATAACAAGTTGCATATGTAGGCTGTTGAATACCATATGTGACAACAACCATCACACTATTGACATCTAACCACTGATTTAAAGTCTGAAGGATATTTTGGCTGCAAGAGCTGCTATGTTCAATCTTGCTTTTTTTTCAGAACTGAAAAGGGAATTGGTTCTAGAAAGTAACCCAAAATGGGAAGCTTTGAGAGAAGTACTGAAAGAGATTGAAAATGAGAATAAGAACAGTGACAGCCTTGGTGGCCCAGGTGAGAGAATACTAAATGATGTCAGTTTTCCAGTACTGCTACTGGTTTGTACTTCTGCTTGACCTTGGAGAGAAGGAACTTACTCTTCCCTGTAGTTTTATCAAAGAGCTGGTTTAAATTTAGTAATTTGTGGCCTTAAGATGAGGAATTGATGTACATTATGTACATAAACTATGTAAAATTAAATAGTTTTACATAAACTGTTATTAGGACTTACTGTGAAAGAGAAATGCTGTTCATTCCTACAATGCAATATTTTTTAGGAAAGAACCTGCATTATTCTGAAAAAAACATTTTAGGTTGCATTTCAGTAGTGACTGATACCTTAGGTCCAAGCCAAATAAAACTGATGTGGAAATTTATCATGATCAAGGTACCATTCACTCATTTCTGAGGTTTGGGTTCAAAACAAAAATAGGGGCTCTGTCTTACGCCCTTTCTAACTTGCACATTCTTCTCATGCACCTGCTAATTTGCTTCTCATGAGTTGCATATAAATGAGGTAGAGATCAGGAGGAAGGGAGGAGAGTCTATCTGCTTTGCTGCCTTTCCTATTTTAGGGCTTTTCATTCCCATAAAATTTAGCAAGTTTTATTTTAGGAAATAGTAAGGGTAAAAAAGTGCTCTTTTCTCCCACCCACAGTGTTCTGACTCTGGGTAAGAACTGGCTCTCTCACCTAGTGTTGTAGGAGTTTATCTGAGTCAGCTTGCAGGGATTTGTTATTCACAAATGTCAATAATACTGTGTGAAACATGTGTTTTGTAGACTCTCTAACACAGCTGACAAATTAGAATGGTCTAAATTCAGTTCTCTCTCATTCCACATCTTAAAAATGAGTAGTTGTTCAAGTATGTTTCAACACATGCTGTATCTGCCTTGTTTCCAATGGTCAGAAGGAAAACTTTACAAATTTAGATATTGTGAGAATAAGGAATGTTGAACTTCCATTAATCTTCTCTAATTTTATTTGGTACAAAAAGCCATGCAATTTAGACTCTCTCCAAGTCCAAAGTGGCTGTGGCAGCCGAATGTCAAAGCATTTGGCAGGCTCAGTGCTTGGATCAGTGCAAGCCATTGGCTGGGGAGGTGCTCGTAGCTGGATGAGAAGCACAGCATTACAGGCTGTAAACGTGGTGTTGTTTCTTGTCTGCAGGGCAAGTGCTCATTTGTGCCAGTGATGACCGAGCCTGTGCACAGCTCAGGGAGTACATTATTGCTGGAGCAGAAGCTTTTTTAACAAGACTGTACAACAAAACCTTTGGAAAGGATGAGAAAGCTGGAGAAGTGTGGATTAAGGACAGCAAAGCCAGCAAGTCCAAAGGAAATGCCAAACCAAACACAGGGCCTCAAGCCAAAAAAGCCAAACTCACAACTTCTTCCAAACAAAATAAACACAAGAAGCAGCAAGACCGGACTATAATCCGAATGATAGGGAAAACTGAGGAGGAAAAGAAGGAGGAGGTCGAGGTGGAAGACAAGGAAGGATTAAGTGGTAGCCAAGAAGGCAGCACTGAGGAGACCATTCCTGAAGATTTTGATGTGACCTTGCCCTCAGACTGTTACTATGGGATTTTCAAGGACCCGCTGACCATTATCCACCCACTGCAGGGCTCTGGGGACCCCTATGCTCTCACCCGGGTGCTGCACGAGGTGGAGCCCAGATACGTGGTGCTCTATGATGCAGAGCTCACTTTTGTCCGGCAGCTGGAAATCTACAAGGCAAGCAGGCCTGGGAAGCCTTTGAGGCAAGTTTACTTGGCCAGGGTAATTCTGGTCTGAAAAGAAAAAATGATAAGTGCTCTGTCAGCAGTCAATGCAGAGCATGCTGCTGTTCATTTTCATCAGCTACCTTTCAGTTCCTGTTCAGCCCTTCAGTTTGAACAAAAGCATCATGTCTGGTGTAACCAAAAGATAATTTTTACTTTCCAGGAGGTATTTAGACACTTAACAGCAGAAGCATATCTGTTAAAAAAGAAAAAAAAAAAACCACAACAAAACAATTCCAAGACCTCTGCTTCAATGATTTTAGTGGTAGTAGATAATTTTGAGGTCCTGTAGTCTCACTTTAAATCATCTCTGAAGGTATGATTTTTAAACAAATGGATTCATCTTGAGTTTAATTAATTTTCACATTTCCTGATGTTCATCATGCTGAAGACTAGTAATTCAGAAACTGTAACAGAGAAGCAAGTAAAGCAAACACAATAAAGAAAATTAGTATTTGCAGTTATAGCATTTGCTGACACAAATATCACCACGTTGGGTGTATGTACTTAATACACCTGGAAATTGCAAAACTCAGTTTTATGAATAAATGTCACATACCAATTAAAAGTATAGAAGACTTAAAATTTAATATACTGTTAACTAACTTGTCAGGCACTTACTGCTACTAATCTTAAATTTATTGGTTGTGGATTATTTTAACTTAATACCAAGTTTTATGACCTCTTTTTTTTTTTCTCCTTTATACCTGCAGAGTTTACTTCCTCATCTATGGGGGCTCCACAGAAGAGCAGCGCTACCTCACAGCTCTGAGGAAAGAGAAGGAGGCCTTTGAAAAGCTCATTCGGTAACACAGTTAGTTTAACTGCCTTTATAGTTAGTGTTTCGTGTAATTCCCCACTATGCTTACATTTGAAATAAAGTTCTGAACTGTGTGAAGCCTTTAAATAAACTTTTAATTCAATTCTTTGTTGGATGTAAAGACTACTTTCCTATTGAGAATCCACAAAGAGTTAAAACCTTCCTTTTCAAAGCACCTGGTATTTTGTTTAATAATTTTAGCAGGATTTAATATTAACATAAAGGCTAATCAGCATCACTTGGATTTTTTCCTAATTGGCTGTGAAGTTCATTTGTGTAATTGTGTTTTTTGCAGGTAACATTTCTTGTAAGATAATTTTTAAGGCTTTTATAACCCCAGTCAGTTGGGGAAAGAAAGCAATTATTTCCTTAGACTGTTTGAGACAGTATTTTTACTGACGGTGCCTTCTCAGCAGGTTACAGTACTGTTACTAGTCATTAGTTCCTTTGTAAAAGGAAAAGCCTAGAAAAACCCTGTAAATTGCATTTCTGATGGGGTTTGCATTTAGTATTAAACTATATATAATTTTACGTCTGGATGAAGGGCATTGAAGCATTTCAATCTCCTTTACTCCTGCACTTGCAGTTTTTAGTGTGTGTTTGTTTGTGGCTCTTTAGAGAGAAGGCCAGCATGGTTGTTCCTGAAGAAAGAGAAGGAAGAGATGAAACAAACTTAGACCTCATCAGAGATGCCAGACCTGCCTCTGTCTCTGCTGACACACGCAAAGCAGGTGAGCAGCTCCTAGGGCAGGCTGGCAGCCTAGAGCTTTCCAAAATCCCAGAACTATTGCCCTTTAAATCCCCCTCAAAGCATCTGTACATGGGCTCTGCAGTCTTCATGCTAGAGAAATATTAGTTCCTAGGGACAGTGAGCTGTGGTTGCCTCTGAAAACACAGGTTAATGAAGTATTTGACCATTAAGACTGGTTCCATTTGGATTGTTTCTAGTCAGATTGTTGATTGTGAGGCTGTCTAGTGCTGCTTGTAGGAAGAGAAATTAAAACATAGAAACTGGAGTCTACAGATGGTCAAAGGCAGTGTTGTTCTTGAGATAGTAAATGTTGGGGACTTCTTTTCATCTTTGCAAAACATGCTGCCTGGGTAAACAACTGCTCATTATGGGTTTGATCACTTTCTTTGCAATAAAGCCTTCTTTTTCTTTTGTTGGAATTAACCGTTCTTTTGTTCTTTTCCTCTGACATGTATGCAGTGCCTGTGCCTGTTTCTCTTTGTTTCTGTAATCCTGCTCTCCTGTGCCATATGCTCTCTAATCTTTGCTCTTACACCTTTTGGGGCCTTGGTACTGCAGTCTCTGTATGTGTCCTGCAGATCTCTAGAGGCCAACACATAATTCCTTCAGTAAAGTGCTGTATTTCTGTGCGAAACTGCTGGAAATAAAAGGGATCATCTTCATTATCTTGTTTTGCAGGCAGCCTTTTAAAAGATTTCCCTGATTCATTTAAATAATTTTCATCTACAGCTTAATGTATTTCATCATCACCTATACAAAGCTCACAGCAAGTAGCATGGTAGTTCTATCAAGCTGCAGAGCATAAACTACAGTATATATTTAGGCAAGTAATTTTCTTCTCTAACAGTTAAGAATCAAATGAAGTCTGGATTTATTGTACTGCCCAATTTGGGGTGTGATTTAAGATGAGAAGTCCATCCATTGCAGGAGCATTGGCAGCACACAGGAGAACAGGAGCAGGAGGTGCCAGGTGTGGGGATAACTGTTGATTTCACTCTCCAGGTGGGCAGGAGCAGAAGGGTGTCCAGCAAACCGTCATCGTGGACATGCGGGAGTTCCGCAGTGAACTCCCCTCGCTGATCCATCGCCGCGGCATCGACATCGAGCCCGTGACTCTGCAGGTTGGGGATTACATCCTGACCCCTGACATCTGCGTGGAGAGGAAGAGCATCAGTGACCTGATCGGGTCCCTGAACAACGGGCGGCTGTACGCGCAGTGCGTGGCCATGTGCCGCTGCTACAAGCGCCCGGTGCTCCTCATTGAGTTCGACCCTAGCAAACCCTTCTCCTTGATCCCGCGGGGCTCTCTGCAGCCAGAAATCTCCAGCAATGACGTTACTTCTAAGCTAACCCTGCTCACGCTGCACTTCCCAAAGTTACGAATCCTGTGGTGTCCCTCTCCCCACGCTACTGCTGAACTGTTTGAGGAGCTGAAACAAAACCATCCCCAGCCCGACGCAGAGACGGCCATGGCCGTCACCGCCGATTCCGAAATCCTTCCCGAGTCAGACAAGTACAGCCCTGGGCCTCAGGACTTCCTGCTCAAAATGCCAGGGGTTAACACAAAGAACTGCCGTGCCTTAATGACCCACGTCAAAAGCATTGCAGAGCTGGTGACACTGTCCAAGGACGAGCTGTCCAAGATTTTGGGTAATGCTGCCAATGCCACACAACTCTTCGAGTTTATTCACCTGACCTATGCAGAGGCACTAGCCAAAGGGAAAAGTAAAAGATGACTCATGGATTGTTCAACACGCAGCACAGATAAGCTGTTCTGGCACAGTACTTTGGCAAATACATGAAATACTTTAATAAATGCCCCCTCTAAGATAACCAGCTGTTTCTTGCTAATGCGGTTCCATCAGTTCTAACATGTGAGTTAATTATTACTGAGGGCAAGTTTCAAGAGGAAATAATATTTTTAATAGAGAAATGTGAATCCTTTTTATTCTTTTTAAAGCACTTTAACCAATTCTGTAGTACCACTGAATTAACTAAATGAAGTTTTTCACCAAGACCATAAGAATTAAGTGCTAAGACTAACTGGTAAAGGTGTTTTCTTGTGAAAGTTACGATGTCTTGTTCAAGCAAAAAATGTGCTGTGTGACCTGCTACATGATACAACACTGCTCTTACCATTTTTCATCATCTCACTCTCTGACAACTGCGTGTTTTTGATTGACAGTGATGGAGCTATTTGACACACTTTGTGGTCTCTGCTCAGGAGTTTGTTTAGAATATACTGGGACTGAACCCTGACCTTTAGAACATGACCATAAGTGTTTGTCACAGTAAAATCCATTTGTATGCTATGCTCTACTTTTTGCTTGCTTACCTTACTACCAGTTACCCTTTTACCACTCCAAAGCCAGCACAGCTCTGTCTTGCCAGATTTTGCAAAGTGCTTTCCTTTGGTCTGACTGGGTAGGGATTCTCTGGTGCCACGGTGCAACTTAATTTCGAGTGTGCCTTACTTATACTTTAGAGGCTTTGTTTTTTACTCAGTTTTGATAGCTCTTTCACCTCTTTCACTTGAAAGTGAAAAATCTGGGTGTACCTTTATACCAAAGAATATTTCCTCTTGTAAAATGCAGTCATTTTCTAAGCAAGGTTTTCCAAAAGTGTTGAAAGTTCTTCCAGTATTGGCTTCTTTTGTGTCCTATTGCTCTTGTATTTTTATGTCTCAAATCAACTGTCTGCCAATTAACTCAGTAAAGCCATTGTCATGTAGAAGATAATACTTTTAGCATTTTGTGTAGCGTAAAAGAGGGAAAGGTTTGTGAATGGGTGCATTGTTAAATTATATGTTCTACATTGAACTTTGATACAACTGTGTAACAAACTGCCTTTGCCAAAAGGGTTGGTCCAGTGTTATTCCATGCTAATGTATTTACATTTGCTATTTACAAAACCTTTATCTATGACTTGCACGTGTATTTATACAATTCTAATGGGAACAACAGACCAATATTATCTCCTTCATGAAAGCAAAAAATATTTTTTGCGTTCAGGTTCGATGAAAACTGTACTGTGCACTTTGAGGTAAAATGTTTATTGTGCATTTTAAGTGTGAATTATGAATTGTTAACTTTAATTGATGGCTGAGCTGTGACAAACTTCCAAGGGAACATTTTTCTGCAGATGCAAATTTTATTATTAAATACACCCATAATAAGATTAAAATTTGTTAATTATCTTGGTTTTCATTTGGCTGTGTTGATATCAGAACATTTTTATTTGTAGTGTGTGGTTTACAATCCACATCTTAGTGTTTCTATTGCCCTAGATTCTAATTTATTTAATATGAGAAGTCTTTCCATGAGACTTTTCCTTATTCAAACTAGTGTTTTCAGATGTGCAGTGTTGACAATGCCTGTAAAGTGGTGCTAAGAGAACTGAAGATCAGAGTAAGATCACACTGTCCTGATTCAGAACAGGGCAGCTGAGCAGCCTTTGAGAACTGGCCATGAGGTGCCCCATGAGCTCTGGCTTTGGGCTTTTTCACAGATGCTGCCCCAGCTCTGGCACTGAGGCTTGGACTTTTTGCACTGATGTGTATGGGGTGAAAATGAAGGGTATAGTAACAGGTGATGAAGTTGTAGCTTTGTGTTGTATGCTAGATCAAAGTTACATCATGCAATTAAATAATTATCTGCTAAATATTTTAATGAATTGCCTTTTGCTTGTGCGTGTGGAGTTTTTGTAAAGCCTTTTCCTTTTCCTTTCTCGGTGCAGGATTTGCCCTTTTTCCCTAGAACAGCCACAGGTAGCACTGTTGCATGTTATTACTGCTCCTGTGCTCTGGCATTTCACTGGATCAGGTTTGAGTGCCAGTTAGAGCTGTGGGCAGGAGGTGCTGACTCTGCTCCCAGGTGGGAGAGCCCTGGGAGCTCAAAGCAAACCTTACCTGCAAAATGACTTTTTCTGCATGAACACTTAAAATGGGCCATTTCTGGTAGCAGCTAGATTGATTGCTTTCAAAACTTTAAATGTAAGCTAGTTGACCAGAAATCCACGGTTCATGTGGATGTGTTTTTAACAGCTGTGCTGTTAAAAACAGCGACTCTTTTGGAAAGTGGAAAAATTTAAGTGTGAGGATTGTGGTGATTGTGATTTCTCATTTGCAGAGTACAACCACATATAACTTAATTTTTAAGAATGAAAATATTTGTCTCTAAAGCTTTCCTTAGTCAGGATTCCAATTCTGACTGCAGAATAGAATCCAAAAGCAAGCATCTGCCAAAAAATAATTAAATGGATACATATATGCCAAACAGCATAAAGAAATATAACTGAGGGTCATTAAAGGAACTTGTCCTGTTCCCAGTATTTCAGGCTCCATGAGCTGGGTTTACAATCCTAAGGACCATTTTAGGATAAAGTTCTCCCTAGCCCTTACTCTAAGATAATGTAAATTAAACTAATATTCAGTTGATCTGTTTTGTAAAATATGTGATTTTAAGAAATGTGAATAGGTTTAGAAACCAGAAAGTTCAGAAACCATTGTGCCAGCATTTTGTAATACTTTGTCATTATAACTTATTTGATATGTTCTTTCTTCATGTAATAAGCAAGACTTTGGGGTCTTTGCAGAATCAAACTCAGAATAAACCCTTTTGTGTGCTTCGTATGAAGTCTTTAATACCTTGTTAATTGTTAGGTACCTTCTTGCATTGATAATGCATGTACCAATAGCATAACTTTCTTAATTTGCATGTTTTGATAAGGTTGTACAAGGAAGTATTCAAGTGTTTTACAGTTCCAGTGCCATTTTTTATTTTGAGTACAAAATGTTAGGAGCTTATCTCCCAGACTTTTCAATACAAATAGGGTGGCCATTTTTTTTACTTAAGTTTTAATCTGTATTTTGAAAGCTTCTCCTCAATAAATTAAAGGGAAGAAAATCCTGAGTCACAGTCTTGAAAACAGGGAAGAGCTGTTAAATAGCTTGGCTAGCCAAGACTTAGCTGAGAGATGAATTCTTACTGAAGTTAGTGAGGGTAACCAGGGCTGCTACACTGCTATGGTGATTTGTTGTCTAAACAGAAGATGTTGCTGCAATATATCAAAATGGGCCTCTGTAGGTACTAATTTTAGTGTCATTTTTTTAAAGCATGGCAAAATGACCTTAATCCACAACTGCTATAAAGCAGCCTTCCTCGGAATATTTAATCAGGTCTAAATAGATACTGTTTTCTCAGCTTGCATTTTACCCTAGTTCTATCTGTGGGAGCTTCCCTCTATAAATAAAAGCATAGTTTTCATTTCTAGGGTCCTCAGTTCCTCACTGTTACTTCTTTTTTCTTTCACCTTGATCATCTCTATCAAAGAGCAGGAGCCTGGAGTTACTGAACAGCTGACATTGTTTCCAAGCTGGTGTTACTAGTCAACAGTGCAGTCTTATTCTTGCACTCTCAGCTTCTTCCTCAGCTCTCAAAATGCCACTTAGGCCAGTCCTATTTTTATTCTTTTTTGTTCAGGGAGACACAGCAGCTACATGGCAAAACTTTTTGGAACTGACTTGCCTTTTCTAACGTAACTTTCTCATGTAAGTTCAGAGCCCAATCAATAGTCAAAGTAAATCCACACATAAGATGCTAAGGTTTACCATGAGCTAGGCCCCAGGTTTCAGAAACTAATAACCTGGGACCACTGATTAAAGGATTTTAGCCAGGAGCCAGAGGGTAAGTTTATAATTTTGAGGGTAGAATTTTCAGAATCACTACCAAATCTATTGCATTTGTACAATAAAGTTATAAGGGTTTTATTTTAAAATCATCATTCACATCTTTAGCTTCACTATGATAAATAGTTCAATGAATTCAAATTTCATCCACCCGACCTCAGAAAACTTGGACTTTTACATAATTGAATTAGCAAGAAGAGAAACGAACTCCCACCTGTAAATTCAGTGCAATAGTTCTGGTTTCTGCCTCCTTAGTGGCTATTACCTGTTGTCCACAGAAGCATGCTAACCTTCAAATTTGAAGCACATACAAAACCATCTCCCAAGTGACTCAAAGCCCAGGAGTTTTCCCAGTGAAACTGGCACATGAAGCCTAAACTTGACAAGGCTGCATTTCAGCTGCTCTAAAAATAGGCAGCAGAGTTCTAATCAGAGCTCTGCATAGAGCCCTGCAGCTCCATGAGGATGCACAGTGGGATGTGCATTTCCCTCCTCTGAACATCCTCCTGGGTGAAGGGAATGTCCCAGCAATGTCCCAGCTCTGCAGCTGCAGATCTGTGTGTCCTGTACTCACAGCATCATTTAACACTGAATTAAGTAACATTTTACAGTTTCTTCATCACTTTTTTCTTGTGAAAATGTAAATTCTTTTGAATTTACATTATTCTCAGATCCTCTATTCAACTTCTATCTTTCTTCTATTTTTCCTCTGGAATTTTCTGATTTATTTCTTTTTCACATCCCTTATCCTAACCATGACTGTCTGTATTTTTGTCCTTTTGTTTCCCTTCACTTAAGAATGCTGCTTAAGCGATGTGGCAATTTGTGATGTCTGTTGAGCAGAAATAACATTGAATTCTTTGCAAGACTGGCTGCACTGGAGCCTTGTGCAGTCCTTATTATCCAAGGGCTTACATTAAAAAAGTATAGTACTTTGTTTTCATTCCTTTTGGTCCCAGACTTGAGGCGTGTCACTCTTGGAAAGCTGACACTCAGAGAAAAGAGAGCAGCGGGTTGGCAGTTCTTGCAAGGTAAATTCTTGGTTTTGTCTTAGATTTCTTTTCAAACATATTAAAAGCAGTCCAAATAAAAGACACAATAAAATCATAATCAGTTCATTTTATAATTTTTCCCACCCTGGAAAAATTTCGAAGTATTTTTTATGTGTCACAAAATTCTTGGAATCTTATGCATCGATAGCAGAAATTGCAAATTTTCTTGTGGCATTTATATCCCACGACCATTTTTACATATTGCAGTACTACAACTGGCAAGTTCTCAAGATCCTGCAAAACCTCTTATTCCATGCTTAAGCATTTACACTGGGATGTGGGAGATTTGCAACAGCAAAAATATTAACTGCATGTCTTCTACTTTTGTCTAATTTTTCTTTATTGAAATCCCCCTCTCTAACTTCCCATTGTCAAAGTACACTTTGTTTCTGCATCATCTTAAGTCTCTGAATGTTAGGTGTTGGGAAGAACTATAATCTTTAAAATCAACATATATTTGTGTTAAACTATCACATATTCTAACTTTAGAAGTCTCTGTAATGCTCTTGTTTCATTTGTTACAGATGCATTTGGAAATCCATCAATCCACTTTCTCTACAGCTCGTACAATGTCTTTCCAACACTTGCAATGTGACAGCAAGGGGAGCAGACCCTCCCAGCAGAAGCTGCTCAGGATGGAAATACTCAGATCACCTGCAGCAACAGCACAACAGCAAAATCTAGAGAGCCTTCAAGGAAAGTTCTGCCCATACTAAATATGATGAAATACCTCAAATCACCAAGACATGGCCTGTGCAAATCTTGGTGCATGAGGTGCTGTCTATACAGTCATTCAGATAATGATCATGTCTCAGCCCAGCCTTGAACTGCAGCAATAAATCTGCTGTACTATGGTTCATATAACTATTACAGTAAGTTGCTGTTTTCTTAAATACTTGCATTATACTGCACATCACTAGCTGACAGAAGTCATAACCAAGTTTTTCTTTTTCACTTTAATATTTACTTGACAGAAAGTCTGAATCACATACTAAGTTATCTGGGATCTTTTCCACAAAGTGCTATTGGTATTAAAATGTAGAGATGTGGGTTTTTTGCTCAACCCCACCAGGTCCTTAGGGATCTCTGACATTTTTCTAGTGGCTTAAATAACTCCTGTTATCACCCAAAGAGAGGAATTTCAGCTGGTGCCCCCCAGGAATGTGTGCCTGTCCCTGGGCCATGAGCAGCCCCAGGCTGTGCTGTCCCACATCAGCACACACACACACACAGAGCCTGCAGGTGACTCGAGCCTGCACTGCTGCAGTGGCCACGTCTCTCCAGTCATCCTCCAAAAGCCACCTAAGCCCGTCCCTGCTTCTATATTTAAAACTGTTTGTTTAATTGGTGGAGTGCACTAAGAATAAATAATGAGCTAATTCTGAAGATCATTCCCAGAACAGCCAGCTCAGGTTTTTTTCTGCAAGTCAGAACTCTCTCCTCTCCTATTTCTGGGTTTTCTGGACTTTGGTGCTTTTAATGGTTTCATTATCTGAAGGTGAACAGCTTTATCTAAATGCAATTGTAGGAACAGTACAATATTTCAAGCATGAAGCACTCTGCACATGAGTGAGGTTTTACAGTGTTTGCTTATTGAATATAAAAATAGTTAAAAGTTTGAATTCTAAAACTGGATCAAGGATTCTAACCAGATTGGAGACAAAGTTTCTTCCCTACACAAAAAAAAAAAAAAAAAAAAGAGAGAGAGAATAGGAAGATGTCACTTAAGGAATATTACCACCAGAGTTTTCCAATGTATCGTACAGACCTTCTTTACCTTCCTTGATAGCAGTTAAAAACAAGGAACTTAACTGCAAATTTTATCTCAGAAAAGAAGAATTTAAAAAGACTTAAACAGATACAGTAATTCCTTTTCTAAAATTTTCATTAACTTTTTAGCTGTTATAGGTTATAAGGTTTGATAATAATTTTTTAAAAAAACCCTTCTTTTGTATTTTGCTTTGTTCTAATGCACCAGCAGTGCCCACGGGTCTCTGTCTCTCTGTGAGTGCACAGGCAGAGAGATGAGATACAAAGTGACATACAAAGTTCAGACTGTCCAGTAACAGAACAGGCTTGCTCATGGACTTGATGATTAATAATATTAATACAGCAGTTGTCCTTTTTAATGACTATGGACATAAGTGGATCTCATTTAACTTGATTTACTGTGGTTGAAAGAATACAAGCTTTAGTCAACCAGACCCTGTGAGAAGAGTACTGTGTTTCTTTGCTAGGTTATAAAATAAAAAACTTAATTCTGTCATGTACTTGGTGTTGTATTCATTTTATCTCACAAATAGGGAGCCAGAAAAACTAAAAGCAAAGGGTTATGCCCAAGCTGATAAAGCAAGTCCGTGATGAAGTGTGAAACTGAAACTCACCATTGATTCATAGGTCAGTTTAAACCTTAAAATCTTATCTTCCATATATTTCCATATGCTTTTTCAGCTCTCATATGCTGTTGCTTATTACCAGTTTCAGATGAAATCTTTATTCCAGTAGGAGTGTAGTGATACTCTGAGCAGCTTACACTGGAGTTTTTCCTGATTCCTAGCCCTGAGGCACTGCTTCATCCTGTCCCTGTTTGGCAAAAACATTCTGCCAACTGCAGTATAGCTTTGGGACCAAATCAGACACCTATCCCATGGCACAAGCCCACCAAAAAGCTGTCTAGAAGCCAGTGAAATCTTACCTTCTGGCCTGTGTCTAACTACCCAGTGAGACAGGAAAGCTGGGGATTAAGTGGTAGCATGGAGTCAAGAACCAAGAAGTTACTGTTTGCTGCTCAAGTTTTTCAGTTCAAATCCTTTTTCTAAGGGAGAGTTTTACATACTCAAGAATAGCAAGAAATTCAAGCTGGCAGGCAGGACCCAGTTCAGACCTGGAAAATCTGGATTTCTGAGCAACTGTAATTAGCTTGACCCTTATTTTCAGGGTCATGCTGCTGAAACTGGCAGATATCAAAATAGGCTGAGGGCCAAATCAGTTATGATCTGGTTTTATTTATCTAAGTCTCATACAGACCTAATTTGCTATTTTGTATTAAGAAATAATAAGTAGAAAGGATTATGAGCACATGTTTGGCATAGAGAGGAAGAGAGAATGCAGCCATAACTTCAATTTGGAATGTCTTACTTCATCATAAACTTACGTTTCAAAGCTGACACGGGGATTTTGGTACATAATGCCTCATTTTCAACTAATTGCATCTTAACTGAACATTGAAACCTTCAATTTGGAAGCTCAAATTAGAAGCTATATGATAGTAGTTTTTTCCCCAGTTGTCTGTGGATGCCAACTAGAGGATCTAGGCATCTGATCAAGTCTTCAAATGTGGTTTTAATAAGTAATAAACATAATCAATATATGGTGACAGTTTTTACAAAACAAAACTTCTTATAGTCTGCTGTCTTATCCCTCATCAATATCTTGAATAATTCACCCTAAAGTTTTCTCAGCACTCTATGTAGAGAAAACCAGTATCCTTTCTTGAAAGTGCCTTGCTTTTCAGCTAAATAAATAAACAAACAAACAAATGCAACCGTTCTAGGTAATTGCCATGCTACATTGTGTAAAAACTGCATTTGAAAAGTTGAACTTCCCCCAGGGAAAAGTAAAAACAACCCTGGTGGCTTATACCTGTTAAATATGAATGCAAATCGCTGCTTCCTTAACTATTTCTGTAAATGAATCTTTCAGTCAGGTGTGAGACATTTACAGTGTAAGCCTACCAAGCTGATTAATGACTTGGTCACCATAAGCCTTGGTTCGCAGGGAAGGCATCTGCAGATAAATGAATCAAACACTACTTGTCAATTCATAGTGTTGTATTTACACTCCTACCCTGTGCATGCTGGATGATGGCAGTGGCACGTGAATCCAATGGGGCCTTTACACCTTCGCCAATGCCACACACTGCCAATTTCATTTCATTAGCAAGACCAGAAGGTAAAGTTTTCCGAAGGAAATCAAACTCAGAAAAGACACCCTGTGCTCTTTAAAGTCTGAAAAAGACATATGAAGTCAAACTGTTGGAGAACAAGGCGTGAGAGTTTGCAGAGGAATTGCCCCAAGGGCTGGTGGTGAATGGTGCTGGTGGAGAGAGCTGTGTGTGCTGAGTGACACAGCCACCCACGGGAACTCCCCAGTCTGTGGTGCCCATCCTTCCTTCCTCCCCAGGCACCCCTGGATCCTGTTCCCTGGGCATCAGTGGGCACTGTGTACAGCACAGTGCGACACACAACTGGAGAGGCCTGAGCCAGAGCTCTGCAGCTGAATCACTGCTGAGTGATTCACTGGGAGAATGGGGACCACAACACTGGGTTATGTGGCTGAGCCACCTCACAGGCCTCGTCCCAAGGAACAAGGAGAACAGGGCCATGAAAAGGATGGGACTCAAAAAGGTAGAATGAACATGCATAATTAATTTTCAGGGACTGCAAGATGATGTGATCACCTTCAGATTTTTCCCATCTGTTGCTAAGCAGCATTCTTAAGTCACAAGCTTTGCCTTACAAAATGAACAGCAGTCTCCTCACATTTTGCTATTTTTCCATTTTACACTGTTCCTTTGCCAAGCTTGCATTATAACTATATTTCAAAATGCTTTAAAAACAAAGATGAGCACTAAGATAGCTGAGATCTTTGGGAAAAGGTTTCAGTTACTACCTGGGACAAGTAGCCCATGGACTTGCCAGCCTCAAAAAGGAATTAGAAAAGCCTCCATCTTGCATGTACCAAAGGAATTGATTTCTGCCTCTCAGCCCTGAGCTTTACATGAGAACTTGAACTTGCATCATGGAAAAGGCAAGAGTATCATACATTTGGGATTGTATATTCATTATCAGCCTCAATCTGTATAAACAAAATCCTAGAATTTTTCCTGTGGTGGTAGTAAATTAATTGTATTAATTAATTTGATCTGTACTAAGGATGTTGTTCCAAGATCAGACACACATTCAATGCTCTGGGCATTCTGACAAAATATTAAAATTAAATCAAGGAGTTCTCTCTGTTAGAAATTCTCTCTCTCATTAGAAGTAAAGGGCTGGCTGCCAGCATTCCAAAAGTAATGCCAAACATGCCCACTGCAAACAGCCTCTCCACTAATGCTTTTGTTCACTCCAGAAATTTCAAAAATCTCGTTTTTGAAGAGCAAGAGAAGCAAGTGACAAGGAGTTCAGGATCTTTCAGCAACTATGGGGAATTAATTCCTCACACTTAGATCCCACATGTCTGCAGTTTAACCACTCTACACTGGTACACATTTTAAAGTGCAAAATGACCATCAGCTCCACTTCCAATATTCATGAAATGAACAAATCATAAAGCTGAATAACACAGGTGATCCTGTGGAGTATGTGGCCTGAAGTAGAAGATGCTTTCCAGTGAGAGAAAAGACATACTCTGTATGACAGCAGGTCTTTCCCTACATTTCTACAGAAAACACAGAGGGTTCTTGCTAAATCAGCACCAAAGTGACAAATTGTACCTTTTCATGCCGGTCTCTCTACAGGACAGCAGTTCCACACACACTGGACTTTTCATATCCTTCCAGACTCCTCAGCACGCACCAAAGCGACAATTCCACCTGGCCCCACCCCGAGTTATACACCCCAAACCTGAGGCAGATGCACGTTCTGCCACTGATTAGGCCATCACTGTTCTGGCAACGAGTATTGCTTATTGAAGAAGATTTTTGTTTCACATAAATTAAAATATTAACAGAATAGCTTTAATAACCTGGGCATTTATATTCACCTACTGCCCAGGAGTAGCTGGGGATTTATACTTTACATCTACACAAGGATATGTCCAAAGCCAAATTGGTTGCACTAGCTCCAGTTGACAGTGCTTTCCTCGCTCTTTTTGGTATATCTGTTGGAAAGGCAAACAGAGTGGGGGGTTTGTCTTTGCTCACCTCTTTTTGTCTCCACAAGCGGTTAAGTAAAAGGACAGGGAGCAGGTAACAAAACCTGTAGCCTAGGGCTAGGTAGGCAGATTCCTGTTGCCAACTCAATCTCCTCCCTGCAAGTCTCCAATTTCTGCAAAACTGCAGGACTATGGCTGAGCCATGAAAAGAGCAGCAGTCTCTGGCATGTGTCCTGTTGCTTAAAGGACGGGCAAATGAGGAGAAAAGAGGCATGAGGAGCCTGCAGAGATGGAATACACACGTATTCAAAGGTGAGGCTGCACGTATATGAGAGGAAAAACAGGCAGAAATGTCTAAATGGACTAACAGGCAAAATGGACTGACAGAGGGGATACATGTACCCCACAGGAGAAAACAACAACAACAACAAAAGAAGTTATTAGGAGGATTGGAGGAAATAAACTAATGGAAAGACCAAAAAAAACCCCCAAAAAACTAGAATTTAAAAACATCATTAATAAATACCCATTTCTTGTGGCAGACTATTAAAGCTGCAGCACAAGGCTGATTATACAATTAGTACAAATAACAGCTGTTTGGCAGTGTTAAAACCTAATGTAACAACAGCCAATGGTGATCAGTGGTATTATTTTCTCAGCTGTAACCTGAAGTGCAGTTCTGCTCTCTTTTACAAGAAGCGCTGATGACTTGCAGTGAGCTCCACTCAGTAAGGTCAGCATGACTGCAGCTGGCAATGGAGACCAGCACAAAACTGCAGGATTGCTGCTCCCAGACATCCAGTCCCTTCTGTAGAATCCCTGGGTTCAGATCTTTGCAGGTTTCTCTAGAAAACACAAAAACATTATAGCAGAGATACGGTCAGCCTAATGTTTCTGTAACATGGCTGTTTCAATATCATAATGATTTATATTGCTCATTTAACCTACTAATTTAACCCGTAAGCTGGTGAGAGCTTTTCAATTTTATTTTTTTTCTTTTGTTCTTAGCCATAATATTGATAAATGCTGTCTTTTCCTCATGCAATTTCCTTGTCAAATAAGAACTGGTTCTGTGGTTTACACTAAAAGTCCATCTAGTTCAGCACGTTCCCTTGAAGAGCAGCCACAACAGGCTATTTCACAAAGACATCCTTGTCCTTTGATCTCCATTGAACTCCAGGAGTTGTTCTCCTGTGAGAGAACCACCCCTCGTTAACTACGCTGCCATTTTGTAACTAGAGTGTTTAAAGCTTGTGCAAATACAAATAACACTGTAGCAATGACTCACCCACTTCCCCCTAACTTACAGCTCTGGGGAGAAAGCACCGTGGAGAAAGTAGTTCTCTCTTCCTCATGTTTTGTCAATCTTTTGATCTCAGACCTTTAAGGAATGCGTTGAAACATAATAATTACAAATTATATGACTCTAGGAGAAGCTGTAGTAGTTTTTGTCCTAGTTTCAAAGTTGCTTGCTCAATGGTAAGCCAACTGCACTACTATTCTGTAATGCTGCAAGTTAGGTGGCAAAAATGCAGTCTTTACTCAATGAATTTTATCTAGAAACTTAATACCCCCATTGAATATGTAGTTGACACTACTACAGAATATATTATTGTATGTTTTAAATAATGAATTGTCTTTATTAACAAATCTAAACAGTGTTTTCATCTCTAGATGCATCTCTAGAAATCAAATTCTTTATATAAAACCAGTACTAGAACTGAAAAGCATAAGTAATTTCTGAGTAATTCCTAAAAGATGTTCATATTGTTTCATTAAATAAACAATCATTCCCTAAAATACACAGCTTACAATTGCATGATTAAATACTTATTCACTATAAATCACAACAAATATTTTCATTTGTGCATTAATTTGAATATCAAAATGCTGATATGGTGTCATTTTTCTGCTTTTCATGTTCAGCAGTTTCTAACAGCAGAACACTGGTTTGAAAGTGAGAGAGGGAGAGTTGGGTCCATCCTTTCACTGCAGAGCATTGCATTGCTCTGGCAGCTTCAACCACTGTACCACAGCTTCTTGTCCTTATCCTGTTATTAAAAAAAGGTAATATAGAATCCATTGTTATTCTTTTTTTTTTTGTTATATGCCAAGGGCTCTTGTTGAACTATTCTGCAAGAAGAAGGAAGCGTTGTACATGTACCAAGACAGGAAAGGTGGTGCTCAAAAGTCAAGAACAATTGTGTGGAGCTGGACAGCTTCCACAGAATGATTTTATGGAAGAAACTTTTTTTAAGTAGTTATTTGCTGCTTTAAATGCGTTTTTCATTGACCCATATCACCACGTGGTTCCATAAAGCACAAATGCCTTCAAGAAATGAGCACCATCTGCAATTAATGTCAAACCTTTTAACACACCTTTGTCTCAGACATCTTTGTTCCAGGCCTTTCAAGCTCTATAGTATTCTTTAGCAAGGAATACTCCATGAGTTCTGCAATATGAACCATGTCTATACCCCTCTAATCAATGAATGGGCAATGCCCATTAATGCAGCCATTGGAACAACTAGAATTATCTAGGCTGTATTGTAACGTTAAAGAGATTTACACCTGTTGCACAATGCTCTAGTACATTGTTGGTTTTAGTTTGCTTTTGGAATGGGATAAAATCTGATTAGCTAACTGTAATCTACCAAAATGTAAGAGAATTTTACCCTGTTTTACAAAGCTTAAAAACAAACAAACAAACAAACAAAACCCAAAACAAACTTTCCAATCCATCTAAAACAATTTGCACAATTACTTCTTTAAATGTCAGAGCGTTCATTTTGTAATGAAGTGTATTGGAATGTTGTCTTGAAATCATAAGGAATTAAAAACTGACTCTCTTTTCATGCCTGTGGTATCACTGCTGAACAAGTGCACTGAAAAACTCTTTTGGAGCAGGGAACCATGTTTTGCTTGGCCAGCATGTAGCGTAAGTTCGATGCAGCCTCTTAGCAAGCTCCTAGACATCAGTAAACTGCAATTAATAAAAAAGCTGTGTTAGGCCATTGCACCAAGTGACAGCTTAGTCCTTAAACTGTGAGCTAAAAAAATACAACCCAAAAGCAGGGTTGCATAATACTGGGCCTGATGCAGTATGCACTTACAGAACAGGACTGGCTCAGTATTAGTAAAAGTCAATTTGTTAGATATTTGCTGTGAGCAGTGTTGCACAATGTATGCAATAAATTACTGCGTGCATGCATGATCATATTCTGATCACAGAGTAAGTGCTGGTGTTCTCTATTGCACATTCTCAAGTGTAAATCATCAGGTTTCCAAAACTTCTTTGAAGAATATTTTTTCCCTCGTAATTGGTTTGATGTTGAATCAAGTTCAGTCACCTCAGACACTGACAGCTAAGCCTGAAGGTGAAATACACGGTATGAGTCCCATCTTGTTTGTGAATGTTGCACAGCCAACATTTGAAGTCATACCCAATCCATTGGCTCCGAATTCCAAATGCGTGTGACTGCAGCAGCCCGAGGAGAGCGCTGAGGGGCCGAGCGCTGCTCACCCGCCTCAGCCCCCGCCCGCCCGCCCGCCCGGGACAGAGCCCCGGGCACGGCTCGGCCCGACCCTCCCGCCACTGCCCGGTGCCCCGCCAAGGCACCGCTGTGAGGGACGGGGCGACTGCCCGGGCCTGGGGAGTGATCCCACAGAACTTCCCAAAATACCAGGAATAGTACGGCCAGCAGGACCGGGGTAATGATTGTCCTATACCTGGCACTGGTGAGGGCAACCTCGAGTGCTGCGTCCTGAGCTGGACCCCTCAGTTCAGGAAGGACATTGAGGTGCTGGAATGTGTCCAGAGAAAGGCAACAACACTTGGGAAGGGTCTGAAGCACAACTCCTACGAGGAGCAGACGAGAGGGCTCAGCCTGGAGAAAAGTAGGCTCAGAGGGGACCTTATTGCTCTCCTGAAAGGAGGTTGGAGGGGTAGGGGTCGAACTCTTCTCCCAGCGACAGCGACAAGACGCGAGTACACAGTCTTAAACTGCACCAGTGGAGGCTTAGGTTGGACGCAGGAGGAATTTCTTTCCAGAAAAGGTGATTAGCCATTGGAACGGGCTGTCCAGGGAAGCGCTGGAGTCACCGTCCCTGGAGGCGTTTACGGACAAGGCTGGAGGCGGCCCTTAGTGCCACGGTCTGGTTGACACGGTGCTGTTCGGTCATAGGTTGGACTCGATGATCTCAGAGCTCCTTTCCAACCTCAATGTTTCGGCGACCCCATTGCGGCCCCCCTCAGCCCGGCTCTCTGAGGGC
>JBBMKD010000040.1:6330918-6357838 GCA_037834095.1 Argya squamiceps
GCTGAGCATAACACCTGTATGGTCAGGGATATCCCATGTGTCAGTTGGGGTCAGGTGCCCTGGCCGGCTCCTGTACACCCCCAGCATCCTGGCTGGTTGGGTGGGGTGAGGAGCAGAAAAGGCCTTGGCTCTGTGTAAGCACTGCTTGGTAGTAATAAAAACATCCCTGAACTATCAACTCTCTTTTCTGTACAAATTGAAAATACAGCCCCATACCAGCTAACTAGTCAAAACCAGCAAAAGTTCTAGCTCAGCTGACTAGCAGTTCTTCCTATCAGAACTAAAGGAGAAGCTGATACAGAAGATGTTTTCTATATCCTCAGATTTTTGGCAGTTACAAGCACTAAAAATACATATGAAAGAAGAGGACATAGTCTGAAACCAGCAAGGATTGCCTAAATTTGAGGTAGCAAAGTGACTGAGTTTCCCATGAATCATTTGAGAGTGGGCATCACAACAGACTGTGTCTGTTTCTCCAGTTATATTTGAGCTTGTGGGTCCAGTTTTAAACCTCAGTAATTAGTCCAGCTTGTGTAGTTTACTCTGCTCATACTAACAGATGCCTTTCCTCTTTCCCATTTAATTATGGGGAAACATACCCTAACTGTGAATGTAAGTTAACTTATCTTATATAAGTCTGTGCTACTTGAAAAGCTCAAGCTGGCATATGGAGGCAGCCTTAAAATCTTCTGTCCTGAATCAATAGCTGCTTTTCCCAGGAAACATTCCTGGAATAGAATACATCAACATTTTCCTGCAAGACATTTGGCTAAATCATTTAGCACACAGTGCCTATGGTATCTTTTACCTTATCTGTTCAGAATGCTCTAATACCTAGTGAGCCTGCACAGAATGTACTCATTTGGTTGAAATTCTCGTTAACATCAGCTGAGCTCTGTGTAACTTGGGAACAATCTGTGTTTCCTGTAGTCAGACCCTGCTTCATGTGCCTCAAAGGCACTTATGCCCTGCATGATCTATCCCACTAGGACAGCTGGTGGCAACCCAGTGCTTTTTTAGTTCCTGGATCTCCTTGAAAGAGGATGTATGGAATGCTGTCGTAAACAGATGTGAAAATAGCTTTGAACTGATACCATAAATCAGTAAGAGAAAGATCCATTCCACACTGATGCAGATACACAGCCCTGCAGGCAGTGAAGAAAATATTCTTTGAATGACAGTCCCTGCCACATTTAGGAGTGGAACACAGGAGTAAGAAACATTGAGAAAAATCTGGGGTTCAGGTAACCAGTTAAAGTATTCTCCCAGAATGGTTGAGTCTGAAGTACATAGAAAGGTCATTAATAACATGCAAAGGATCTTGCAGCTGCCCAGGATGTGGGAAAATAAATGTGGGGTTTTTTTCTTAAGATTGTATCTATCTTTAATTCTGCAAGTATAAAGCCGTTGCTTTGTAGTTTAAACAAAGTGGTATCAAAAGTTAAAAGGAAAAGGCTATTCTCAGGCAGAAGCATGCTTGCATAAGAGGAGGCATTTACAAGAAATATGAAGCTATAACTCCTTTTGGTTTCAACCTCTTCTACCACAATAGAGACCATTATCTCTCTAAAGACAGAAGTCCTTGTTCATGATTGTAGGGTTATATAATGGAGTCCAGCAGCATCAGATGATTAGAAATGCACTGAGCTGTAGGTGCCTTAAGGTAGTTAAGGTAACTCTTACTGGAGTGGAGAGTGAACTTCATATTGGGGTATATTCTGCTATAACTATTTTGACCAAGTCATGTTAGCAGTATAAAATTAGGCTTGATTAGACCAAAAGTTAGTGTGGAAATTCATTAGTAGTGGCAGACCTTGTAGCACAGTTTGTGCTTCAGCTCGGTTTCTGCACAATTGTCTTTCTGAATTGTCACCTCACAAGGTTCATAAGGCTCAAATTCAAAGACTTAGAAGACAAGAACTTAATGTATTTTTAATGTAGACAGAGTTTTAATATACTTTTATCTTTGAGGCAATTAAGATAGCTTCATGTTTCCTTGCTATTTTTCCCACCAAGGCACAAGGGGGATTGTGGTCTGTTGCTGTGTTGTGCCCAGATTAAAGCCTAACATAGGTAAGAGATTCAAAGCTGTTAGGAGACAAAGTTGAGAGCAGGAAGATGAAAAGAGTGACCCACATGAATGATAAGTTTGTGCTAAAGTTTTTTTTCACCCACAACCAAATCTCTGACCTGCCTAGCTAGCTGGCAGTCTTGTTATTAAAGGAGCAGTTTGGCTTGAGGGCAAGACTTAAGATCCTGGGATATGTGAACCCTTTCGTAACAACTTTGGTCTTCACTGTGGGAGGTCTAAAGCCTGCTTTCCATACCCGATATCAACAAAAGAGTAGAAGCTTTATAAACAGTGGATTGTTTGCTGGTGTCATTAGTTTTAGCCTAAAGCATTGGTCCTTCCTTAGCACCTTGCCTTTGAAGATCTGGGCTGCTGTCACACACAGCATTCCCCTCACCACACAAGCTGCTGTGTCCCTGCACCAAGGAGCTGCTGCCTGTGTTTATTGTACTGTTCCTGGTGGCAGCTGAAGGGCTTCAGGCAGTGTTGCAGTCCCTGCAACCTGTGTTGCAGTCTCTACAGCCTGAGCAGGTTACTCCTTGGAGCAGTGGGCACTGCAGTGAGGCCAAGAGTTGAGCCAGCCCACAGTTGCTGTGGGAACCATTCATGGGCTGCTCTTGCTCACAAGCTCTGCTGCCTTCTGCTCTCCCTAGCCGCAATTTAGGAACTGGATTTGGAGCCACATGTCACCTCCAGCATGTGATCAAACTTGTGTCAAAACATTCTTTATGCTTAGAGCTGGAGCTCAGAACCCCCTTTCCACACACAATTTTGAAGGTTGGTTCTTGAAATAAGAAGTGTCTAAAAGGAAAAGAAAATGTTTTGGCAGCTCTATGATTCTTGGCAGTGTCTTGCTTAATTGGAGAACATGTTCAGCAGATGCCACTGAGTTAACCTCAGCAGGCTGCTGGGTGAAATTGTACTTTAAAATCCTGCTAACAGGTATACACACGTCTTCTGATAGAGTTCACAGCAACCCAATATAGCATTCCAGAAATCCATTTAACTACACTCTGATGTATTTTCTCCACCAAAATCTTTTATATGTCACTTACCTAATACCCAGCTGAAGTTTAAGACAGTTCAAGCACCTCCGCCCTTTTAAATTTGGGCCCCAGTGACAGAACTGTTCTGTTAATCCTCTTCCAGGACTCTGCAGTATATATTTTTCTTTTATACTACAACAAATAAAGCACATTTTAAGAATAAAATAAGAAAATGTTTATACTAAAATATATGTAGAAAGGGAATCCTTGCATGGTTCATAGATGGGACATTTTACTGAGTGTTTTTAAATCAGTATAGTATTTTGTCCCATCTCTGACCAAACCATATCTAGTAAAGGTGCCAAAGTAGCCAATTATAGCTTTACAATAGCTGTGTTCCTGTAAGACACTTCTTCCTTATCCGTGGACTTTTTTTCTGCACCTTCTTTCTTACTTCCTTCTTGCCCCTATTTTGACCATACAGGGTTGATATTCCTTTCAGCCCCCTCTAGCCTTTTGCACTGGGGTTCACTGCAGACACTCCAGTCTCACATCTTCCCTTTTTTCTCTTCAAACATTTCTTTTTGACTTTTCTGGACCTATGTGTATTTCTCCTGCTCTTAAAATATTAAAGTGGTGTCCTTTTAGATATAGGTTCACTAAAAGTACTGTACATTAGTTTCATTGACTATGCGCTATAAAAAGCTGTTATAAATATAGCTTTTTCCAGAAGAAGTATAAACAATCTAAGAAACTGAGATCTGTCAGATAGAAGTATAAATATCCACCTATATGAAACAGACTCAGGAAACTGTGAATTGGAGTATTTACCATGTGAGTGTTTTCATTTTGTGATTTACCAAAGCTAGATTTTGTGCGGGTTTTTTACTCAATGTGGTCTTGATAATAACTGAAGGTGTGTGTTTTTTGTCAGAAGGCGTGAATGCCACAGTGCAGCCTAGAGTGAAAATAGAAATTGTGTTCTACTTCTCATGGCACAGCCGCAGGATTTTCCATTCTCTCCAGCATGCTTCCTGCTGCTTTTCCCAGTAATTTTAACTACCAAATAAGGGCTATTCTGGGATATTTTCCTGAGCTAGTTAAGCTCAGTGATATTAAACTGTATTTTCCTTTGGTGATGTTGAATTCTTTGCCTACTCTTCTATTGCTCTTTAATATCCCCTACATACCATTCATCCTGATTGTTGCTTCATGTTTACTACAGCAGGAGTTTTTGTTCAGGAGAGGAAGGGCTCTGTAGTCAAGGGGAGTTTCAAGCTCCAGCTGGAGGATGCACATCTGAATAAGCAGCCAGCCAGAACTGGCAGCACCACAAGGCATCTCACCAAAGTGGTGTGGCTGAATGGCTTCTGGGTGCTGTGAGTACCCACCTGGCTGAAAAACTTGCATGGGGGACAGGACGTGAGTGTGTGAGGTAAAATCTGAGGTCATTCATTTCCTGCTCCAGAATAGGTGAGTGACATGAGTTCTGAGGGGGGCATTACAGCAATACATTTCTGAATGTTCCTGGTAACAGAGCTTGTATAAAATGCTCCATCCTCTAACAATGAATCAATTTCCTTCTTTCCATGATCAACATATGTATAATCCACCTCTGAACCTTGTTATTGCTGCTAAGATGTGGATTGTGTGTCTGACCGTGGCCAATTCCTGTAATTTGTAGTGCACCACTGAAGGAGCCTGTCAGGGGATGACTTGAGAAGAACAATACTATCAATAGTATTGTCTGCCACTTTTCATCACACTGAGTCAGTTCCACAGAGGATACATTTTTTCCAGTCTAGTTTTGTTTTGTTTTGTTTTTTTTCTTGGTCATATAGCAAACCCTTGATTCATTACTGAGTAATTCTGGTGTTTAAGTCCAGTGTTGCCTCTCTCCAACTAGTGAACATATAGATCTCCAGAAATGGATAAAAGTTAACTGGAAATGGTGATTGGAACAGGGAATTTGAATACAGGAAGAAAGTAAAATGTGAGTTAAAGATAAACTACTTTTTTAACATTGGTGAAGGTGGCACTTACTCAAAGTGCTTATCTTTGAAACACTAGATGGCATTTGGTGAGGCATGAATTTTGGATGTGGGCTGAAAATAGCTGGACTTAAGTCCTGGTTAAAGGACTTCATCTTAGAATCTGTATCTTAAAACTTCTGACAAGAAGTATTTCAGCTCTGCTCCAGTCAGACTGGGCTGCAGAATATTGGGATGCATTTTGTTACTTTCTGTGTTGCAGTTACCTCCAGAAGTAGGGAGGAATTCTCAGCATATAAATACTTGGCAAAGAGATTATTGCTTAAAGAAAGTTTCATGTGTCTGGATATGCTGCAAAAACCCCCTGTATTTTGAGGAAGAACAGTGTAAATACGAATCATTGCTCTCAGTGAACATCTGGAGGGCTGCCAGATGAGGTGGCTTTGGAGTCCTGCATTTGGCAGAAATGAACAGAGAGATGCTCGCTTAGTTTGCTGAGCTTTAATGGAGCTATTTTGGGACCTGGAACTCCTGCTCATCATCCACACACATCTGGGCTAAATAATTCTCTCACCAGATTATTTTCAATAAAGGCACTCTGTCTCAAATGGATTGTGGGCACTGTAGAGTAATTCTGGTTTGGATGAACAGACACCCAGCTAAGTGACTTACTGCTACATCTGTCTCTAGCCTTATGTGTATTTCTGATATCAGATCATACAATCACCCTGTGTGTGGCTAAAGAGAAGTTTGCTGTTTCTTTCCTTGTTTTCAACCCTGAACCTTCTCCCATCTGCTTGACAAAGATGAGTTGAAGTATCTGTACACTGGACACTCCATCTGGAATTCAGCCTCATTTCTCTAGACTTAGGGAAACATTACTACAATAGCAAAGGCAGCTTTAGCCTGCAGGACACTTGCTTCTGCTCTGTCATTTCTCCCCATAGTAGACACTGCAAACCCAATAAAATACCAGGTATTACCTGGGGAGCCAGGCAGCACCATAATAGGGGAGACAGAAGGATCCAGGGTTGTGCCTGCCACAGGGAGGGAGGAAGGAAGCAAATGCAGTCCATGTAGTGTAGTTATAGCTGCTGCTGTTTGACAGTGCCATCATGATGAGGGTGTCTGCTTGCACAGGATGGGGCTGTGAGGAGGAGGGAGTTGGGACAAAGCCAGTTGCAGTTCTCTGGAGTGGGGGAAAATATCTCTGGGTTTGTGTAAAGGAAGAAATGTTAAAATCCAAGCTGAGTGACACAGCTGCTGACTGGTCCTTCATGCAGGCAGAAAGAAGGTTATAAAGAGGTCAATATGCAGCTGCAGCAAAGCTTTCACACAACCTCAGCTGCAGTGCTCCTGTTGGATGCAACTGTCTCTAAAAGGAAAAAGGAAGGCCATCCTCTGACCAGGACTGACATGTATTTTTCCTGTATTTACCAACCCTACAGAGAGACAGCCATGTCTAAATCTGCAATCAAGTTCTCACCAGGCCTTGGTTTCATTGAAATGATCTGACATCCTGAAATGCCCCAATACGCAAAAATTCCCTGGGGTTTGGGACCCTTCTTGTAAATAAAGTTGTGCTCAGGACTCTTTACAGTACAGGTTCTTCAATGAGAGCATTCTTTAGCCTTGGAATGATGGTGAAGATTTTGTGGTTACTGTCACAAGGCGGGCTCTTAGCCAAATGGCACACGTGTAAATTTTGATTGGTTTTGCTCTTTGTTTTTCTAGCTCTGTGCTTATAAACCCAAGTTTCCTCTACAGAACAGCAGAAGACTCTGAGGGAAAAGGAAAATTATGACAATTTCTTCTTAGAAATCTTTTAACTTTAACTAAAAATAGCTTAATCATAAATTATGTTTTGGCAGTGTTGAATTCAGTTATTCCTACTAAAAGAGATAAGTCTCCTAAAGGAAACCTTTGGATTTTTTAAAGACTAAAACATCTGTCTTTAGCTGCTATTTCTGCTCTTGAGAGTTCACTCTGTGATTACAACAGACAAGGCAAATGAAACTTAGGGAGACAGCTGACACTAGTTGACAGTAGGGGAAAAGAGAAATAATTATCAGGGTGACTTCTGTCCCATGGACAGGCCAGAGGGACAATTATGTCCATGTATATCTTACAAGGACAAAGCAGAGAGGCAACTAGTTGCATTTATATTATGGTACCACAATTCACCACAAAGTCATCTCCATTTGTAGTGTGTGTATATATATACACACACTATTTCAAAGACAGAAGAGCTAAACTTTCTTTTAAAAAAAGACCCAAGCCAAAACAAGTGCAAAAACTTGCCTTGCTGCAGTCCTTTGCCCACAACACTGTCACCATGTTTCTCAGAATATGCCACTTTTCAGCTTTTCCATGTGTCACTTATACTGTGAACTCCTTAGAAGTTTATAGAAGTCAGCTCCTCCCCAGTACTGACAGAAATGTGGCTTGTCTCTGAAGTGATGTGGCATTTCAGATAACTTGGATTATGAGAACTGTCAGCTGTAGCACATTCACTTTCAGTGCTCAAGTCTTTCAGTTTGTGCTGTTCCCTTCCACAGAGGGACCAGGCCACTCATCTGCACAGCTCCAGCAGCACCAGGGAGACTGCCCTGGATCCTCATGGTGTGAGGCTCTGTCCCTGTCTGCTGGGAACATTTGTTAAATTACGACCAGAGTTTTGCAATACCAACTCTTCCTCACAAACCTGACACTTCTAGAGGAAGAGGGAGGGGGTTTTCCCAGGCCTTTCATGAATCTGTCATGAGGACAAATTTCTTAAAAAGAAGTAGGATTACTATAACCCATTTACAATCCTGTTAAAAGCAAAAAAGAAACTGAAATTGCACATGCAGTTCTGTTAATGAGAGGTTTGAGGTAATTTTGTTTTAATTCAATGACCATTTGACAGGAATGAAATCCACTGACTCAGATCTGTGTTTATTTAGTGTCTTTTAGATGAAATACTTTTTAAAAGCTTTCTGAGCTTTCTTTGTCATGCCACTAACATGTCACTTGAATCCCTGATAAAAACCCAATGTTGATCTAAACCGATGTTACAAGTTAAGAGTGAAATGCTAGAAAAAGGCAGCTTCTTTCCTGGAAACCCTTCATCCAAGGGCTATTTCTGCCACACAGGCTCCAAGCAGCTGCTGCACAATATGACGTGATTATCTGAAAGGCTGTACTTTGGAGTAAAAGGAGCACTATTGATTTTCATTTTGAAGAGTTACTGAAACCGAGGAGGAAAGGGAGTGGGGGGTTGTTAAGTTCAGGTAAAGTAAAACAGAGATAATGACAGCTGCATGGAAAGCAAAGCAGATGGGCAGCCAAAATGTCTGGCTGCCTTTAAAGCTGCATAATTCTGTACCAGCAAACTTCGGGGAAACAGACAGGTTTGTTTTCCAGGAAGAGATAATAATGTAGAAACCTCTTTCTTGTGGCTTTCTTTAATCACATGGAGGGATGGTGTTAAAAACCAAACATGTAGAGAGACGCTCCCTTTGAACTACAAAAGCACAAGGTATCCCAGACTCGGTTCACTAAAGGGGCACTTTACTGAAACTTACAGTCACTTCTCGTGATGAGCTGACCTCCTGTACCTCTTTTAAAAACAACTATTTTAGCAGCCTTTGCTGCTACAGTACTGTCAGGATAATTCAAGTGTGCAGAGAGCACATCACTGGAACTGACATCAACGTGCATGTGCCACATTCAATGTTTCTCTGCAAACATGTTTGAGCATATTTGACAACAGCTGTGCTAATCTGGTTAAAATACTTTTACTAGCTGAGTAGTCATTTCTCTAGAACTGTGCCTGGGAACATTTTGTTGATGTACACCATAATATCCTCTTTTGTTTGAGATTTGTAGGTCACCTCTTGCTTCTAGTGCAGATTGAGCTGTCGTTTTTTGTGAATGTGTGGGAACAAATAAATCCCTGTTGTGTATTCCCTCAGTGTTTCCTAGGACAGCTGAGTTCTCTGGTGCTGTGCATGCTGGATCTGAAGCACCTTCAAAAGTACAGGTGTGCCAAGTTCTGCTACAGACAGCAAGACAGAGGGAGACACATGATCCTGGCAAGGATCTCTGTGGCACAGAAGAGCTTTGCTAGTCAGTGAACAGTGAAAACAACTGCAACAACTCTGTTGCATTGAGTTGAGGTGAGACCATACTGTAGCAGAGCAGTTGGTTTATGGCCCCTTTTGTTCTCCCTCTAGCCCTCGTTAAATCCATGCCATGTTCTTCAGCCAGAAAAAGTAACCAAAGCACAGCACGCTCAGCACCCAGCCTTAGCCCACAATCCTGCTGCTTCCTTGAGTGGGAAGAACATCCTCCACGGAGAAACTACTGCCCTGAGGAGTTCCTCTCACAGAGCTACTCTCTTACCTCATGTATGATTCAAACACTGAGAAAGCTAAAGTTTTAAAAGAGTATTCTGCAGCAAGATGAAAGGACTTAACAGCTCCTGTGCAAGAAAATAAGCCTACTGGCCTAAAGTCTGCTCTTTCTTTTCAAGGAATTGCCAACATGCAGATTGCAACAATAATTTTCCAAATTGTAGTAACCAACCACATTTTGTGTGAAAATAATTTTGGATTCCAGTAAGTTAAAAATTACTGTTGTTTTTTCCCCTCCTTTTTTCCTTCCTCTTCCCATTTTTCCAAGAATTCAATATTGTCTTGTATGCCTTCTTTGAAGCAGTGACGATGTGTATGTACCAGTTATCCAAAGGAAGACTTGTGGTAGTCCCTGCATGTGCCTGCTCTTGGCCAAGAGACTTTGGTTCTTTGTGCACTCAGAAAAGACTCTGCTATTTCTTCCTCTTCCGAGGTCTAGACCTCCACAGATCATTGGAAACATTCCCTCCATCGCCAATAGCTTTTGGATCAGACACTCGGGCTCTTACTCAGCTGCAGCTCGCCCCTGAGGAGAGCATGGTTTGTGCAAAGTGAACATCTGACAGCCCTACCCATGCAATCACAAATTAAATCCAACCTCATGCAGAAGGTGTAACAACCCAGATAAAACTGGCTGCTTTTCCTCCAGCCCCTCAATTGCTTTTTGCACAAAATAAATTTCTTATGTTTTAGGAAGAACTCAATTTTTTTGAGATTTCTTTGAAAATCAGTTTTGTGGTCACTGTCAACTTTCTGCAGCAAATTCATTGAGAATTTTGCCTAATTTGAAATATTATTTGATTAGTCAGTGACATATTTTTTTCTCTTAGGCAGTCTTTCATTTTACTCAATAAGTATTCAGCCTTAATCACAGCTATTTGGTTTTAGTTTGGGATTGTTGGTTGGGGTTGTTTGGTTTTTTTGCTATAAAATCTAAATATAATATTTAAAATTCTAACTTACCCCTCCTGGAAAATTAAGAGATAGGGCATTTGTACTCAACTTTTTCTTCAGGATTTTCATATCTGAAAGGCACTTTCTGGGGCAGAATTAGCAAAGTCAATCACTTTGCACTTTTTTTGGATGCTACATGCCACATTATTAATAGACTCTGAATGATTTCTCTCAGCTATGGGGTATGTGCTTTCAGTTCAGCATTTTATTTCCAGTCTGATTCTGCCAAACTCAACAGCAGGTTCCTGCAATAGCTGTGCAGTGACTCTGGTGTGGAATGAGAAGTCTGTCTTTTATTGATGTTCTGCATGATGGGTTTGCCAGTTTTGTAAACAAACAGGAGCCGGCCCATCCCGGCCATGTGCTCCTGCTCTGCTTTGCACTGGTGCCCACATTTCTTGGACACTTTTTTTAAGCCATTTTTTTCTCCTTACTGTGACACGACTGGATTTTTTTTCCCCCTAAAATAACAAGTTGTCTTGGCTCTAGAAGAGTCCAGGAGTCACCATAAAGGATCCACCATAGGATTCCATTACCCTGGAGCAAGGGTGGAGAAAGACCAGGTTGAGGCAGAAGCTGCTGGGTTGTCATTGTTGCAGCTGTCTGTGACACCACACTTTTGAGTTGTTTAAAAAATGTTCTGTCTACATTATTTCTATCGTGCAAAATACACAGCCAGTAGCCTTCTAGTCTCTTTTGTCTCACAAAAAAAGACGGATAAAATTATGGAGAAAAAATTCACTTTCAGGAATGCAGAATGTGGATTTGGACTGGTTTCACTTACCAGACTTGAACAGTTTTGATTTAGAGCAACTCGAAGAAAGGTTATACTGGCTGTATAAGTCCCAAGTACTTGGACTAAATCCTTCAGGTTACCTTTAGCACTTTTAAAGGTAAAAGTAAGGTAAAGGGTGGAGACAACATAAACAGTATGGATAAGTCTGTTTTTTCGGAGCTTTTTTTAACCTGCCTACCAGTTTCAGCTTGGAGGATCAACCACTCAGTTACAGGAACAGCATGAGGGGCACTGCAATGTTTATGTGGGAAGTGGAAAGAATTATCCGCTACAGCTAGAAAGAGGAGTAGGATCTGCCATGTGTGAACAGTTAAAGGAATTACTTTACAGCTTCTTGGATGAAATGAGATCCCTTTTCACTTTCCATGACTAAATGCATTTGCCCTACCAAGTAAGGACTTCAAAGCGTAACAAATCACCATTTTAAGGAAAATTATGGAGATTTCACATAGCAACATCATAACGAGCGAACAGGCACCACTTTCCCAAACCTAACTGTTTCCATCATTACTCTCAAACAGTCCAGCAGTCTCTGCTTTGGTTCTCACTTACCTGAGTATATTCATTGGCCCAACAGGTGTCTTTGTGTGCTCACACCACACCCACCTCCTCTGTTTGGCTTTCCCCCAGCCACTGGCAGTGTATCTTTCAGCTGATAGGGGTGCCTAGGACTCCTTCTATCAGCGTGCACATGGCACAGAGATTCAAGCTTGCCAAGAAGTAGCTGGGCAGCTGTATTTAGACCACTATCAAAATTACTAATGCCTGCTGAGAGCCTGAGTTGGCTCAGAACCAGCTCCTCCTGTACTACAGAACTTCTTACTTGTGCCAGTATAGACACAGGGTGAAAAACTCTGCCTGCCTTTGTCCTTTGCTGTCATCCAGCTGCAGCAAGTCTGTGCTTGCCCCTCCCACTGGGAAGGGACAGGGCAGATTCCACAACTTGTATAACAGCAATTTTGGAAATCACACAGGAGGAGATACACAGGGAAATGTCACAATTGTTTCCTTATAGATTTTTCCAGGGGAAAAGGAGGGAAATCCTTCACTTCTACTTCCGGGTGAGGGCATGATCCCCTTCTCCTACCACTGTATCTTCCAGCTTTTTGAGGGTAAAGGAGTCAGGACAGCCACACTTGTCACTTTTTCCTATCTCTTCCTTGCTTACTTGTAGCCTGGTTGCCATGTCGGAGTTTTGCAAGGCTTCTGAAGCCAGCAGAGGTTTCTTAAGAGGGGTCCCACTCCCCAGATTGTCTGTGAGTGCAAATACTCCTTAAGCGTCATCGGTTTGAAGAGAAAACAAATGGTGGAGAAGAGAGAACGAGGTTGTGACATGATTTCCCTGTGTTGCCTCTGTAGAAAGTTCTCGCAAAGCCCTGTTTGTTCATGTAGAGCAACTGAGCCCCTTTCCACTGGGAAAGCTTTCCACTAGCTAGGTACTGATCAAAATTCCAGCTATTAGAATTATACTATATTAATGGAAATTAATACACAATTTTTTCTCTGATTCCCAGGCAAATAATTTTTCCAAGAGATTCAATAATCAGATGTGAAAGTCTTTACCCAGATATGACTATGGCTTTTAGCTATGTCCTTTGGGATTGGCAAAATAAAACAAAGGAAAGAGCAAAATCCTGAAAAGAAATCACAGTCTTACTCATATCAAGTGCTAAAAATCAGAACAGAGCCTCTAAGCATCTGAGCACTGGCAAGCTCCTGAAATATAAGAGCCACCACATTCAAGTTTATCATTGGTGAGATGACAAATGGAAGACTTATATTCTGATCGGCAAACTGATTCTCCTGAATTAGGTCATGCACTTTCTGTCTGTGCAGGAAGAATTGGCAAGGAAGCACTTCTGACTTTCTTGTACTCCTGAATTTTCTGTCAGTAGTGACATCCTGTTTCTGTTACTGTCAGAGCTATGCAGACATTTCACAGGTAGGACTGACTGGTGCAGGCCAGTCATGTCACATAACAGGTGATGTTACGTGCGGGTCACACAGTGAGTAAATCTTTGTACTGAAATCAAGACTCTTGACTAGTCCTAGGAGGGAGAACACCTGTTGTGTCAGCCTGATACATGTGTGATCCAGTTCTGCTTTTGCTGCCTCTACAATCCATAGCAAAACTTTCCCTACTTCAGCAGAGATTTATGGAAGTATTTAGTTCTTGAGGAGTTCTCCATTTCATACTTTTGGTCTTGGGAAATGGTTGTCTTAGGAGTATAGATGGGCTTGGCCTTTCACTGCATTTCCCAATCCAACATGAGAGTCCTGATGTAGTAGTTGCATTTGCCAAGATTTTTCCTTCTGTCAGCAGCCAAACAGATCTAGTGCCAGGAGTAGATTTGGTTTGGGTCCTTGTTGTCTCCCTCACAGGTGAAGGTCTGCACTCCACAAGTTTCTGTGGCAGAGGGGAAGGCACTGTGCCTTGTGAAGGCTGTGCAACAGTGGGGCATCCCTAGGGCATCTCTGGCTGAGCAGAAGAGAGGAGGGGAGGTTGCAAGCTGCTGCTTCAGTTGCTCCCTGTACCTGAGAAATCCTGTGATTTAGTCATTGCTTCAGAAATATTTCTGGATTTTATTTGTTCACTGTTAAATCCTTATTCCATCTCCTAAGCACACTCCCATGCACTTTCCAGATGCTTCATTTATTTTCCTGGACTTACTCCTAGGTTATCAGCTCCATTTCCTAAAGTGGCGGAGACAAAGGTCACAGACTGGAGTACTTCCAAAGCAGGACTAGTGTTTGCTACTCTAAGCTCCAAGTTGATCATAGTATATTTCTTTCATTTAGACTTACAGTAAAATTAGTAAAACTGATTCTGAATATTGACTAGTTCATCCTCCTCAGACCTCTTTGTATTGAACTATATAGAGCAGAAAACATGAATTGATTCATAAAGCAGAAACTGAGTTCAGTGGAAAGATGGTTGCTCCCCTCCCCCATCCAATAACATTAGAAAGAATTGTTTGATGATGATGCTCTTTCCCTCCTCAGCCCTTAATTTCCCAGAGAATCATATCTGACCAGCAAATTTGGACAGCTGGGACTGTGAGATATGTTCTTTAACTGTGGTAGTGCTGATGTAGTTATTTTACAGTAAATGTGCCATTTATTGTACATCCTGCATGGAACAGGGCATGACACTGTTTGTTCTGTTTAGATTTTTAAACATTATATCTGTTTAAAATGACATTAATAGCAAAAAGGATTACCACATGCAATTTAGCTGTTAGGAGTTACGAGGAGGAGATAATATTTATGCCAGCTTTTTCATGGCAGGTCAGTTATTTTGTTAGCACAGGCAAGAGTATATTTGTATTGTGCAACTCTTCCTAGGAACTGAACTGTGCTGGAGAACAGGAAATCATGGGAAGCCGGATGGACTTGAATTAAAAGGAAGGGATTTGTTTTCCTTGGGTTTGAATGCAACTGCCTATTGCACTAGTGATTTACTGTACAAACTTCTCATTATGCAACTAACTAAAAGAAAAACCTGCAGAAAATTAAAGTAAAAGTGAGTGGACTGTATCTATTCTTACTTTGAATTTCTTTTCTCTTAATCAGTTTTGATGTGGTGCCACATGGTCTCCACAGGTCAAGGCTCTAGATTCTCAACAAATTTTCAAGGTGCTATTTTGAAGAACTTTCTGAGCTACACTTGGCCAGAGCCATTCTAGTACAAATGTACAAATGATCATATAACCCAACAGAGAGTAGTTAAAATTCAGCCACTTCTGTATATTTTAGAACTACTGACCCCAAGCTACTTTCATAATCTGCCTGCTACATAAACACTTTATGATGCAGACTGGGGGAGTTTCATAAATACTTTGCTAATGGTTGTTTAAAAAGATGCTGCCTTATGAAGGTGCTTAAGAGGTGTCTCTTCCTTGTTTTCCTCTTCAATCACCACATTATCTTAATTGTGCCTTTAATGTGGATTAAGCTTCAATAAAAGGAACTGTATTCATTTCAGCTCAAGCACTAGAGGCTGTTAAAACTGACTTGCAGTCAGTTCAAGTTTTAAGAATTTGGACTAACAGTAGCATAAATTGTATGGAAAATAATTGGCTTCTTCAAGTCCTCAGTAAAGGCTGAGGCCTTCATTGTTGTCAGTGGAAGCTGAGCAGTTTTGGACTATGCTGGATTACATAACAGGCCAGAATCTTAGAGTCAGAAGCTCTAAATTAGGCGTAGAACTGTTCTGCACCTGGGACTCCATTTTTGTAATGGAGATTAGAGCTGGTAAGAGAACTTGTGAGAATCACCTGTATCCCCTTGCAGTTGTTATTCCCTGTGCAATTCTTTCAAAACTCAGCTCATAGTTTATCTGACTCTCTCAAATACATGACCTCCTTCCAAAATTTCACAGCCTTCCAGAATGCTTTTCTCTGGCATGCTACAGTCTTCCCATATTTCACACAGAATTTTTCTTTAGAAAGAAAAGATTTTCTTACAAGGTTACTTTTCAGCTCAGTTCTGTTGATTTCACTAGAGAGTGAATTAAGCCCCTTCAACTAGGCCCTGAAGTCCGCTGGCCCTAAGTTAAACCTGGCACTTGCTTTAAGCTGGTCCTGCAGTTGTTTTTTGTTGTTCCACCAATGGCCAACACTCAAGCTACAACATTCATGGAATTACACATGCACTCTTAAATTCACTCAAAGCCTATTTATACCAGCTTGGAATGTGTCTGTGCGTTGTGTTTAGCATTTTTATGCAATTGCCCTTGGGCTTCAGCTGGGTTTATTTCAACATTAACAGATAATAGTAGGTGTGCAGCAGAGTGTGTGCAGCAGCCAGCTCTTCCTCACCATGAATCAAGTTCATGTCTGGCAGATAACTGTAGTACTTTAAACTCCAGGGGATCAGAAGAGATTGTTCTTCCCCACTACAAATGTCACTGGCAAAACCTATCCTATCTGAGCTTCCAGGCCCAAAGTATACTTTGGGATGATGTGAAATATGCATTTTAAAATCACTGTCTTCTTAAACCTATATTGAAATTACAAAAGCAATGAGATATGTAGGAGAGCAAGGAGAAAATAAGATGGCTGAGAAAAGCGGACCTGGACTGTATAGTCCTCCCTTGACTTAGTATACAGAAATAGCCTTACCTGTACACTTCACTTTTGTCTTTTAATGCAGATTTGGAAGTCCTAAGCTAGTTCAGTATCAGTGATTGAAAATGTCATTGTGTTCACCTTGGCAATGAGGTTGATCATGGTCTCGCACATTGTGCATAAATTACACTTATTGGGAAGAAATATTACCTAGGTTTAATTAGTTCCAAAGCATAATAAAAAGACACACAATAAAAAGATACATAATAAAAAGATAAAAAGTTCAAACAGTGCAGTTCATAAGGATGTCTTCCTTGATAGACTTATTTGCTTTAAAGGCTGATATAAAATAATACTTGGATATATGAGAGAATAATCAGCAAGTATTTCTTGATACCTAGCTAGGCCTTTGTACTTCTAGTCCCTAAAGACTCTTCCTAAATACATTTGTGTATTACAGTAAGACTTCCAGGACTAGAGCATGCACTGATGAGGAAGTGAATGCATGGGGAGGTTTATAGTCTGAGTTTGTATCAAGAGACTTTTATTCTACTGTCAAAAAGATATGAAGTTTGCCATTGTTTCAGGAGGACAGCTGTAAAAGGACTAGAAAGAGAATAAGCTTTAATAAACTAAAACAAAACCCCCAAACCTCTCTTTACTGAGTACTCTATTACTGAGATGCTTGTAGTGCTGTCTAAGGGTCCAAAAAAAGATGGTACACATTCTGTTATGTGCTGTGAAAATCAGTCTAAATTATCTGTATAAAAGCTGGGGGGGAGGGGGAGATTGCAAGTAAAGTAGCATCATGTATAGAATAATTTGCTGGCAGCGTCCAAAATTAAACTCAGACTATATATAATGCAAGACTCCAGAATCACAGGGCAAGAGAAAATTTCCTTGTTTGGAGTTCAGAGTCCTAAGCCTCATTTCAGTAGCACTTCAAGCCAAGGGCTGGATTTCTGTTTTTTTCCTATTTTCTTTTCCTATCTCAAGTACTTGTGTGTCTAACTGGATCATCCTTTGTGCCTTACAGCTTCAGTAGGTCCTGCTGATTCACATTCCTTCTCACTCTCTGCTCCTAAAATAAAAGCTGACCTCCTTTATTTGCATTTAGACATCACAGAAAATCCCTCTGACCAGCAGGTACATAGCTCCTCTTCCTAAAATTCAAAGCCAGAGTAGGTTACTCTTTCAATTTTGCATATTAGAACTTACCAAGTGTTCCAGGTGTGTTCTGTACTAAGCTGGAAGTCCTCAGAACTGTGTTGTCCCTTGCACAAAGGGACATTGAAGACATTTAGTCTCACCAGTGCTTAAGACCTTTATAACTGCAACACACAAACTAGGTGAGATGTTCTTATTTAATTCCCAAGGACAAATGACACTGCAGCCTGTTGAGAAATCCCTTAACAACATCCCTAATGGCAACGTGACCTGGGCTATGACAGCTATGGCCCTAAAGACAAACAAGGTAGCTGAGAAGGTCACCCACACACCCCATGAGGTGCTTACTGTGGCTGGCTTCTCAGGCGCTTCTCAGGCTTTAGAGGAAGATGGAGGAATCACTGTCCCTGTGTGCAAACACTCATCTCTGAGCATCCTCCTAGACTCTTGTTGCCTCAGTTATCCACTCTAGAAAGGAGTGAAGTGCTTTGTTCAGCAAGGTGAGGAGCACATGCACATCCCAGTTGTTGGGAGTGCACCACAGCACTGAGTGTTCCAGCACTCTGCATGAGCCTTGGGGTGCTTTAAATAGCTCTGCCCCCTGGGCCAGTAGTGATTTCCCTGTCAGGTCAAGTGTTTCTCTCACTGCAGCCTTTTCTCCTTTTCTTTACAGACTAGAAACTCAGCAGAATCGTTGTCAGCATAGCTGACAAATTAGAAGAACAATATTGGTTGTAAATGCCATTGTACAACCTAAACCTTTGTAATGAGCATCATAGAGAGGAAAACTGTCGCTAACTCAGGTTGAACAGCAGGTCAATGGTATGTTCTGTTATCACAGCTCAGCCTGACACAGCCTCAGCTTGTTCTGTGCAGCAACAGTAATGAGAAAATTTACAGTAACCAGAAACTTGTATGAAAATCAAAATTACATTGCCAAATGTACTAGCCTGAGAATACTGGAACTGAAATTTTTTATTTAAGAAAGGCACCATCTACTTTGCATAGAATTATACAAACATGGTGTATGCTGAACACATACAGAGAGGTAGCAGGTATGTGATACTTTACAGAGTTTGGGCTACAAGAGTGTACTTGTGCTCAGGACTACTGTGCTGTTGTAATGTCTTGTCTGAAAAGCTCCTGTTGGCTGCCAGTTTTACAGATATTGACAAGAATTTTCTCCTTTTCCTACAAAAACATAATATTTTCTGCTTCTTCAAAACAAAAAGACCTGCATTTACATAAGACACTGAATTCTACACCGTACATTTTGTCTTAGGCCAGCGATGGATTTACCGTTAATCACCATAATTGTTGACTGACTGTGAGAGATTAGATAAAGAAGATTCTGTACTTGTAAAGGGAAGATCCTATCTCAAGCTGAAAAAGGCTTGAAGTACTGAAATGTAGTTTCAGTTTATTTTAAACAGAAAGCACTTGTATATAACACTCTTAAAGCTTTCATGGCTCACTTCATTTTACTTTGTATAGCTGGCCTTGCTGGGAACTAGGGAGAAATGTGGGGAAGGTTCACACAATGGCTTTCTGGCACCTAGTTGGCACGTCCTGGCAGTTATGCAACTTTCTGAAAGCTGCTGATTTTCATCTAATTCAGCTGTTTAAATTAGCTGGTGTGAACAACTTACCTGGTGAGAGCAAATGAGAATGTAAATGTGACAGAAAACAAAGTAATTTCTGAAACATTTGTCGAAGCCATTTCTGAACAAATTGTATATGTGGAACAGATGCCAGGAAAGTCCAGCAAAAAGGTTTTTTACCTGGGCAGAACTAAGAAAATAGCTACTAACCTTACTTGTTGTGTAGCAGATATATCTCCCAAATCTAGTGACAGAGATAATACCTATCCTACTTCAGTTTCATGAGTCTCCAGGATATACCAGCTCCACCTCCAGGTCTGTCTAGACTGTCTGAACAGTGATGGTAGGCAGGTCAAGAAATAACAAAATGAGACTATTACACTGAGAATTACAAAATCTGTGAGCCTTAGTCAAGTCTGTGTTGTAACATTTTGGGGACAATATTTTATGTTTGCTTCTGTTTTCAGTGCTCGGTCTGGGAACCGCTCAGTCTGGGAACCAGAAGCTGTTCAAATCCCAGAGAAGATACCTAAAATCTCAGCCTGAAAGCTCAATCTGACTCAAATTCCAGTAATAATTAGTTTCTGCTGTAGGGAAGTTGATTTGGGGAAAGTTTGGTTTGAAGGGCAGTTTCAGTTTGAAGGGCACAGGGCTGATTTGCAAACACTCAGTAGAGCTGCAAGGAATGTGGTAGGAAATTGCACACAACCTTGTGTACACACAGCATCAAAACAGAGCACTCTCTGCCTGTGAGTTTGTTGAGGCTCTACCAAGTAAGAAATCTTTGTGATGCAATCATAACTCTTGCATTTAATTAAAAAAAAAAGATACTGTTATTTAATAAAACTATCTGCAGAAAAGTCAGTCATTCCCAGGAAATTGATTTTGGTGGACCTAACATTTTACTACAGATGTTTGGACAGTATCCTCTGTATCTCTTTAGGAGCGATGACCAAATTTGCCATTCTTTTGCATAGTTGGGAGCTCCAAAGAGTAACTGAAATTAAGAGTAACTAAGATTAAAGTGACAACATTAAGGTGATCCTACTTTGCCTTGCTAAAATTATGAAGAACAGAATGAAAGAAACTGGGCAAATGGGACTTAAGGTGCAGTTAGTTATTTGCTTTATCCTGTTTGGCTGATATTCCACCTTCACAGTGTATCTGCTCCTCTCATAGCTGAAGACTATAGAGAAATTGTTCAGCTGTGCACAATCATCTGTCATTCTTGTCTTCAATAGCTACATCCAAAGCATGTCACTGAGCTGCAGACAGAGGGGAAATACTTCTGACGTGTGGGTAACTCAGCTGTCTGTCAGTCAGGACTTTCTGACTCTTTGGCATTTGCTGCTTTGCCCTACTTGAGCAGTGGTTTCTGTGGAAGAAGTTGGGCTTCTCTTTACACTTCCTGCTGGCCCATGTTTCTGTTATTCTATGGTGACACAGGGAGCAAATTGGACTAAGGTGTTGCACATTTGGCTGCTGTACTGGGAAACAGCTGTGGCTGCTGTACTGGGAAACAGCTGTACAGATACAGTGACAGGATCTGAGTTATGCACAAGTATGATAAGTTAGGGGCAATGAGAAGTGTTGGCACTTTGTGGAATGGGGATAAATTTCCTGGAAACTTATGGCCTGGGCATTTGTTAGCTTTGCACAGAAAGCCATGTATAGAGTCCAAATGAAGTCCCTGTTACACTGCCTTTGTCACAAATCAGTGCAGTCAGTGAATAAATGCATTACTCACACAGCTGTTGGCACCGTGAATGGAGGGTGGCACAGAGTCAGGGCCTGAATGCCAACGCAGCACAACAGGAAGGGGTGACCCTGGATCGGAGAAGGTTCAGGAGGTGGATGTGCTGTTCCACAGAGATTCAGTACGGGCGAGGTGATGAGTATTGATAGCCTAGATACGGGCAGCGTTGCCCTAGGGGACAGTTTTTTTTCTTCTCTGTTGAAAATAGCATCAGTGCTGACTGCAGCTGAAGCCTCACTTCTTGTAAATGACTTCAATCATAACAGAATTAGTGTGACCACAGCCTCAGCGCGGCGACGGCCCTGCTTGGCGTTCGACAAGCTCCTCCTCCTGAGCCCTCGGTAGCTCTCCACGGCTGAAATAAGCAGCTTTCTGAACTTCTACAGGTCTATTAATTGGCTCTGCTCGTTAGCAAGTCTTTTACAGCTGTTGCATTGTATGTAGTTTAACCTACTCAGAAAGTGTTTCAGTTTAAAGGGTGAGGAGGCCTCAGTCCTGCGCCCTGTGGGGTCCCAGGAGTAGGGCCGGGTCCTCAGAGCCCAGCCGGCTGCTCTGGGGGACATAGCCACGCTGCAAATGGCATTATTTTAAACTCTCCCTTCCCCACTAAGTGTAAATATTGCAGTCTCTTCAAAAGCATGGCTTTGCTGTGCTCCTGAGCATGGCTCAAATTCTCCCATAGTCCTTTAATAGATTGACTGCTTACTTCACTTTTCAGCCACAGTCAAAAGGTCAGAGGAAAGAGCTGGGTGAGGGAAAGGGACTAGAATCACCACTCTTCATGTACTGTTTAGCAGTAGGGAGTAAAATCTCTTGCATGTTTCTATTGTTTTAGGTGCAGAGTACTGTAAATTCCCTATTTGACCTTGCTGGTGCTTTATTAAAACTGAGGATGAGAGATTTAATAGCTGAAATTACTACAGAAATCTTCAGGAGATTCCTGCTGTGCCCCTTAGATGTGACATCACCCTTAAATCAGTGTACACAGGTAAGCAGACATTTTAGAGAGCCCTTCATTTGCTCTTACCGAAGGAAAGTCAGAGTGATATTGTGAACGCACATCCTGTGGTTAGGATTTCCTTATTGCATTGGAGCAACCCACATATACCTACTAGAAGGAGAATCTGCCTGGCCACTATATTGTATGCTGGCGAGAGAAAGAGAGAAGGAAAGGGAAAAAAATAAAGCATGTAAAGATAATGTAATTTAAAAATACAAGTCAGCTTTGTCTCCTCTTAAGAGACATTTTATACAATTCTGACCTTCTTGTCCTTATTTATAGTTTTGGTTGTATATATTTTTTCTGAGATATCTCATATTTGCATTTCATAGTAAAGACAAAATGGAGGTATTTAGGCACGTCATGTGGGAAGATATGGCTTATTTCTGCTAAACTTACTCTAAAGCAATAGAAGAGAGAAAGAAAACAGGTTTGTTTCTAATAGGAAGAAAATGAAATTGACTCAATCCTTATGCTTTTCATTCCACACCTCTCAATGGGAAGCCCCTTATTCTGTATCTAGGTCTAGTTTTGCTTTGTTATCTCAGAGGTAGCAGAGAACCTTCTAAGTTACATTGTGCTTGTTCTACCAGTAATGCTGTCATGTGGGCACTCTTTTGTACAGCAGGGCAAGAACCCATTAGTTTGGAGCCTGAAGGGTTAAAAGAGTGTGGAGCTGGGAAAAGAGTATGGGAAAGAGATAACAATCTCTGCTGACAGCAAACCAGTCTGGCAGCCTTCACCCTACAAAGACTTTTCTTCCAATTTAACAATGCTATTCACATTGAGGCAGTAGCTTTGCTCCAGTCTCCTATCTGCTGCATAGCACAGCATTCATTACTTCCCAAATTTATATCCTTGAAGCTGCTGTGGGAAAATGCATCATTTGACAACTAATTCCAGCTTCAGAATTAAGCAGAAATGCTTTCTGCTGTTCTAGGACTGATCCAAAGAACATTTTTAAGGAAGCAACACACCAGAAACTCACATGATACTGCCTGTGTGTGTTCTTTTTCCCTTTTTTCATCATGTCCAGTCCACTCAGTGATCCTTAGTCATGTCTGAGGAGGAAACCTATTTTTTCCCAAGAAACATCAATGAAGAGCTGATTTGGTGAATATTAACCAAATGACTCAGTAAGGATCACTATAGAACATACACTCATTGTCTCCTAAAAGTGGCTTTATCTTTAAAAGGAATGTGAATTACAGTAGGGGGAGAGACATTTTATCTCCCAACAGCTTGCAGTTCCTGTAAGCACTGTAGATCTGGGCTGATAGAGTACATTTCTGTGAAAGACTCTGTGTCTTCTTTGAAGTGATTTGGTTCAGCTGGTTTTCTAAGTCAGCTTTTCATGGATTTCAGGAAATGCTTGGGGGAGAGGAGAATCACTTTCTCCTAATGCAGGTGACACTTTGCCAACTCGGGCATCTCAAGTCATTCACAGCTGCAGTTTCTGGGGGCACTGTTTTTCTATTTCATGAGCAGATGGAAACAGAACAGTCTAATGTAGTTTAACTTTCTTTGAATGCAGTTTAGCCACTAGAAATTACAGATGCAAATGCAGAGGCTTATGTTCTCTGGATCCTGTAATGGAGCTAAGTGATAGATTCTTTTAACGTGTCAAATCTCTGCTCTGTAGATCAGGAGAAATTTCAGATGAGAAACATCTTTTTTAGGTCTAAGGATGTCTGCACCTTTGCCATTTGTGTATGGAAATTTTCAAAGAGAACTAAGTTATCCTTTCCCCAGTGCACCACGATGATACAGCATTCACAGACTTTTAAATAAGTGTGTGAAGAGCATTTCTGGACAGTTTTATTTTTCCCCACGAAGGTTCATGGGGTTTGGTTATGTCAGACAGCAACCTCTTCTAGCTAAGGGCTTTTCACCTTTCAACAGAAATAAGGCAAGACAGTGTTGGTGCAGTTTGCTCAGCCAAGGGTTTGATTTACTGTCAAAAACTATGCACCACTGCAGTCTTAATACATTTGTCCCTGCTCTTATGGATTTAGGAGAGATGGATTCCTGGGCAGATTCACCCTGGGTATATTTTCTACTTGCTTGGCCTTTTTTTGTTGTAGGCTTTTGCAGGCAGGAATCCTCTACCTGCTGGACTAGCACTAAGACAGACTAATTTGGGAGGGCAAAGAAGCAGGACCACGTGGAGACCTGTCTGCACTTACACACTCAATTAAGCAGTTAGTCTGCCAACAGGATAGCTGCCAGAGCCTTTAAAACTAAAACCAGAGATGCTGCTTTTTTTAAAAACTGTGACAATAAAGTTTATTATGTTAATACCATTAAAAATATTATAAAATAGTAAAATATTCTGCTTGGCAGAAAAATTATGCCAGGGTTTTAAAACCCCAGGTTTGTGCAAACAGTTTGTGTAAACATACGAAGTCAAGTGTTCAGGTTCCATCGCAAAATACAGTAAATTGCTACAAAAATAAGTTTGCTCACTGTCAAACATATTTAAAAACCCAGGAAGCTGGATTTCATTACACATGTCTAATGTGCCCCTATACAGTTAATGCTGCACTTATATTTGAAATGGGAAGGATTTCAGATAGTCCTTTAAAACAGGATTCAGTGGGATCTGGTTTAAGTTCTCTCTTCCAAAACTCTTCACGATGCTTTTCCGGCAGAGCTCTTGCAGTGGCTGCACGCGGACCTTGCGAAGGGGGGTAATCAGTACCTTCCTCGGAGAGCTTAGGTAATGTTCCAGCAGCTTAAAAAGACAGTCAAAAGTCTCTTTGCTGCCATCCAGGCTGAAACGCCCGGTCTGAAAGTTAATCCGTATACTGGTGGGTCCAGTTGCAGTCTTAACACTGATGGCAAAGAAGCAATTCTTTTGTGTGCTGTCCCTGATGAGGAAGGTGCCCTCAGGCTCAGACTTCAGCTTCTCATGGGCAGCGCTGACAGTCAGAGGCCCCCAGTAGAAGCCACAGGCATCCAGCAGGCTGCTGGCTCGGGTGATGCTACTGAAATCCGCTTGGGAGCGAAAGGTTCGGAAGTGTGTGGTGCCCTGTGCCTGCACAGTGCCGGGCCGGCCGGGGCCCTGGAAGCCTCGTGCCTGTGAGCGATCCCGTGCCGGAGGGTCAAGAAGCCGTCTTGGGTCTGCTCCAAGTGCATTATCGGCTGACACCTTGCTGTGCACTACCATCCTACAGCCGAGAGCAGCGGATGCGGTCTTCCATAGCGTCAGCGGCTACGGCAGGGCGGCCTTCCAGCAGCTACTCTGAAATGCCAAGGAAAGAAACCATGTGAGATCGATCCTCAGGGACAGGCGGCTGCAATCGCTGAATGACCAGCTCTTCCATTGATACACCTCCTACCCATTATAAAATAATAAAATATTAATTTTCCAGTTTACACCAGGCAAACAACTGCTCTCTTTTGGACAAAATTAGCAGCCTATCACTACAGCAAACTCCAAAGCTCCAAAAATATTTAGCAAGGATCATGTACAGCTACAGAAGATAATACAGTTTCCCTGCTACGAGCCCTTTCAGGGTTTTACAATTGAATTACCAATTTTTCTGCCTTCCCAACTACGATGTCTGAACTCAGCACACAATGCCATTATTTGGTGCATGCATTGTGTGAAAAAGAGAAAATGAGTGATGGCTATGTTCCCAGATAATTGGGGAAGAGAGTGAGGTGAGGTGCCATTGTAGGACTGAAGTGTAACTTCAGGGGCAGCCTGTAACATGGTTACTTTACACAGTAACCCTAAAATTTCTTTCCTCTCTCCTGTTAACCTGAGGCTCAGCCATAAAAGGCAATTTCCATTCCCCCAAGTTCCCCTTGGGGACAGCTATGCTACAACCTACTAGCTTATACAAATCAACCTCTGTGAACCCTTAAAGCATTACTCCGCAGTCTCTCTCTCTTTTTTGTATCACGTGCACTTTAAGTAGCCCAATCTAAATTGCTTCCTATTGATATGTCTTTCAACATAAGGGACTAAATTCATCCCTCGTGTTACTTCAAAGGAATTAGCAGGGCTGGACCAGGAATGAGTTTGGCCTGAAATGTCTGCCTCTGACAGTGTGGTTCAATACATCTCCGCTGGCTGCCTTGACCTTACTGGCAAGCATAGATTTTAGGATTTATCCCTATAGTCAGACATAGATCTGCAGCAGCAGCTTGTTGAGAAACCTTGAAGGATTCTCAGAAATGAATCCCTCAGCCGTCTCACAGTTCAGGGTAACATGCTAATGAGGATTTCAAAGAAAGCATGCCGCTGGATTCCTGTCTGTGCTAATTTAACAACTTAATGTTTGGTTTAATTTAGGTCATATTACCTCCTCAAGCACCTACGAGGGTTATAAAATTCTTAAGCTGGCAAGTAACAGGCTGAAAGTAGCATTGGGCTTGCTTTGCACAGCAGAAGGAAACTGATGCCAGTTTTTCCAATTACTGGGCCAGGATTATCGCTCCGTATTTAAGTTAAAAATTCAGTTTCAGGGCACCCTGGGGAGAAATAAGCACAAAGCCCGAGATCTAAAAATGAAAGGGCTCGCTAGCAGAAGCCGTAGGGAGCCAAGCGAGGGCCAAGCAGTGCCTTTTCAAAGTGCACAGAGCAAACAGGGGACACGCCAGTCTTCGGAGCCCGCAAGCCAGGGCAGGGATCTGGGACAAGGGTGCCACGACTGCGGCGGAGCGGAGCCTTCTGCGGGGCCCGGGTGGTCCCGGCAGCAGCGCGGCACTGCGGGGCCGGGGCTGCCCCGGCTCCCACCGCCGGCGCGGGGCCCTGCAAACCCTGCTGCGTGCTCCCTTTAGCGCTTGTCCCACTATTTCACACCGGGCACGGCAGGTCTGTCCCCCCAAAAACGGAGGGGAAAATGTATCATTAAAAAAAAATTAAAAATTAAGGGGCAAAATCTCCCGAAGCCACCACGCTCTTTAACATCTGGCAGGGCTCCTCCGAAATCTGAGCTCATCTTTCTCCGGCGCCCGAGCCCTCTCGGTGCACGTCGCGGTTGGCACGGACCCCACGGGGCAGAGACCCTCCCTTACCTCGGGGTGCCGCGGGTGGGGGCCGTCCCCGGAGCGCAGCACACGCTGCCAGTCCCAATCCTAGTCCTGGTCCTGGCCCCGGCGGCCGGCCGAGCATCCTCCGG
>JBBMKD010000040.1:6357938-6396547 GCA_037834095.1 Argya squamiceps
GGGCCGGGGTTCGGGGCCGGGCACGGCGCTGTCCCTGCGGGTCCCCTTGGGCACCGCCGCGGGGACGGGGCGGAAAGGCCGCGGTGCCCGCCCGGTTTCAGGGTTCGCCCACTGAGGCTTTGTGGTTTTTTAAAAGGTCCTTCTCCGAAAGCTGCCGTCACCTGGACGCGTAATTCGGAGTGAAAACACTCACCCGCCGGCTGCTGTCATCGGGAGGGAATCAAGCATTGGTTCTCGCTCAAAAACACTCGGTGTGAGGTGGGGATGGGGCGGGTGCTGGAGATGACGGGGCAGTCCCCGTCCCTGGAGAAGAGGGGCAGGGACAGACCGGACCCTCAGTGCCGTGGTCTGGCTGACACGGAGGTGTCGGGCCATAGGCTGGGCTCGATGATCATCTCCGAGGTCTCTGCCAACCTAATTGATTCGGTGGTTCTGTAATTAGCCCCGGAGTTTGATAGCAGATTGCGCGGCTGCCTAAGAGGCTTATTTGAAATAATAACGCTAGTCAGGAGCGCAGAGCTTGCCCGCGGGCCGTGGGTGTGGGATAAACTGCTGAGGGATATGTGATAACGGCACTGATAGCTGTTATCTCCAGCTGTCCTAATATAATTGAATTTACCCTCAAGAGATACATCGTGGTCATACAACAGCTGCAAACTGATTAGATTTAGAGCTACTGACAAGGGCAAATCCTGTTTTCTATCTTTATGCTCAAACTAGCTCTGCTTAAAATTAAAAAAAAAAAAAAGATGGCTAACTAAATTCTGGAACACGGCAGGGAGAGGAGAAATGCCACAGAAAACCTACATCTGACAGGCAAAGGCACCATGGCATCTTCCTGAGGAGTGCACTTACATCATCTACTTTCTTCATCCTCCTAGATCTGTATTCTTAATAAAGGAAGCACCAGGATTTTGTTTAGTGTCCCATCCTTCTGAAATACCCTTCCATTCCTAGAAGATTTTGTATCCCATGATCTCGTGGATCACACCTATCAACTTTTACATGATTACAAAATAGCTGGACTTCACTAAAATTGTTGCTGTCTTTCACAGGGATTTTACAGTTGTGTTGCCTCATATCTGCATGAGGCAAAACAATTCATAGATGAATCTCTGCCCTTTCTGGCTTGAATTAAAAGTGAAACTTGAACACGGTCAGCTTTCTGTGGGGATAAAGTACATCTTGGTTTAGCATTTTTCTGGTGAAAGCAGAAATAAACAATATGAAATGAATAGTTTTATCACCAATTCAGTCAAGGGTAAATTGGCCCAAAAGCTGTAATGAGAAAACAATACCTATGGTTAGGGAAAAGGGTAAGTGAAAATATATGTGCATTGAAACTGAAAAGTCTAAAATGACTGATTTTCTGTCACTCAGAGGCAATTCTTGATAATCACAATGGTGATTTGTTCAGACATTTCCAATCTGGGAAAGTGTTTGTCCAATTTGAAGCACACAGAGTTTGTTTGCACTTGAAGGGGAAAAAAATCAAAGTTCTAGCCCAATTTTCTGAAATTGAAGTGGGCAGATAGATCAGGAGCTTCACAGCTGTGTTCTGTTGATTTGTAGCCATGTTATAAAAAATTACTCCTGCCCTTTCTAACCCAAGTTAAAACTAAGCCTTGATTTTTCAAGCATTTTGGAGTATTTGGCATGTGAATGAACACCTCTGACTTCAGGGAGCCTGTTCTGTCTGAGCCACAAGCTGCCTTCTCAGCTGTGGCCTCAGACACATGAATGCCTTCCACCAGGATTAAACACTCACCCTTGGGGGAAAAACATGCCAAGTTATGCCATCAGCACCTCTGACAGCCATCCCTACAAACTCATCTGATCTCTTCCTCTTTTCAGAGTGAAACAAGGGGAGAGGAGATTCCTGCTCCATTCATAATTACAGTAGTAAGCATACCTGTAGTACTTACATTTTGAATGGATTTTCTGCATGTTGATTCATCTACTAATTACATTTAGTAATTATTAAAAAACCCTAATCCTTTCCCCTCCCTGCTATGCCACCATTCTGCTCTTTAAAAAGAGAGGGAAAAAAAGATACATTTTGCCAAGTGAGTCAAAAATAAATGTGTTGTTCAAGTTTGCAATATGTTTTGGCTGCAGCAGTGTGTGAGGGCACATTTGGTTCCTGAGTCAGATGATGAAGGACGGGGCTTTCATAACACGGGACCTGTCTGTGCCACTTCACATCAACAGCTTCTTCCTCTCTTATTAAGTAGGAGGAATATGAATTGCCAGCAACCCAAATGTGGCAGCCACCTGTGGTTTTGGCATTGCCTCCTGAGAATTGATGAGTCTGAGTGGTGTAGTTGTGAGAAAAACACAATCTTCCCATTCATGAGAAACTTTTGAGTGCTGACGGTGGCGTGGGTCATGCTGGGGGTTGTTCACATGTTCCCTCGTTGGGCGATGCCTGAGGGCAGCCAGCACCAGCACAGGCATTTGGGGATCTTGTCACTCAGCCTTGCTTCCTGCTGCCTCAGCTCTCCAGTGACTGCTTAACACAGATGTTTTCCTTAGTGACCCATCTGTCCTTTTCTACCCAAGTTGAAAGTTGGATAATTTTTGAGTGACAGATTTTTATCTATTTTTCAGTACCTGAAGGGAGCCTACAACAGAAATGGAGAGGGGCACTTCACAAGGACCTGGAGTGACAGGACAAGGGGGGATGGCTTCAAACTGAAAGAGAATAGGTTAGATTAGATATAGTCAAGAAATTCTTCTCTGTGAGGATGGGGAGGCCTTGGCATAGGGAAGCCATGGCTGCTCCATCCCTGGAAGTGTCCAAGGCCAGGCTGGACAGGGCTTGGAGCAACCTGGGATGGTGGAGGATGTCCCTAGGCATGGACGGGCAGTGGAACTGGATGGGCTTTAAGCTCCTTTCCAACCTAAACCATTCTATGATTTTACGGTTTGAAGAAAGAATAGCCAATCCAACAGGAGCTTCATATTACCTGAATCATACCTTTGCAACTCTATGACCCCCCATATCTCACAAAGCCTCACTACAGGAATAAAGAGGAATAGCTGCTTTTTTATGAGGATCCTCAAACTTTCCCTCAGCCCCATGTTTCTAAACTGGTCAGTCATCCGAAGCTGCTGCCAAAAGGTGCCAGAGAGGCAACTCAGAAACATCCCTGTCACATAAACTTCTATTTTACAGAGAATTTGTCTATTTGGGGGATGAGGGCAAGAGTAATTACAGCATTTGAATGAGGAACTTAAAGTTTCCTGTGTAGTATGGGACAAAAATAGGTTCTTCTAAAGTGTGATTCAAAGGAACTAATTTTAGGTCCCTAAAATAAGGCTGTCTAAATACTCCATGACATGTTTCAAGTTGGATGGGGAGGCGGGTTCAGTGTCACCTACTGCACATACGCTGAATATTGTTCTTTTTCTGCAATGCCTGTTTGGATCTGTGTGTTCTAATGTAAGTGGAACATTTCTATTGAGCAGAAATAAGAAGCCCTTGTGAAGAGGTTAAAGTGTTACTATGGGCACCTGTGTAATATTTAAAACTCTATTACGTAGACAAGGCTGACCAAATAGGTGCAGCATTGTTATCCTTCACTTTACATCCCAGTGGTTCTTTTTATGAGAGTTGAATCCATCCTCAATTATATCCATTCACAAGATATTGTTTGGCCTGTGCTCTTTTCCAGCTGAACTTAGTGTGTTGCTGTGCTCACAATGGACAGTCTTTGTTTGTACAAGAACAGGACCTCAATTCTCCTTGGTGAAATAAATTAATTTATAGCAAATGTTGTTTTTCCTCTCCACTCCCTGGATTTGTTCTTTTTTAGTGCCTTATTGCCTAAGATTTAGAAAGCATAATTGTCCCAAATCCACAGCAGAGATTCTGCCTGTGACAGGCTGTTTCCTCTACATGTCTGAAACTCTCAAAGATATCCCTGGAAACTATTGTGCCTGCGGGGAGAAAAAGCAGTAGACTTGAGCCTCTTTGTTAGAAGTTCTTTCCAAATTACTCACAGCTATTTGAAATAGATAATAATTCCTTGGACATGACAGAAATGTAGCCAACTTTGGGGAAAGAGACATCAGGGTTATTTTTTGTTCCTCTTGAGCCATTGAGATGGATTTTTCTGTCTCACCCTCTTGCCAAACAGAAACCAGTCCCAGAGAAGCATGTGATGACAGTGAACTCGCAAAGATCATTCCTAGGAATTCTGCTGTTCTAGGAAATCAAGGAAACAGAGTCCCTTGGCAGCCTGCAATCACTCACATACAAACTGCTGATTATAGACTTGGGTGTCTCATGCAGCTGCCCTGTGTTTGCCAGAGAGGATTGTGACACACCTTACCCCAAATGCATGGGTAGCTGGTCATATTTATTGTTTTTAAGTGGCAAATGCATCTGTTACAGCTTCATCTGCAGTTCTCTGGTTTGTCTATTCCTTGTCAAGATGAAAAATTGGCAATGTCTATTTAAAAATAAAATTAAAAAAAAACAAGGTCTGCTTTCCCAACCCAGGATAAATCAAATAACAACCAAAAATCTTTTCTCAGGTTTTCAGTCTTGTTTCAATCAGCATTCAGCACAAATAATTTTTTTATCATGGCCATAGCTCAAGTAGTTGTTCAGGCTTTAATTCTGTGGGTGGATTGTGTGTTCACTGTTTGGACATGTGGATCAGAAGTATTTAAATATTTATGAATTCTGGAGGAGAAGCAGGCTCACCTAAATATTCCCTTAAGCAACCCAATCCTTTCTCTCCTGCTAAAGAATTATCTATCCTTTGCTCCTGGCTGAGTGGTTTTGTGCATGGAATTTGCGTGTGAGACTTTTTGGCACGTTTCCAAAGCAGCAGCTTCTCTCATGGCGTGTTAGGGAGACACCCAGAAGATTAACAAACCTTTGGGAGGATCACAGGGAGCAAACTCGGTGCTCTCTGGTGTTCATTTGGTCTAACCTGGCATGTTGTTTATGTCTGTGCCCTGGTAACGTGGGGATAATAAGTGTAATTATGTCAGGGGCATGATTATGGTAGTGCTGGGCCTGCTGACTAACACCAGGATTGAAGGAATTGTAAATTGGTTTTTTATTGTCCCAGGTATCCCATTAAGAAGAGTTCAAGGTGAAACAATGACTGTACATTAACACTTCCTTACAACCTTGGAAATATAACTGTCAGCAAGGCGGTTTAGGATAGAAGGAATGTTCCAATTAAAGAGCACAGGAGGCCTGCAAATTCAGGGATATCCCAGGGAGAGGAAAAGTTGCTTTTGCCACATTTGTGTGTTGTTACTGCAAGGCCAAGCCCAGTGGAAAACTGAGCCTTGCTTAGTACAAAGGCAGCAACTGCTCTTCTGCTGGGCAAAGCACCGAGAACTGGGTGAAATAGCTCAGGGGGTTGAGAATATTCAAGTGAGAAACAGAATCTATCTTGAACAAAAAGAGCAGAAAAAAGACAGCTTGTAATCTCCAGAGAGGGCTCTGCAGGACAATCTGGTGGGCGTTCACTGTGGCTGTGATGCCACTATCTACAACCCCCGTGTGTTTTCTTTTTCAGTAGCATGCAATGGATGGATACAGAACCTGATTCATGCTTTCTTGGCTTTGCCAAATGCCTGCTCAAATCCTGTAGCCATGCTCTGAATTAATCTGCTTACCCAAAGGCATTGCTGGAAAAATGGTTGTCCTTGGAGATTCCAGCCCTCTTTGCCTGGGAAAGATGGAGCCATCAGCATCTGGAGTGGTATTAGCAGGAGGCTTGACAGGCTCTGAAATTAGAAGAAACAGTGCCAGAATCACTCTGGTTACCCCTAAATATCCCCACAAAATTAGCACCTCTGAAAAGCAGGGAGTTTTGACATGGGAAGTCGGGAGCAAAACTAATTTGAGGTGGTGTCAGGGGTGCCAGAGGTGTTACCAAGGTCAAAGCACCCAAGAGCTGCATGTGCACAGCACCTCCATCACAGCAGCTGCAGCACTCTGAGTGCAGCCACAGCCAGCCCTGCCAGCCAGGGCCAGCAGCCCAGGGCATCTGACCCGATCCTGTGCTGCACAGAGCAAGGGGTGGCATCCACCAGCTCTCCAGGGGCTTTTCAGGGAGCAGCTGCTACCATCCAAGTTACTTTGTAGAGTATCTCCTTCAGGTGCCCTCACTGTGATTTTTTTGAAGTTGGGTATTCATTTAGGTAGTCTATTTTCTCACTAGATTCCCAGACTCTGTGCCTTTTTCTCTCTGTAGCCCCTGCAAAGGTTTATTTTTTCCAGGAAAGCCTTCAGTTTCTTTCAGACTGGCCTCAGTCTTTGCTGCGGAAATGTGCAAGAACTTTTTCCTGTGACAAGACTAAAACTCAGAACTAGATTAAGAACTGGGCGTGCATGCAATCTTACTTCCCCCCTGCATACTCTCCATTTTCTTAGTTCACAGGCAGACATCCTGAGTCACAGACTATTTTGTTCTGTTTAATTGTGCTAAATGGGTTTTTCATCCCCTCATTCTTTTGCTTTTTAAGCTCATTAATTTCTGGCATGATGTTCTGCAGCAGTAATTTCTGATTCATGCACAGTGTGAAAAGTTGTTCCCTTTTGATTGCTGTTAACTTTTTATCTGGGAATTTTTTAGTGCCGAGTTCTTCCATGTGAGAAGTAACAAGGCCTCTTTGCCATCTATGATTGTACAGACCTGTGTGGTCTACAAAAATCCTGCTGATTCTTTCTTGTTTTATCAGAACCACTAAAGTTTCTGGTAGTTTGGATGGGGAAGGTGCCATCAAGTTATAAACACGGATGAAAGTTTGGGACTGACAGCATGCCTCCTTTCAAAGGCAAGAGAGCATCTTTCTTCACCCAGATGCTGACTTTCACCAAATTTGTCACAAGTAAATGTCCTTGAATCATACTTTTGATGACAGCTGGCCACATGTTCAAACTTGGAGAATGAAATCCAGAAGTTATCCAATTCCAAGTAGTGAAGCAGTAATCAGCTTGGTGAGACTTTTTCTGATGGCACAGGCTGCACTAATACAGGGCAAGATTCTGAAATACTCACTATTTTCTCTTTGTTGCTTTTGAGAAGAAACAAAGGTCTAATACAACTAAGGAGAATGAATTAAATAGTTTCACTGAGCTGCAAAATGTAATGCTGTCAACCCACCTCCCCAAGAAACCAACCCACGCCCTTTTGTGTGTTCTTAGATCTTTTGTAGAGCCCTGAATCCTCCCTAAATTTGGCAGAATTGTTCTGGCAGCCGTGGGAAGGATGATGCTGAAATTTTTCTGTTTCAATGGGAACAAAAACTTACAGCCTTAAATGACCACATTTCCTCCTCAGAACGTGCAATAGGAGAAAACATAACAGTAGAATCTCAATGTTTTCCTCAAATGTTAATGAATTTCCTGTGAATGGATATTTCATAAATCAAATGTTGGATCAATCTGCTTTCCTATCAAAACAATTTTAAATGTAGGCGTTATAGTAGGTGGGTTTGTGTTTGGATTTAGTCATCAAGCCAAGACTGACTTGAGCCTTCATGCCAGCAGAGGACTGACAGACTTAACCCCAAATTCCTGTGCTTTGGTACTGAATAGTTTATCCATCATATTTTTGTTTGAGATTTTTTTTTTTGCCATAGGACACATCAGTTCATATGTTCATGTTTTAATTCCCAGCATTTTGTACTTGAAAAGAACTTTGCAGTGATGATGCAAATTTCCAAGGCTGATTTCCTCATAACAAGTATTTATATTTACCCAGTGGTTTAGTTCCTTATTATCATTTTAGACTAAAACTCCACTACTACCAACTACAACCAGGAATGATTTACCTGAAAAATCTTTCTTTTTTTTAATGTCTTTTTTAAAGTATTTTTTAGTGAAAATACTTTTAAAAGCTTTATTTAGACTGAAAATTTTGGAACATTGTTTTCATGTGGTTTAATTGGTGGAGGTTTATTGCTTTATTACCCACCTTAAAAAATAAAAGTTCTTTTTAGAGAAACAGTCAATAGGTCTTCATGCCTTGCAGAATCAGACTATGACACAAAAATAAAAAATAACAATATAGTCTAGCCAGGGGAAAATAACAGGCTCACAATTTTGTATGTATCACTTGTGTTACCTTATGCAAGCAGTCCGGGATTTTGGAGCACGAGGGATAAATTTAGGTCTCATCCACAGAAAGTTTGGCTGCACTCCTGAAATCTGATCTGTGTGGGTGTGACTCATACCCTGCACAACACTCCCCTTGCTCAGGGGCTGCTGCACAGGTGGGGGGTCCTTCCCACACAGATCACATCCCTGGATTTGGATTCTGGAATATAAATGGATCAGAAGACAAGTGTTGTAACCAGGTCACCTCCCTGTGCTATGGGCACACTGTGGATTCAGCTATAAAGTCATTGACCACTCAACTGCCACAATAAAGCTCTCAAAGAATCCCCCTTCGTGCCCATCTTGCCCTTTAGACTTCCAAATATAATCTGTAGTGCTAAAAAGAAGAAAGTTCCTGATAGCTAGTAAAGAGGAAAAACTGGGAGATTAAGCCCTATATATCTATATATAGATATTATATATAGATATTAAATATAGATAATATATCTATATTTAGATATTATGTAAATAAGAACTGCAAAAAAGACCCTCGTACAGCTTTGAAGTAAAAGTAGCAATCACATTAATTTTCATTTAGAAATGAGGAGTAAATGCCAATTTAGAAAAAAAACCCCTATTATATGGGAATGAGGAAAAGAGGAAGACTAGTGAAAAAGGCTAGAAATTCATAATTTTGCCTGAAGAAGAAAACATAAAGGAATAGCAGTGTATTATCTTAAAGGATAGAAAAAAATCTTTTACAGAAAATAAGGGGAAAAATGCTGGAAAGGTCAAACTAAGCTTACATGGCTTCCAGTCTTCTTCCCTGCTACTCCATGCTCCCTAGGTAACAGCAATAACCTGGCAACAGAAGCAGTACCTTTATTATTAATTTATCTGGAGCCTTTAGTGTCCTTTGGGAAACACTCATCAAAATCATCTGGGGACAGTTTGCAAGTGAATCAGGTCTAGAGTTTGGTTCAGGTAAACAGAGCTGCACAGCTAAAGATACATCAAGAAACTTTTGTGATAAAAAAGTAGCAGGAGAGAGAAATGCAATCACAGCAGGTTTGAGGAGGAACCAGGTTACCTAAAAACAGAGCAGAAAAATAGCAGTGTTGTTACAAAGTGAAGGATGAATCAATAGAGCAAGGGGAGAGGTTATTGCCTGGTGGGGATCCATGGGAATGCCAAAGGCAGTCATTTTGGGAGTGGGAAACACCAAGTGTGCACAGTGCTGTGGGGTGACAGTCACACACAGAGATGGCAGGGGTAGTGAGTAATGAAAGAACCAGAAAGCTGGTTTTCCAGCTATCTTGTGCCAGAGATGAAAAAACAGCCTAAATTAGGAACCTACAGCTTTCAAATGACCAACCCAAAAGCTTACTAATTGAGATGCTCTAATCAAATTGCTCTTTATTGGTAGTGGCAGAGTCAAGGGCACCAACAGGTCTGACCAGCCTCACCTGGGACCCACCACACCCCCTCTGCTCTTTGGTGCAGGAGCTCTACTTAAGCTGAGGGCTGGGCAGGGCTCCTGCCTTTAAATCAAGGGTGTGTTCAGTCCTGGTTTTACCTCTGTGTTATAGCAGTGGTTCCAGCCCAGTTTCCTGCTCCTGGAGGGCCTCTGCTGGCTCTGCCTGCCCAGACACTGGGGACTGTTGTCACTGATGTGCCAAGGTTGCTCCTTGCAAAGCCTTGTCTGTGCTGTTCTTGGCGTTTGGCTGCAAGGGCACTATTGTGGGTTTTGTTTGCCAGTAATAATAATCTTTACTATGCCCTTTTTCATGCCACAGCCAAAAGCCAGTGTTGTTGGAAAGTTTTACTGTGCTTGGAATGAATACTGGGAGTGTTTAAAAGCTTTTTGCCCAGATGAGGGGCAGAGGACCTGGTGGTGAAACGTGTTATTGTTATTTTTATAACTGGCTGTAGCTCTGGAATTGCAGCCAACAGGTTCTCCTTAGTCCAATGCCACCACCCTGGAATAAACAGCTGGAAGTGGGAGGGAAATTCAGAACCCTGTGCAGGCTGCCTGCATTTCTTGGTGGTGTGTGCTAAAGCTCTCATGCTAATTGGTGTGTCAGAGTAACCTTTGGTTTCTAATATTGATTACTTAGGCAGGAAAATATTAAATGTTTCACAGTATCATCTTCTGCAGTTTTCTGCTACTTGTCATGAAATAAGGAGAAAGTTGGACTTGTCCAAGGAAGGATGGGCAAGATGTTATGACAAATAAATGAAATGTCAAAGACTGTAGTGATAAAAAACATTGTTGTTGCCAGTGTTGGGATCTGTAGGTAGCAAAGTGTCCTCAGCACCAGGATAAGCTCTGCTTTGAAGGCTTGTGTGGCTTTCTAGTGCAATAAACTGCTACTTTAAATCATTTTTTTACTGGTCTTGCTCTTCACTGCTGCCAGATGGCAGCAAATTACCAAAAATTTTCTATGTTCTGCTCCTCTTTCTGTGGAATCCTCCTCTTTCAAAACAAAATGGTGCTGATTCCACATGAGAAAAATGTATGACCTCTGTGAAAGGCAAAGATTTGATTTAATGTGCTATATAGGTAAAGTAAATGAAATTTTGTCCATTATGTTCCTATTCCCTGTCATACTGGAAGCTTTTTGTTTCTATGTGAATATTTGTGTTCTGTGCTGAATTGAGTGGTTGTTTCTCTAGTTAACTCGTGCATCTGGGAAAAGTAATTTTGTTATTTTCCTAGGACTTTATTTTGAACCTCCTCTAGCCTTGAGGTTCCAAACCTGTGAACAACTCAAGTTATGCTGCACTACTGTAGAACACAAAGTGCATGTAAATTGCTTAATGGAGAGAGCAAATAAAATTATTTTTTTATTGTAAAGTTGCTGTTAAATTACCTTTATCTGTTGGTGAGTGAGAGCAGTGAGAGTTCATCTTCTAAGGCTGGATAAATGCTCTTTACAATGTAGAATTTTGCCTGAAAAGTTGTCTTTTTTTTAAAAAAAAAGCAAATACGGTGGGAAGAAAGCTAAACTTCAAGCAGACCTAGAACACACTAGAGAAAAACCTTTGTGGTGTGGTCTTGGAGACTCAACCTACTAAATAATCAATTATTGACTTGTTTTTTATATGTAGCATATAGAGAAAAGAAATGTCATGATGACAGTTTTGGAAAGGTTTTCTAAAGGGAACGTGAGCACTTCTGGATATCACTGAAAGCTGGGTGAATAGTTTGCATGCAATGACCTTGCTTTCTCTGGGGTCTGCTGCTCCAGCTGAGTCTGGCATTTGCCCCAACACGGGGGAGAAATGGGCTGTTAAAACTGTGTGAAGTTTTTTAAATCATGTGGCGATTGGAGATGTAAATTGGTCACTCAGCCTCATTCAGGGAGGGATGCCCAAAACAAATTTGAGGGTTTTTTCTTATGCTTTCATTTTCAACTACCTAATTTTCCACCTAATGAGGCAAAAATACCTCAGTTCATCAATGTATTTTCAATGATTCCTGTAATTTCGCCTGGGAAATACTAATGCTCACCTGTGCCGTGCATGCTGGGAGACTCCAGGTGTGTATGTACCAGTCCTGGAGGAGGAGATGGTGCCGTTCGGACACTGCTCTCTGAACAAATTTCTAATCTAAGAGCTGGGAATGACACCTTGTGAGGGCTCTGTAGGGCCACCCCTCAGGGATGCGGGGCCGCGTCCCTCACGGACGGCGGGAACGTTTTCTCGCCATCGGGACCATGGGGCATTTCCTGCCCTCGGGGTCGGGCGCTCTGCCCTCACAGAAGTGATGTTTTCCCTTACAGGAAGACCTGCGTCACCCCTCGCTGTCAGGTCTGTTTCCCCTCACAGGAGGAGCGATGTTTCCGCCCGCCGCTGTCGAATTCTCTCCCCTCACACTCAGGGCTCTGTTCGGGGTGCCGTGGCCCGCCCCATCCACACGTGAGGCGGCCGCTTACGCGGTAAGCTTGAGCCTCTCGCGTTCCCGTCCGGGCGCCGCTGGTCCGCGGAGCACTGGCTGCCGCCACTGCGGCTCTTCCTCCGCTGCTGCCATGTCAGCCCTGGCCAAAGCCTCCGGTGCACTCAAATCCGTGGATTACGAAGTGTTCGGGCGGGTGCAAGGTAATGGAGGGCTGAGGGCGGCGGGCGGGCGAGCGGCACCTCCAGCGCTCCCGGCCCCTCCAGCGCTCTGTGCCCGCACATCGCTCCGGCTTCCTATTATACACGGCGGGGCTCGGCTCGGCTCCTCCCCCGCCTTCTCGGAAAACATGTGGCCTATGTTCACTTTCGCTTTCCCTGGGGCGGAGAACGCCCGCCGGTGGGGGCGCCCCTCAGCTCTTCAACTGCTATCCAACTACGTCTGGCTTTACTCTTTTTTTTGCCGGTTTTTTTTTTTTTTTCTGACAGCCCCGGCGGAGCAGGCGGTGGCCGCGGGCAGGGTCGAGAGGTGCTGCGGGGGAAATCCAAGCACGGGAGTGCTCTGAGGCCCCAGAGAGGCTAGGGGACACTAGAGGTAGGTGATGGATGAGGCTCTCATTGACAGCTACCTCAAAACGTGGAGGGAGAAAGTGCAAGAAAAGCAAGCAAGCAACCACTGCTGAGGGGTTTAACGTGAAAATAGCTGTACTCCTCAGAGCTAACAGGTCAGCATGGACAGAGGAGGTGAGAGGACTTAATGAATAATTTAAATGTTCAAGAAAGGACAAAACGTTAGACCAATAAGCTCAAAGTGTGAAAAGCATTCAGAGAAGCTTGTGATCCTTCCACTGAGAAGGCTGTAAAGATGCTACACTGGGGTTTGAGTTCTCAAAGGAGAATTTCCCTGGGGTTTTCTCCAGAGTAATCAGAATTAAAAGTAACTGTTCAAGTCCCATCTGTATTTATAAACTTACCAGCAGCCAGTGCAGGAGACGTGGAATGCTCTCCTGCTCACTCAGAAGGAGATTTGAAACCCCAAATACCCCACCAGTGTCTTATGTGCTTCCTTAAGGTGGCCCAGTAATGTGTGCTTTCTTCCGAAGAGGATGTTGCTTAAAGTAATAACCACCACATTTTAAAGGCCAAGAAGTTTCCCTGCAGTTAACCTGATGTTTTGTAACAATGAAAAGGATCTCTGTCAAATGATTAAGGGGAGAGGGGCTGGCAATGCCTTGTGAGTTGTCCTTTGGGATGAAGCTGAAAGAATGTATTTCTCGCTTTGAGTTAAATATTCTTTTCAGACTCCAGTGCGGTCACAGACTGACTTAACCTGATGGCAATACAGCTCCTTACAGTGATGTGCAGACAGTGTACAATAGGTGACTGGAAATTTCTGATGATTTTTTAACCACCAAAATTTACTGCTTATGTTCTGCCATGCAAGACCATAATTGTCATGAATTTGGAGAAGCAGTGTGCCATTAATTTTAAGTCCTGGCACAGAGATTCACTTTATGCTCAGACTCGTCTCAAGTTTTGAGCGACAGTGCTTTAGTCAAGGTTTGGCATAAGCTGCTGGAGGAAACTCATCTGCTTTACTGTGTAAAGCAAAAGCATGACATGCAATATTGCCTCTCTTTGCTGTGGCATAGTGTGCTCCATGCAGGAATAGATTCCATGGCTGCTTTGGATACAGAATGGTTGGTGTTCACACAGGTAGTACAGCCAGGCCTTGCTCTTTACTGCTTGAAGTCTTCTTAGCCAAGACAAAGTCCCCTTCCTCCTCCCTCCCCATCCTTCAAAGAAAAGGCGTTTGAAGTGCTTAACTTTGTCAAGATAAGGTAAATCAGAACCGAAAGTACAGCTCAGGACCTCCTGACTCCTCCCGCAGTCCTCGAGGTGCCCAGCGAGCTCCCTCCCTGCTGCTGCAGCCTTGTCCTGCTGTCGCTGTGGCTTTAAGTGGCAGAGCACTTCGTGGCTATAATGCAGCACAGCGGGGTGCGTGTTTCTCACATGAGAAGGAGTTGGCTGGAGGTTGCTGTAGATGTGCCAGCTGCTGTTTCACTCTCATGTAATTTTTAATTTTGTAAGATCACAGGGGAAAGAAAGATCCTGCAGGTGCACATGCGGTCTGTCTGCCATGGACTGTAGTGCAGCTGACAAAGTGCCCGTCCAAAAAGTCGTATTCATTGAGCAGGAATGTGGTAATAACATTCAGTTGCAAAGTTTCAGAGCTTGGCAAGGCTCAAATGGGTAGGTGAACTCCAAGTTGCAGAGGAGAGTGATGGAGTGAACCTTCCAGCTTGGACCCCAGAAGCCAAGTGTGTCACGCTGCTCCTTATGCAGTTTGACACCATCCCTGTGTGAATCACAGTGAGAGTGGTCCGGGATGCTCCATGAAGTGCCTTAGAAAGGCTTGCCCAGGAGAAGCAGGCTTCAGCTGTAGTGTGTGAAGAAGATTTGCACAGTGAGTGAAGTTTTTGTGATAGGAGTTGAGGGTTTAGATGTGAGGGTCCCACAAGTTGAGCTTTCTTGGGAAATCTCCGGTTTTACACACTCGTGTTTCATTTTTGCAACCTTCCATTCCCATCCTTCCGTTTCCTTTCCTGCATCCTCTCCCTGGCCTTAAACGCTGGCAGTGTCTGCCTTGGGAAGAGCTCCGTGCCAGCAGGATCCGACAGGGTGCGGTCACTGTACCCAGCAGAGGGCGGTGCAGAAATGGAACCGGGACAGAGCTGCTGGACAGAGCACGCGGGGAAACATCTCAGCATCAAGGACTGAAGGTGAAAACACTGCTGCAGTCCAGGTGATTCTGATCCGTGCTCTGGTGGCACTTGGTGCTTTTTGCAAGGTGAATTAGACTTAGAGTCTGTTTGGTAAGTAAAGCCTTCCATGTGAAATGCCTATTTTTCTCCAAACAAATTGTGTTCCCTTCCTGCTGATGGTGTCAGAAAAGAAAAGCAAAATCTGGAAAGAAAATTATTGGGAGACATTACCCCATCTTCCTTTCTCCCTTGTTTCTAGAGCAGGAAAGTAAATGCTTTTGCTCTGAAAGTTCATATCAGTAAGCCTCCAAGAGCTAGGATAAAGCACAAACTCAGCTTTTGTTAAACATAAAAGTCCTTAGCCATATTTTGTAAAAATTGTTTTGAAAAATGACAGAAAATTCAGAGGAATTGCTGGGCATTTGCGCAGCATGACCATGGCTTACTGGCTAGAGACAGGACAAAGGTAACAGAGAATCTGTGTAGAAAGCGCTGGGAATAGGGAGGCCAGGAAAAGTCTGCCAGGAAGCAGCAAGAGAGAAAACATGGTTCCGAAGATGGTTTTGAAGGTTGGAGATTACTGTGTCTGTTGGGGATAGGTGCGACATTTGCCTGTTGGTTAGTTTTCTAAATCCCACTCTTAGCCCAACTAACAGCAGAATAATGTAGGCAGAGCTTCCTCTATTTGTGCTCCAAGCCTTTCCTCATCCTCTGAAACCACCAGGAGGGAGGAGGTTGTGATACCATGTGTGCTATTCCTCAGTGTAAATTCCATTATGGGGCATTCCACACCCTGCTGAATTCATCCCCACTGCAAGGACAGTCCTCTGGGGGAAAGAAATTCAGAAAACTTGAAAGGCTTTAGAAAATCAGCAGGCACTCCCCATTTTAGCCTTTTCCTTGCTTTTCAGAATAGAAGCAGACCCTGATTCTTTTATGAATCTGGATTAATAGGCAGGCCAATGCGTCTGTGGAACAGCATGTTGTTTAGAGTTTGGTATTTTCTTGCAAAAACAGTTCAGTAAATAGGGTCACATATTTGACTATTAGTCTTTTGTGGTTAGAACCTCTCTTGTGCTGATACTGTACATGGGAGCTGTTACATGAATGTGCTCAGTATCTAAACTGATCAAATCACCAATATCATCTTTAGAAAAAGGGAACTGAAGCACCAAGAGATTCAGTGATTTGCTTGAAGTCAGAGAGTGAGATAGTCTGCAGAAGGGCTAGGAATGAAACATAATTCAGGTCTTCACAGCACTATACTAGAAACTTAACCACAATACCATCCTTCCTGTTTTAGTGGGTTTTGTTTTCTTCTCCAGAATCTGAATTTTCATTTAAATGAAACCCTTGAAATCGGAATTCTTTGATTTTGCAAGTAAATTAGACACCACACTGTCTCTGAGTCTGCTTTCAGATGCAGTGAAACCAGCAGCACTGAGCCAAGTGTGAACCTCTGTCACCCACTGATGAAGTATTTGGGTTAGAGTTTGATGCCTTTAAACAGGACATGTTCAAGAGATGCAGCTATTGTGACAAGACACTTCCTCATATATCTCCATTCCAATACTATCCAGTCAATAATTTTCTAAGTTGAAGTAATAAAGTGGGCCTGATGAATATAGCTCATCCTCTTATCCTTTTAGTCAACTCTTCTAGGTAAAACAGCTACAGATGTGACTCACTTTACACTGATATTAGTTATCACACTAGGTATCACTAAAGAACGATGTGTGTCGGGCCAGGCTCTCAGTCACAGCAAATTCATCATTATGCCAAGAACAAAATACATCTTGACTATGTCACCAATTTGTTAACAAGCCTTGATAAGCATCTACCTAGATAAGGGCAAGCCTTGGCACAGCAATAATTAATTCTGTCTGAACTGGAATTTGTGCTGTTCTGCAGAGAATGTACCAGTCAGATCCCATCCAGATGGGATGGATTGGAGGAAATAATGGTTTTGTCTTCTAAAAAGGATGTGCACTTGTGCTGGCGAGAATGGAGATCTGTGGGGTTGGGAAGTTAAGCAAATTAAGCTTAATTGTGAACTAAGGCTGTCCCCTCAGCTAAGGGACAGCTGAGCCTCTCTGTCCCTTAAGTTCCTTTGAATAGTCCATGTTGTCTGAAATATTTCACTGTAAGAAATATAAACTGCTATTTTTCAAATAAGCAATATATTAACTGTCTAAGGCTATGAGGAATGTTTCTTTCTCAGCTGGCTATTGTGGAATTGTTTATTTTAAATTATGTATATTACTTTCTCAGGGTAGTTAATGCTGGTTTCCTTGAGCCCAGACTAAATGGATCCTGTCTGATGTTCAGTGGAAGTTCTTTGTTGATATTAACTAAGTCAAATCAAGATTTGCATTAGTCTCATGAATTAAAACGCTGAGCACTTAACCACATGAAAATGTGGTTTGGGCTTTCTGCATTTCAGTAGTTTAGACAGCCTTCTTCATAATTAGTTGAGTGGGGAAAAAAAAAAGGAAAGTCTCAAATTGTTGGTAAAAATACTGTGAAAGGACAGCCTGCTTTCTGGTGGTGTTTTCATCCAAATGACAAATTTGTCTTGCTGGATTGTGTATGAGTGTGTCTGTATGTGCCTACTCCACAATTGATGAAGGAACTTTGTATCCATAAAAATAATATTGGTGCTAATTACAGAGGTAGCAGAGTGCTGTTCAGGGGAACTGCAGCAATAAATACTGGGCTGGACATGTTAAAGCAGCAGCATATGAAACTAGTTTGGCTTCCAGATACACCTGCTGGACTACAGAGCTTTCAGTGCTGTCTGGAGGAGCACAGCCTTTGAATTTTAGAGCCAGCTGCTAATTTTATTCCAGTCCAGCTGAAATAAAACACTGGAGTGATCCTTTCCAGACTGATCCAGTACAGAGCTCTGCTCCCTTTCCACTGCTTCCCTTGATCCCCAGCACTCTCTCCCTTGCTTGAAGCCACACTCTGTTTCTCCAGCTCCCTGTTCTTGTGTCTTTCTAGATCCCAAGCCCATGAAACGGGAGTGGTAACTTGGCACAGGAAAATAAGCTGAGGTGTTGAACAGTGCTGAGGGTTTTGGAGCCGGGGTTGTTGTGTGTACATGCAGTTGGAGCCCTCAGGCAGATACAGATCCATGAAATATGGGAAGGGGATTCTGACTGCAAAGAGTGCATGGGAGGGGAACTTCGGGAAAAAATGATTTTTAAGTGGGAACCTTGAGAATACCAAGAAAAATGTCAATTAATAATCCAAAAAGGTCTCCAGTGTGTCTTTCTTACTATTTCAATGGTATCTTCACTCCCTGCTTTTATAGTTCCCCATTCTTTTAGGCATTTTCCACCACTTCTCTTTCCTTTCAGTGCCAGTGTAGATTGTCCCAAATGGTTTACATGACTACAAATTTTCTTTTGCTGCTGTAGGTGGACAATGTTGATGATCTTCCTGGTGCTCCCACAATTCCAGAGGCAAATGCTGAGCTTCTACTGAAGTAAGTCAAGGATTGTGGAATCAGTTTCTGATGCATTTTATTCTTGGTCATAATCAACACATGGGGAGATTTTTATGGTTGGGTTGAGGTAAAGGAAATGATTCAAGTGTTCCCTCATCTTTTGTTTTCAGTCCACAGAAATTGAATAAAATTAATTCTTAATGTGGCCAAATGGATCCAAATCTCAGTTCCATTTCTTTGACTATAGAGAGATTCTACAGTCCAAATTAAAAGGAAAGAAATGGTCTTGTTCTTAAAGTGCACAAAGACTGATGTAGTGCTGTTACAGGAGACAGAATTAGTACATTGGAAGCTGAGAAATGAGAAGGTGATGGCAAAGCAGTGTTTGCAGCTTCTCAGCCAGATCCAGGTGGACAATCTTATTTCTTTCACAATTCACTGAGATACTTTCAGATGATTTGGTTGGATTTTTAAAACTTGAAGCCATAAAGCCTGGATGACTAAATCTGAATAAATCATTATTAATATTCAGAGAAACGATCTTCCATGGGCATGATATGCTGACCTCTATAATCCTACTGTGATTGTAATCTGCCTTCATTGATAGATCTGTTTTACAGTTGCAGCCAAATCCCAAATCATAAACCACCAGACTCTTCTGATGATGGAATACGTTAGGTTCTGCAGTATCTAATAACTCCTATACCCAACAAATAGAAACTACTGAATGTGCACCTTTCATTCTACTGTACAGATTGATCCAATATAGATTTTATTATTGGCTTATGCTCTTCAAAGTATTGAGAAATTATGCAGATTTCTGTTCCTCCTCTGTCCCTGGTGAAAGGATAGGTCCTGATAGGTGAGTCAATAGTTTTCTTCAGAGTACAAATATTAGTTCCTCATTTGCCAAGAAAAGAGAAAAAAAACCAAAAAACCCACCATAATTGCTCTTGTGGAAAAAGAATTGGATTTTTTTTCTTCATACATTATCCCTCTTCAGATTTATTGCAAGCTTCAGCCAATTTTACATGTGAACTCAGCAAGCTGAATGCAAAATGGATGAGCTTCACCATGTTCCAGCTCCAGGAAAATTTCTAGGAATAGAGAGAATAAGCTGACAGTTTCTGATGAAAGCAAAAAGCCCTTTAAATGTAGAATTTTTGGCATCTGATGTTAAAGCAACATCATCCAACAATATTAATGAAGCAATTTTAATTTTAGAAATATCTATATTAGTTATATACAGACCTCACTGCACACACTTTTGGATTAATTAAGAAGAAATATAATGTTATGTAAAATTAGTGTAGCTTATCATGCAGGCCTTGATGTCCTTTATCAGTAAATTAGATAATTAAGAATATGAAAGTGGGAAGAGTGCCCAGCCTGGAGGATTTCCTGCAGGAGTTCTGGAGAGATGTCACAGAGCTGCTCTTGAAGGGAGGGTTTCTGTCTGTGGTGACTCACTTTTCCAGGGCCACTTTGTCCTCTGAGAGTGCGAGAAATCCTATTGTCACTTACATTAAACTGGAAATGAGTGCTGTGCTGTATTTCAACTGCACATCTATTTCAGTTCACAATAACGTCACAAGAAAATACTGGCAAAATTTCTGATAATGAGTCTAGAGGAAGCCTTACCCTTAATCACATTGAATTGAGCTTGCTAAGATGACCTTCAAAAACTTACTGGACATGTGGGTAGTGACCTGTGATGCCTGAAATCACAAGTAATTCTAATACACCTTTACTGACAGAAATGCCTTTTGAAAAGGTAACTGGAGCTATTCTTACAGGAGAACAGTTTAAATTTGTACTTCTCCTTAGTTCTTTGCTCCAGCCGCCCTGTACTGGCCTCTGTCTTATACCACTGGAATATGGACTGAGTTAACTCTCAGCTTTTGCAGCAGAACCAAAACTGTGTCCATGACCTTCAAGCTTTATTTCTAAACAAAATGGTCTGTATATTCCTGACACTGCACCCTCATCCAGTATAAATTAATACAGCCTTCAGGTAGTTGCTGATTTAGTCCATATCTAAGCTGTAGTCCCATAATTAGATTTTTCCAATCACCAGTTTAAAAATTCAGATTAGCTGTGTGATAACTTGTAAAGACAAAGCAGATATAATTCTTCCCATGCCAAGTGTGGGGGCTTTTTCTCTCAAGAGCTTTTATAGGCAAATAGATACAATTAAGCACCTACTACAATACTAACAAGAAATACCAGTAAACATATGAATGTAAATTTAATGTAAATTTAAATACTGTGCTCTCTCTCTCATGACTTCCCATATAAATAGGTTTATATACTCTCTTCCTGGGTCTGTGAGAAAGGTTAAATTACTAACAGGGAGTACTTTTTGCAGTTAGACCCTTTGTAATCCTCATGCAGTGCTGTCCTTACTCTTGGCAAAGGTGGAGCAGACAAGATCCTGCATATCCGGAGAGGTTTGCTGGGCTTCAGAGGCCAGACAGACCCCCAGAATTTCTAGCTATATTAAAAATGCCTCACTGTCTTCCCAAGTCCATTCTCAGAGTCTCTGTGCTCTGGTCAGGAGGAAATTTCTTCGAGTTTAGATTTCTTCACTAAAGACTTGGCAGGGGTTTCATCAGAGCCCTTCAGATTTCCTGTTCCAGTGGTGTATAAACACAGCAACAACAGTACAGTGGCTGTGTTCTTAGAAATTCTTTTGTTTGTTGTGCAAGGTGAACATTTTGTTCTGTAGTTGGTGCTGCCACTTTTTTAGGAATGTGATGGATATGCTGTGGCTATAGGAGGATGCAAATGTGACTTCACGTGCAGACTTGACTTCTACATCCAAAATGCTGCCAGTGGCAGCTGGACAGAGATCTCTAAGTAGATGTTTCTAGCAAAATGGAAAAGCAGGATTGCACCCAGAATAGAGCAGTCCTGACATTAGATCTACTGCTAAAAATAGCCTATTATTGAAGAGATTAAGGACAAAGACATTCAAAGCTCTCTTCTAGATACACTTGCATTACAAATTTTGAATTAGCTGAAAGGACACTCTCTAACTCCTCCAGTTTAATTCTGGCTTTTTATTTCTTGTATATTTTATCTTTCTTTTCTTAGTGTCCCATTTTCCCCACGACAGTCATTGATTGACCATTGGGCCAGAGACCAGGGGAGCTCCAAGCCAGGGGCTGCCAAGAGATCCCTGCTCTGGAGGATTCCAAGTGTCAGGGCAGCAAAAAGCAGCTTGCCTGGATCAAAAATCTTCACTTTTTGCTCTCTCATGGGCCATACTAAAAGTAGCTCACTACTGATAAGGGTGTACTGTGGTATTCCAGCAGTAAGTCATAGCATTCCACACTTTTACTCCTCTATTTCTAGGAAATTCAATAAAAAACTTGCTCCAATACACACACACACACACACACACACACACACAAAAGAATGCATTTACTCTCAGGCTGCATTTACCATCAAAGTTGGTAATGTTTCCTGAAATTGGTTTCTGATCCCCCTAAAGGCTGTGGGTTTATCTTTCTCTCTCTCTCTTTTTCTTCTTCCCCCCCCCCCGAGATTAATTTCAGGGAAATTGAACTACATACATGAAACTCTAAAATATCAACTATCCAGATAAATTGCGGCATCGGGGCATAACATCTGTGTGACCTGCCTCCAGTTCCATGAATTCCAGTGAATTCCCAGTTTCCCCGAGCAGGTGGCAGGCAGATCTGAGGGTGGCTGTTTTCTGTTCATTTTGAACCAACCCGTGGTTGTGAGGGTGGGGGAGGAGTAGGAGGGCTGTGATCTGGGGTGAGAGGGAAACACTGGGCTGGAGCCTGGGGAGGTAAAACCCATGGACTGTTAAGGAGTTACACTCATTGAGTTGTTTCAGGTCATGTATGAATCCTCTTCATGTGACAGACCTGCTGCACAAAATGCCAAAAGGGGTACAGCCTGCAGCAGGGCTCTGGCAAACAGATGATCTCTCATGATTCATGCAACACCCTTTGTCTGCTCTGCCTATGATGATCTCTCAAATATGACCTTCAAAGGCAGGGGTAAAGCTGAATCTGGCTTCAAAAAATGACTGACAAGCAGAGTTTTGTGTAGCATAAAAACCAGTCCTGAGTATCTGAAGCTGCCAATGTAGGTTGCCAAAGCAATTCTTGCTGAATGAACTGTGTGTTTGTACTGGTTATTTAGAAACAGCTTTAAGAGGTTTTCCTCTCTTAATTTCACTCATACGTTGAGACACTGACAGTGTCACTGCCAACTTCCCAGAAGTCCCGTAGCTGATTCTAATTTACATAAACTATTCTGCATACTGCTATATGCAGAGAGAAGTGGGTATTGTCTTGGGTTTTGTTTCTTTCTTCCCTTACCTCCTTCCAGCCCCCTTCTCAGGGCTGGGGAAATATGACAAATGCCTGTGCAGGCAGAAGCAGATTTGGGAGGGTCTGTGCATTTTTCTCCACTGGGTTTACCACACTGAGGAGCACTCCATGACTGGAGACAAGTACTCATCACTGGGGATTTAGTAGCCATTCCCCTCTGAAAATGGGATTTCAGTGCAGTCATGAGGCTGTGCAGAGAGCCCATCACTCTTCCAGAGAATCATTACTCCATTTCCTCTTCTGTTCTCCTAATTAGGAGTTTTCTACTCCTAATTCTACTTCAGTAGAGCACATACCACAGCCTTCCTGCCATCCTGTACCCTAGTACACACACCACACGTGGTATGTGGTTACAAAGCCAAGAACTGAAAAACTGGGCAAAATCAGATTTATATTTGCGTATGCAACCTGAAATCTGCCCACTCACACATGTGTCCACTGACTGACACAGGGGTGCTGGGGAAATGTGTGATCTCAACTCTCACAAAACTAGGACAGAATTGGCAGGAAACACAAGGAAGGCCCTGTCTCAATTTTAAGAGCTGGAATTTGCAAACAATTCGATTTTTTTAACACAGTTTCCTATAGATAATTCTGTGTTCTACAAAGAAAAAACTTTGCTAGCATTCCAGAGTAGCTTTTTAAAATACAAACTTACTGTTGTTTTAATTATATTAGTTGCCAAAAAGATAATGTACTGCACATGGGAAAGCAGGAATCTCACAGGTGCTGAATGTGGAAATCACTGAGTTGGGGCAGGATAGGCTGGCAGAACTGAGGTTCCCCCTGCTTTTCTGGATCTTAGAACTCCTTAAAATTAATCACAAGACACCAGAAGAATTCAAATTTTGAAGATAAGCGCTTTTTTGCTACTGCATCTGCCTGTGCTCACAAGGCACACACTTGCCAGCATGGTGGTTTCTTAACAGATGAGCTGAGCAATGCAAAGCATCTGTGCAGGTCAGGAATGACTCAAACAAATCTGAGTTGATGGAGAGAAGGAGGCAGAAGGGGCAGTATTTCTTCCATCTGAAGTGAATGTATTGAAACCTCATGAAAAACCAACACTAAACATATGTGGCCTTTTGGAAAGTGTCTCTGTGCAACTGCATCCACAACATGTAGAATGATAAAATCATCTCCCGAACTGAGTCGAATGGCAGAGCCGAAGGAGAGCTGTAAATAAAGTGGTAGGTGGTTTCCTGCTAAAACTCCCCTGCATGTCCAAGAACCCACTGTGACTCAGCCATTGCAGTCACTGGGAACTCAGCACAGACACCCTTTTCTGGTTGGGTGGTTTTACTTCTCTTTTTGTGCCATACCAGGAAGAGCTCCATTCATCCCTGGAGGAATCGAATTGACAAATACGACCCATTACTTTTTGTTGTCTTAATTTAATGATCTCCCAGTGGACTCAACAGGATTGTTCAGCCTTCTTGTCTGGTTAGCAGTGACCCCACCCATGCCTGAAAAATTATGTGTCTGCTTGGATCTTTCATGTTAAAGTTCTTGGGACTTATATTCACATACTTTTACTGGGCTCTTACATGCATCTCTTGATGGCCTAAAAATCAAATTTTGGTTGCTTTCATTTCATGTGCAAGAATACTCAGAAATTACTGGGTTTTTTTTCTTTTTTTAAAAAAGTATGTGTGTAAATATGCTGAATAGGAGACAATTACATATTTTTTTATAATACATTTTGTAATGTACCTATTATTCCTTCAAAGAATTAACACCTATAGAAAGATAAACTGAGCTGGAAGAATCCCATATTAAAGTAACAGCAGTAGCAATGTCTAGTAGCTTTTAGATCAGCAGCATCCAGTCTCACTTGCATTAGAATATTTTGTCTGAAGCAGCCAGATGTCATTTTGCTCCTCTGGGCTCAGGGTTTTGGAACACCCTTTGCCATTAAGATAATGCTTTCCCTGGTCCATTTTGAATTTGTATGGACAGTTGCCTTTCCATGTGAAAAGTTTTGTACACACACAGCTTTAAGTTGTGTGCATTGGGAATTAATAAAACAGGTTTGGGAGATCTGCAGTTTTCCATGAACTGACCTAACACAAGCTGTTCTTTTTCCCTCTTTATCCATATTTATTATGCCACTTCTTTCTTTACACTTCTGTTTCTACTTTGTCTCTTCTCCTCCACAGTCCTTTTCCGTATTTTTTTTTAAATTTATTTTACTCTGTGCTAGTTCCAGCTAACTCCTTATTGGTTTCCTCCATAACAGTGCTGGAATGTTGTCCCATCTGACCTTTCTCTGTATGAACAAATACCTATAGCCCAGGTTAAAAAGTTACCCCACTCTGTTTTTTTCTGCTTTCCAGCCAAATGTTATCTAAGTGACCCTTTAATTTCTGTTTAATACCTCTTTTAGTTTCAAGATCCTGTCTGTCTTTTGCTTTCTTTCTCTTAGTTATATTAAGTGTACTTTGTACAGGTTTTTTTTTTTTTTTTCCTTCTGAGAATTGTCTACTTTCTCCAGAGTTTTCAGTTTGGCGTCTGAAGGTTATCTGTGGTTCCTTGTTAGTGAACTTCCTTTCTGGGAAGTTCAGCCTCCTTGTATTCTGACTCAAGTCATTGATATAAAAGTACATTCTTCTTTTTCTTGAAAATTCCTATAACTGCCCACTTTTCTTCTGTTTTCTCTTCCCCAGTCCCCTCCAGTGCCCCCCACAGCAGTGCTCTGCAGGGCATGGCCTTACCAAAGCTGACACTCAATTGCTTTTCCTCAGCCAAGTCCTGCTACCCTCACAGAGGTGAATGATGGAGGACTTGGTGTGTTTTGCAACCTCCCATCTGAAAGGCAGGAGTCAGGGTTTTCCCAAGTGCACCTGAGGAGCTGGTGCCAGGAAGGACCTCAGATTATTGCAGAGGCCAGAGGGAGCTGAGGCGTGGCACTGGGGACCTGGCACTGGAGAAGTGGGGTGAGGGACGCGGAGGACACCAGGTCCAAAGACAGGGGGAGCTGACATAGTGGGTGGAAGTGCTGGAGGTGTGGCATGAATGAGGGCACTCAAAGGCAGGAGGGGCTGGGGCTCACCATCTGTCAGAGCTGGTGCCATCAGCTGGCATTCTGGCTTGGGGACCAAGGACACACAGTGACCTGCCCCATCCTCCTTCCTCCCAATGGACTGTCCCTAAACTCCTTTTACTTCTACCAGAAATAGTGTCAGTACATAGTACATCCACTTCCACAGATGAGGTTTAATAGACAATTTGATCACTCTGATATCCACACTAAATGATAATTTTATTTCACCAGGTATCCAGAACTCTCCTCCTCCTCCTCCTCTTCCTCCCTCACATACTCTTATTTTAAGTATATTAGTACTTAGGGAAAATGATGGGGCTATGTGGGTGGTGCCCCACAAACACAGAGTGGGTGCTGAGATCCTGCCTTCTGAGAAGAGCTCACCAGAATGACCAGTGAGGGCAGTGAGTGGGCAGAGCCCAGTGCTGGGAGTGCTGCACCTCCCAGCATCCTGCAAGGTGACTGCTGCCTGTGGCTGTGACAGTTCAGCCCGTGCCCACGTCAGGGAGGGAAAGTGCTGCACCCTTACTAGTCATAGTGAGTCATTTGCACCTTCTGCTACATCTGGCATGAATTTCATTTTGAGTTACTCCTGTGCATCGTTATTTTCAATATTTCTTTCACCAGAAGCTGGAGCCACAGAGGTGAAATTACATTTACCAGAATCTGTCATTAAAACTGACAGCCAGTTCTTATTAGAAGTAAAAGAATCAGGTTTTGAACAGCACTGAACAGTGCCGTTTTCAAGTAGTCGCATGTGGAGTAAGAAAATTCATCAGAAATAATAAAGAGAATATAATCCCAGGTATTGAAATGCACCTACCTGTACCTTTCTCCTACTATTAGAGTTGAAATCAAGCAATGAAACACTACTTGGAAGACAAGTCCAATTAACCATGAAAAACAGGAATTTACCAGATGACTAGCAAGCCTGATTTAATTTAAAGGGAAAATTGTGTCACTCTTTTGTCTTTACATAACACTGTGTGCAACTTAACACTAAGCATTAGCTTCAGATGGGCTTTTGTACCACCTTGGATTACATTCACAGTTTTGGTCTCACTCATACTGTGAGGTTGCCAGTGTCTCTTATGGCCATTCAGATTTCTGTCAATTGTTTATGGCCTCAAATAATTGTACTGTAAACTCCTGGACTACTCAGAGGACATGCTCTGCCTTCAAATATGCATCTTTTTTGTAGCTTGGAAAACTTTACACCCAGACTTTACCTTAGTGCCTTCTCTGTTTTTTTCTTGTGTGTGAAGTATTTTACAGGGAGAGATTTAACAGGAGCTTGGACTCTGTTTTTCAAAGGAATTAGGAGCAAAACCTTCTTTATTTGCATACTGTCTGTCATGTGTAACTGCAAGGGCTTCCTGCTGAAATAGAAAAGCCACACTGAGAAATAAGGCAAACCAAGGTACCAGAACAACATTCAGTGGAATTGTATCTGTTTATATTTGAATCCCTTGTTTGAAGGAAGTTCTGTTTTCACCTACAATACTACGCAAGTTCCTACAAAAATCAGTTCAATGTTAGTATTACTCAATTTCTGAAGAAATCATTTGGTTTTGTGTTTAGAAAATTTACTGCCAAGCCCCCTCTGCTGGAGGGAAAAGCCATGTTTTCATCCCTGCATGCTGACGACATCTAGTAAAAGCATTCCAGCTTATTACTGTGCAAGTAATTACAGGCTCAGAGTTCACAAGATCTTTACTACCTTTCTATTATTATCTATCATTATCTGTCAGAAGTTGTGCTTTAGAGAGGAGTCTGGATTATCACTGCAAATTTGTTCAAATTATTCCATCTGAATGAGTCAATGTGTTGAAAATTCATCTTCTCAATTGATTCATTTATCATCTAAGTTATTTTCAGTAGCGTCCACCCTCTTCATCCCCCTGCTATATCTTGTATGTATTATTTACATCCTTTGTCAGCAATCATTACACACTGTTAGAGTGAACTCACATCATACAGCAAGTAGGAAAAATCTGACTACAAGAAGCCCACATGCTTTTCCAAGGCAATTCATACTGCAAAGGTGTGCTTGTCTTTCTGACTGCTCTGCTTGTCTCTCAAGTGTGACAAGAGCAGATCACTGGGTGAAAGACAAGATTACATGCTGGTTAAACCCCACTCATCATTTGTGTATGACAAACCCTTTTTGGAAGGACCAGCTTTCCACTTACAGATCAGGAAACAGGCACAGCAAGGCAAGACAAGCAAGTATCTTCAGCATTGAATGAGGACATGGATTTCAGCACTGCTCTGAAATACACAGCCTGGTGAACTTGTTCTAGTTAATCAGGCTAAAAGCCAGAAAAGAAGTGTGTCACAACATTGAGCATTGCCCAAGAAAAGTTGGAGGTTTCTGAGATGAAGTGCTGGACCTGTTTATGGTTCTCTGTGGTGTACATTGAGAGCACAGAGCTTCTTTGGAAGGAGATCCAAAGCAGCCAGTGTGCCATGCAAGCAGCCAGTAAGGAACTATTGCCTACAGAGCTGAAGCTTTTCCCCCCTGGAGATTGTTCAAAAATTGGTCTCTGAAGAAAGGCAGTCTTTTAAAAATGGAGCAAGCCAAGAGAGCCTTGCTGGGGCAGCAGATTAGTACTTAGACCTCCTCAGAATGTGGAAAAGTGAGACTCGTGTCCCTGCTTGGTGGAGAGCAGTTTCTTCAAACTTCAGTTTCTTCCTTTTCTTGCAGTTGTTAATAAGTCCATAGCAGTCTCCTCTCACTGAGAGGGAATGAGGAGTACTTGTTAAGTATTTGGAAACTTAACATCTAGAGCAGTCACTTGTCACTTGTCTAGAGCAGTCACACTGGATTCTGATGACCTCTCTGAGTGCTGTTAACTTACTGCACATGAATCAGTTATTAGATGAGCTACCTAAGTGGTATTTGAAGCTGAGACAGAAGTCAGTGACTCACCTCTGTTAAATTAAAGCCCCAACCTGCAGACCTAAAGGCAAAGCCATTCCTTCTGTAGGTCAATGGCTCTTGAAAGCCTTTCTGTCAACTAAAGCAAGTTCACAGGAAGACCAGAGGCCCCTTCTATGGGTTTGTGGTGTAAGGTCCTAATTTCAAAATAAGCTTGAGAAGCATGTCCTTGAGTCCATGCCAGGGAGGGCTTTGAGCCTGATACCCCAAATTGAAGCCTGAAGCACCCACATTCCCACAAAAGATCTCACTAGTAAACTGCTGGATAAAACTGAGGAGGTTGAAAAGATAATGATACCCCTTTAAGAAAGTGTCTCCAATGAAGTCTCTGAAGGGATGAGAAGTACTTCAAGCCTCTATTATTTAATTCAGTTAGAAAAAATAGTGACAATTTTTCCATAGACATTAAACATGCAACACTGAGGAAAGGTCAAATTGGTGTTTTATGTTAAAAAATATTCTTTTAAAAATGTAATAGCATTTCAGATGAAAACATGAATTAAAGTTTCCTAGAATATACTCTTCAGTACAGCATGTGAGGTTAAATGAGTATACAGCCTTAGCTGCAGCAGCCAAATAAATGCTAGTTAACAACAGGTTTGGATCAGAAAGAACTAGCCCTGAGGAGCTCTGGGGAAGTTAGAGAACCCAGCCCATCTTTGGAAACTGATGCCCAACAGGGCAGAGGGTTAAAAACAAGTAGTCTCAGTTCTCCTGTATGCAACATTTTGTGACTATGCAACATTTCCCGGCTGATGAAATGCAGCTGCAGTACCTCCCAGGTGTAAGTCATCTGTCCCTTTATAATTTCAAAGCAATAAAGAGATTTCCCTTTCCTTCTGACTGAGAAGGGTTTATTGCAGGCTCTGTGCAAGGAAGAAGAGAGGAAGGGGGGTTGGGAAAGGTATTAGGAAGTGCTTCAGTCCCAAGCAGTAGATAACCAGAGTCAGCTCTGCAACAGGAGGAGCACCATCCTGCTGAAGCATTTGGACATGCTTAGGTACACCTCAGAGTTTCTAGGTCTGCAATCTAGGGGTCTCATCCCACCTTACAGAACTCTTGTGCTTGTATGATCAGAGTTAACCTGCTTCCAGAGGCCAAACTGTGCCCAGCCAAGTTGTAGTACTTAGTGCTAGAAAAACAAGCAGAAGTTCTCTCCTGCCACTCAGTGGGATGTAGGACAGGGACTGACCCAGGACACAACTCGTCTCTTTCCAGAGACCTTTGCATGCAGAACCTGTTCATTTCTTACCATCTGAAATATACAATCTGCCCATTTAGGCAGAGCTGCAATATGAAGGTACAACTTAAGACCTATTGAGTTGAGGCATTACATATCCAGACATTTATAGACAATATAAGCATGTGAATGAAAAGCAGCAAATGAAAACCATGACGGAAACTTGTTCTTCAGTATGAGCCTGCAAGAGACAGCTACCAGGAAAGATGAAAGCATTGCTCCTAAGGCATATATCTGTAACTTTTCTGATGAAATAACAAACAAATGCACTCTTTCCTACTCATGTCCCAGGAATTTAACCAATCTTAGGGTAAGATTATAGACCATAAACTGTAATTTGAGGGCATTGCAAAACACAAAAAATGCTTGGAATTCAAGGACAGAAACTTTTCCCACAGTTTATGATTAAGAATTCCATGGCATTGCTCCTTTAATGAGCAATGTACTTTACAAGTACTTTACAAGTACTCTCTACAAATGTTATCAGTTTGTAACACTCCACAGCTGTGTGACAGAAATTGCAGAAGTATTGGTGGAGGCAGCTTCACTGTTTTACATCTGGGAAGTGCAGCCGTTAGAAGGAAATGCATCTATCTATTGCACAAATCAAAATATGAATGAGAAAGATTCTCCAGTTGCTTTCAGTTCTGTTTCCTTTGGCTGGAATTTTTGTTTTCCCCAGACAATCATGTGTCCAGCCAGAACCCGGGGTAGTACAATGACATTTCTAAGAAACAGAAGGGAAAGCTGCCACAAGAAAAAGGGACATTCACCAAACACTGCCAGTTTTGAATAAAATGTGGTACTATTTAAATGAACCCTCCTGTGACTGTAAACTTCAGAGATTTTCTTAATAAGGGCTGTTCCTCCCAGCCTTGATTTTGGAAGCTGACAGTGATCATTACTCAGGCTGATACCACAGGAGGCCTGAAGTGTGTAGCATTTTTCAGAAGGCACTGTGTACCCATCAAAACAAGGAATACACCCTTCAGTCAGAAGAATCAGTGATTGATACTGAGCAGCACTGGTTTTATGAGCAGTATATACTGTTATTTAACGGGGCCAGCAAAAGTGTTTTGTGAACTATCCACATCATGTATTCAGAATCTAACCTACATAACTGAATGCTTAATTTTTCCGGGCGGGGAAGAGCAGTGGAACCGGAGAGTGATTGGAGCCAGCCCAGTTGCATTTGAAAAATGTCTGCCCAAAGGTATTAATTCCTTCATCAATATGCTTAACTGCTGTTCACAAACCTGGATGGAGGTAAAAAAGGGGCCTGGAGAATATTTTTGCTATCCCCAGGTACTCACTCAAGTATTTAATTTGCCAGAAAATGAATGTAAAACTGATTCCCTTAAATGGGCACATGAAAGCAGTAGTGAGTGTGCTCCAGCCTCCTTAGTTCCACCGGTGAGTGCTAGAAGCTCTTGTGGTCTGGAGTGGACTGAAACACCACTGAGTTCCCAGCAAAGGAAGAGGCAGAGGTACCAGAATGCAAATAAACCAATGGTCTGTGTCAAACAGTAGGGTCAACTGTTCAAGCCTCCCTTTGCCTTAAAAATCTATGAAAACAACAAAAATGAAAATACCTAACCCACATCTGTTATGGTTATTAGTAATCACAGTATTATTTTTATAGGAGTCTAGATAACATATTGACAAACCAGAAATATCTGTAGGTAAGAAAAAGAAACTTGCATGTGCCTTTCACTTTCACCCCACATGATTTCTCATAAATGAAGCTGTAACCAGCAGTGGAGCCCAAGATCTGACAAACTTTGCCTTGCAAATCCAAGGTCGTGCGTTGCCCTTTTCCATTCTCAAGTGCCTATTGTCTGACATTTGTAGTTGTTCAAATTGTAGAAGAGCTACAGCTCTTCAAATGCTCCTGTGTAAGATTTGGAATTACTTGAATATAAATATTTGTTATTTGGGATGTCAAAATTCCAAAGGTGCAACCAAAAAATGGGCACACAGTGTCCTGCCAACTCTGCACAGCCACTCTGTGACATTTGCATCTGCATCTGCACTGAACTGATGTCTCTTGGTTGGCTCTTAAAGTATTGACCGTTTCTATTTTGAACAAACAAGCACTGATGGCTTTTGCAATAGAGTGCACTACTACGAGTCTGGTTTTGTGGGCTTGTCAGGTGTTGAAAATAAGGCATACCAGGTTTGCATTTATTATTTATTGCTGCTTTCCATGACAAGCTGAAAGCTTGCTAAGTTTTTGGCTTCAATATACTTGGATCCCTGATGAGTCATTTTTTGGTTGTATTTGAATTTCAAGTCCAAGTTTTGTTGTTTTAGTTTGCAAGTCTGCCCTATATATAGCTACATTTAGAAACAACCATTGTGTTGCACAACTATGTGCAATCTTCTAGCCTTCTATAAAAATCAAATATTTTCATATGAGTTATTAGTAACTATTTAAATATATTCAGGTAGATAAATGTTCTTACAGTTGCCTCACTGCAGATTTCACACAACCATTAGTTCAGCAGAAAGGTCAGCTTACCTGTACACAAAAAGTTATTTTAATATTTTTCTTGGAAGTAGGTCCTCTTCAGAGTTTCTTTCTATGTTCCTCTGGTTCATGTTGTTTTCCTGTTTAGTCCATACCATGAGGTTCTAAAGTCTCACTGGAAGGAGCTGATTAAAATCTTGGAGCACTAGTAGTGGAGCACCACTTTTACCTTCAACAAAGCTGAGTACTGAAATGCTCATGGATCAGTTTTCAGTGATGGCTGTTCAAGACAGTGAATGCCAGCAATAAAATTCTGACCTTCATTCCATTAAATTCATATTTGACCTTGCATATTCTGGGCTTAGTGGAAAGAAATTCCACTTAGGGTCTAAATTAGAGAGTTTCAGCATAGTGCCTAACATAAGGTGCTGTACAAACCACAAACTAAAACCTGTGATTAAAATTACTACATCAAGAGGTGGAGGCAGTTTGTGACATTTTAATGTCAAATTATATTTTAAACGTGACATTTCCATATGGCTTGTAGAGGTTTTTCCAAAATGAACTGGTGAGATGTCTTCCCATTGATGCATGCAGTCTTGTGTCTTTTGACTTTTTAAATAAAATAAAGAAGCCTAAGAATGTGAAAACGTACTTCATCAATTATACATTGAGTGTTCTGATTTAGGAAGAACTCTGTGATTCAACATAACATTTTATATCCTCTCTTAGACCTACTAAGAACTAAGTAGGCCTGGTATATCCATATACTAATGTGACTTCCATCCAAAATTACCACTATTAACACTCCAACATTCGTTCATTCAGTCACTCATGCCAGTGGCTGGGGAGCAGGCTGTTATTTGTAGGGGCTATGGCAGTAAATGCATTCTCCATCCAGGCTTGTAAGTACTTCTGGGTTTGAATCTTGCCTTACAAGAAACTGGAAACTCAAGCTTCTTTAGGTCCCAGTCCACCTATGTACACAAACCCATGTAAGCGTTATTGTGAGCAGCTTCAAACAAAGTTTCACTGCTGTTGATTTCCTCTTTATGTTGTTTTTTGCTTTTTCAGTCATTCAGCTGTTTGTTGTGAATCCATGCCTGGTGTCCCCCTGCAGAGCAGCACAAAGCCAGCTGCTCCTCCAGCTGTGTTTTTTGCTTTTTCTGTCTGAAGTTCCAGTTCTGGGGTCTTCCTGCTGAGCCCTTGGCTGCATCCTCCCCTCCAAGGCCATTCCTCTCCCCCTCCAGGTGTTACTGCCAGCACCAGGTGAGTTAGGACACCACTGCTCACAAGCGCTTTCTGAAGAAGATGCCAGTGCTGCTTGGTGCCCTGTGTCCAGTCCAGGATCTTTTTTGTCTGCATCCCTGGGCAATAAGATGGACAAAGCTTTAGTCACAGCTTCATGAAGAACTAAGTGCAGCCATTTTACACGCATTCTCTGATCTCAGAGCAAAATTTAGTTAGTTCAGGACAGTCATGATGTGTGTCTGAGGTGATACTTCACGGGAATACAGGTAACAAACATTGGCCAAAGCATAGGGACTAGTGAGGAGAATTCACTTTTCACATGAATTATCAGTGATTAGAAACAGCTGTCTGGTCTGCTTGGCTGTGCAACCTGCAGCTGCCACCAAAGCTGCTATTTACGTGTGTGCCCCTGAAGACTCTACAGAGTAATACCACACACAGCAACAGACGTGTGAGCTTTCTCCTCTCTGGCTCCCTGTAGCTCTTGGATGCTCACTTCAAACTTTCCTCTTCAAGTAGCTTGATGCTAACCTTCGAAAGCTTTTTCCTAAATTAATGCATGTGTGTGCTGAATGTGAGATTGGTGTAAAATTCTTGAGTTATTATATTAAAATTCTGAATTCCTTTCGGTTGTGCTCTAACATTTTATTAATTTGAAATTACCTTGATTGGTGGTGCTGTAGCTGTGATGTTTCTAGTTTAAACAAGATAAAGTTCATAGGGAGAGACAGTCTTGATTGAACCTGAGAAAGATCTTGCCTGCATGAAAATTTGACTATTAGTAAAAGCCTCTCCCTACTAAGCACCAGAAATTTATTTCATTAATCTTTGAAGAGGCCTTGAATATTGCAGAATCCTGCCAGTGTATGCTCTGGAATGGCTGTAACTTCTCAGCCTTACTGGCTTCTATATAGATGTCTATTTGACAACTCAGATTTTAAGACTTTGGAAGTAAAATATCACTCTTCTGCTTACTGTTCTTTTCTTTAAAAAACTTACTTTTCAGTCATGTCGCTGAATGAACTGGATGCTGACCATGCTAATCAGAGTGTATTTATGCAAAGGCAGCAGCTGTCAAGGGAAGACACTGTGATCTGTATTCCCCAACACTGGTTGTAGGGACTCTCCAGTCTTGTTCAGCTTTTGCTAAATATCCAATTCTTTTATAAAGTGAAACTCAGTCACAAAGGTGACTGATTGAAGTCTCCTAGTTACTGGCCCAACTTCAGTCAGGATGAAGATCTAATGCTTTGGATGCCATTCATATTTCCTGTTTAAAGAGTTCTTTTTTTCTTGTGCAGGAGTTTGAACAAGCCCATCTGGAAGCCAGCTCTACAGACTACTTCCAGAACAGCAAGAAATACTGGTAAAGACCAAGCAATACTGGTAAAGTAAAGACTGATTAATTTTTTTCTTTAATTGTGTTATAGTCCTATTCCACAGAACACTGATTTATTTAATTTACATGCCAGCATATTTATACCATGGAAAGAAACAAACAGGTGACACCCACTTCCGCAGAACACAACGGGAGTTCTCTGAGTATTCTTTGTAAATGAAATGAGTCAGCTAAGCAGGACAGCATAGCCCTTTTCACAGCCTGCAGGCTCTGTGGCAGGGATGTGTGGTGAGTGACAGGAAGTTTGCATGCCAGTGGGAAGCAATGAAATAATTTCCCATGCTAAGGCTGGCTGTACAAGCTGAGGTTTTCCCACTCTCTGAGGAGGTGCTGTTTTTCCTCTCCACATGCTGGGTGCAGCTGGCAGCTCCTGGCAGCTGCAGGAAGGTTCCTGCCATAATCCAATACTGATTCCACAAAGTGTAAGCTCACATGCAATGTAGACCATCTATATTAAGTTGTCAAGGAAAAAGAGCACTGGGGGGGTGCCTTGCTAATGCTTTAGTTGATGGTATTTGCCACAAAAGTTAGGTCACCCTACCTTAGAGTGACTTCTCTGTCACTTTAAGTGCAGATTTTGGCTTGATGACACCATGGAAGAGGCCAGACTCGTCTTGTTATTTTAAGTAGTGGGATTCTGATGTTTGTTCCTCACACGTAAGAAAATAAGTCTAAATTAAGACAGAGCTCTTGAAGGTCAAACCTGATAATGTATATGCTAAAAGCTGTCCTTCGGTGAAGTTTCGTATGAATACCAGGGAAAGGAAAACAGTCTTAGACCCCCCACTTGCAGAGTCATGCACTATTGCAAAGAATTATTTTCACAGCTGTCTTCTGTGATGCTGAGTTCCCATGTGCTGCTTCCTTCTGCTGAACGGGGATATGAAAGGCTCAGTCAAATCCCTTTGCAGTTTACTCTGTGACTGTGGGCAGGCATTGGAAATGCCAGTATAGAGCAGGTGTTGGCCTGTCCCCATCACATCCTCTGAGTTCTGGATCCTCTGAGTTTCTGGGCTGCCAGAGACATTTTTTTTTACAGATGTGTTTTATGGACATTTGTAGGCCATTCAGACATAAACATTATGATCCATGTATTTTTCAACTCCACATTTTGTGACTTTTCTTGCAGTCAGCTGTGGAGCTGCTAGCTAGCTCTATTTCTAAAGCAAGTGCTTACAAAGTACTAAAAATAAAATTAAGAAAAAAAAACAAACAAAAAACCAAAACCAAAACAAACAAACAAAAAACAACTGTCATGATTACTCGGATTCCAAATCCTAGGAAAAAAATTAAAAACTTATTTGAAATCCAGTTCGTAACTTCTCAGTACTAGAGAAGGAGAAACAGAAATAAAATTAAAGAACCTGTTCTGTACACATTAGCTAATGGACTGGAAAGAAGGATTTTTAAAAACTCTTTTGGGTAGGATGAAAGGCTGTAAAAGATCAGATTTCCTGGCCAAGGGAAAGAAGGATTTTTCTGCTTCTGTAGTATCAGCCTTTACCAAAATTAGGGAGAGAAGCAGGGAATTGCTTCCATTTTAAGTAGTACTGTAAGTGGGAGCACAAAAAGGTCTGAGCTGGAGAGAAAATTTCAAGTTGCTGCTTCTTTGGAAATCTATTTTCACAGAGATCTGGGGTCAGATTCTTTTCTAAGCTCTGCTGGCACCATACCAACAAAACATTGCCACTGTAATTGAGGGAGCCCTCGTAACTTAGGGAGCCCTGACTCCTGCTTTCATCTGGCCTTTGTTGTCTCTGTGTAGTTTGACCTTTTTTTTACCCACGCTGTGACCATCTCATTTGAGTGTCAGCCTGAGGAATAATGTCCTTGAAGATTGCTTTGAAGTGAGGTGCACAGTGTAGTAGCAGGCAGAAGATTGGTTCCTTCTTTTTAATCCATGCAAACCAAAACTCTCTCATCAAGCATGCCCTCAGAAAACCTCCTCATGTTTAAACCAGTGTAATTTAGAGCCTGGCAGGCACCAACTCAGTGCCTTTTCCAGCTGTGTGCTGAGCTTCCTCTGCTCCCCTTAAATCAGAGGATGATCACTGTGGGGTCACCTCCAGAACAGTCTCTTGAGGCCTCAGACATTTTCCCTGCAGCTGCAGAACATGTCAGTGCTGGGCTGCACCACGTCTTGAGGAAGAGCCTTGCAGATAATTGGGCATAACTTTGCATTTTACTAAAAGATAAGGATTTTCTGGTTTAGGCAAACAAATCCATTTCTTGATACAGGCTGACAGTGCTTTTGCCCTTCTTATAATAGTTTCTTGAAGGCAAATCTTTTAAAAGGGACCTTTTAGTCTCTCCTGAAGATTACGCTCTTGTAGGGGTCTTGCCTTGATCTGTAGATTTAATGGCTTAATAAGCATTAGACCCTCCTAATATGCAGGAAAAAATAGGAATACAATACTTTTATCAATATTTGGCACAATTAATTTTTTTATGTGAAACTAAATATTGATGCTGTCAAGTGACTGCAGTTTAAGGGCATAAATTACAAATATTCTCCTGCGAGCCTCGTTCAAATCTTGCATTCATATACAGTAACCATCTAATGTCTTTCTATTCCTGTAAGCCATATGATTTGATTGCCAGATTACATGGTTCTGTATTGTGCTTAGATGTCAGTGTTTTTATTGTTATTATCAATATTATGTTTTATTCTTACTGTAAGAGGTAACAAAAAATTAACTGCTTCCTTGCACTATAAAAAGAATACAGTCCCACTTACAGAATGTCTCTAAACAGAAAATATCTTTGGAAAAAAATACTGAATAAATAATTCACAATATGATGAGTGAGTAGAAAAAAAAGGCCTTTTGATGTATTTTGCTACTCAGAACAAAACCAGATTTTTTAAATAAAGTAACTGCTTATTTTAATGAAGAACAAAAGCTCTTCTAAAGAAGAATGTTTGCAGTCAGTGTATTTTTACCCATTCTGCACTTTTGTATGTAATAGGACTTGTGAAAGTAATGATCCCATCCCTTTGGTTTTCCTGATTCTTGCCTTTGTTCCATCCTCCTGTTTCTTCATTAGTTTATTTCTTGGCTTGTTTTCTAAATGAAATATTAACTTACCCACCCAAAAGAAACCATTTCAAGAATACCAGACTGCAGCAAAGTGAGCTAGCCTGTCTATAATATAAACAGACAGTAAATAAATTCGTAAAACCCTTGGAATTAAAGTCTCCCGTCTTAAAACTGCCCACACTTGCAATGCATTATGCTCCGGATTTCCCCAGAAGAGCATCCCTGGGAAATCAGCACGTGCATTTTCCTGTTTTCTCACGAAACCAGAGGAGCTTCATCAACTCACAGATAAACACCGCGGCCCCTTCCCGCCCGCAGGGGTGGGAGCCCGGGCTGCCTCCAGCAGCGGGGCCGGGGCAGAGCACAGCGGCGGTGTGCCAGCAGCACCCTCAGCTCCAACCAGACACCGAGTCACCGCTCACTCTGCCTTTGGCACCTAAACGGGCCGGTCCTCAACTGAAAACAGGTAAAATGAGGGTCAGTGAGGCTCTGGGCTGATCCAGGTGAGGGGCGGTGGCTCGGGGGTGAGGCAGCCGGGGGCCACTGTCTGCGCTCCACATCCACGCCCCGCGGTGCAAGAGCCGCACCTCCCGCACGCTATCTCCCGTTCCGCGCAGGCCGTTCCGCAGCTGCAGTGCTGCCGCCCCTCGGGGGCGGGGCGGGCCGAGTG